>JANRMJ010000088.1:9540498-9601228 GCA_025584955.1 Alethe diademata
TCCTATTAAATTGTATTTCTGACTTGGAGTCTCTCACTGGTTTTGCTTTCAAAACCATTACAAGAGAGAATTCCCAGATCTAGAAGGAAGGGCTGGTGCTGCACTGTCTGCAGCGCTCACCTCATCCCAGCACGTGTTGGAAACAGATGGATACCGTACCTGCTCCGCTAGGATCTGCTGCTGCTGCTGCCTGTGCTCCCGGAGAAACTGCTGCTTCTGCTGCTCCATCACCTGGAGCTGCGCTCTCTGCTCCATCAGCATCTGCTTCATGATGGCTGCCTGGGGCTGGCTCCCAAGGAAGTGTCCCCCGGAGCCGCTGCCCGTGACCATGCTGCCGGAGCCTGCCGGGACAGAGGGCTGCATGGGCCCCGTGGGTCGCGACAGTCCCACCTGGTGCTCCTGTGCAGACAGAGGGAATGCCTTGTTACCGTGTGCTCCACAGGCAGGGAAATCCCAGCTCACCGAGCTGAGCAGGCACAGAGCCTGTGGGTGAAGCCTGGGGAAAGACCGAGCCATGGTCTGCTCCCACACGGAATATTTTCCTTGTTTCTCCTGGAATTCAAAGCCCACAAGTAAAGTAGGAGCTCTTTATAATTAATTAATAGTGAAATAATGAAATTGTGAGCTAAGTTTTTTTCGTTCCTCAGTCATGTTTTTCTAAACTTTTTCTCCTTTCTCAAGGAGACAAGTATATTTTCTCTTCCTTTTCATTTCCCTCTCTTCGTAATAGTAATTTAACACAACCCCCTGGATTGAGGAGCCAAGGTGTTAGGTGCACACAACCAACAGTGGGAGCTGCCAGCGCTAATTCCTCTCCAGAACATCAGGATTTGACTCCACTATGTGTTTACTCAAGATTTCCATCCTGCAGACCAGCGTGTGCGGCTGGAAGGAATGGGGGCAAGCGCCTTCCCTGCACACACCCCACTCTCTCTTCATATTCTAAATCCAATTTGCTGCCTTTTAGCGCTGGGAAAAACACCGGCCAAAGGTGGGCAGGGAAATCCTAACCCGCGTCCCGGCGGAGGGACGGGATCGGGATCAGGATCGGGACCGGAATCAGCGGAGCAGTCCCGGCGCTGCCGCCGCCGGCAGGTGGCGCTGCTGACCTGTGGCCCTGCCCGAGCGGGGCCGAGCGAGGCCGAGCGGAACCGAACGGGGCCGAGCGGAACCGAATGGAGCCGAGCGGAGCCGAGCGGAGCCGAGCAGGGCCGAGCGGGGCCGGCTCTTCCCGGGAATTCCGGGGACCATTCCCGGGACTCGGCTGCGGTCTCCCGAGCCACCACCGCCCAGCCTGAGGCTGTCCCGCGCCCACGGCAAACGGGACTCGCCGCCAGCGCTCCCTAGGGGCCCGGCCCGGCACCACGCCGTCCTGGATGCCCTATTTGAAAACCAGGGACTGCCTCCCCAGTCCCTGTCTCGGGTGTTAAGAACCCGTAGAACCTCTTCAACTGATAAATAGAGACGAGAGGTACTTATTCAAAACCACCAACTTGATGGAAAGGTCCTGTATCATCATCATCATCATCATCATCACTTCAGCATCCTTTGTGCAAAGCCTGCCAGGGGCATGCTCAGGTTCACCTGCCTCGACGGATGTTAGAGTTAGGTCAGTCACTGTGATCTGGGCGTACAGAAAGGTCATGGTGCAGCACCCACTCCAACCCATGCAGGGAAAGGGTTAAATTCAGTGCTGGAGTGTAGCTTGGGAAACGAGCATCAGCCTTTCTGCATGAAGGTCAGGTTTTCAAGGACCCCGAGGAAATAACAAAATACGATTTGTCCACATCTCTGCTTTTCACAGATACTCCCTGAAGGGCTCTCTGCTGAAACACAGCTCTCCAATATTTAGGTTCTTTCCCCCTTTAACATCTCTCTTGGTTTGGAAGTTCTCTCCCTGTTCCTCTTTCCACTTCTCCCCCAGTCCCATCACCCACTGCACTTTGCACTTTACAACCTGGCCAAGCACGGTCCCTGCAGCATCCCAAGGGCCAGGGCTGCAGCAGTGGCTGGGTGTCCCCCAAGCTGGGGTCAGGGAATCACTAAGGATCCCTCCTGCACCAAACCCTTCACCCACCCCTGTTGCTGAGCTCCTGCTTTCTTTGCTTTGGGGGGACACACACATTTATTGGCTGTCTCCAGCAGAGCTGATGGCAAAGGCTTTTTCCTACCACCCCCGGGCCCTCCCCCGGCTTCTGATGAAGTCATCAAGCTACCAATTGCATAACTGATGCACAGGACTATCCTGTGTTATACTGGGATATGGGCCAACTGCTTCCATTTATAGACAAGAGCAGGGCCAATGCTGCCAAAATAACAGAGCCTTTGCTGCAGCCACTACAAGGCAAAGAAAAAGGAGGGGGAAAACCCCAGGAGCCGAAGGGCAGGCTGTGAAGTGACATCCCTTGAAGCTTTCTCTGTGAGCTTCAGTGCACAGCTGCCTTTGGGGCTGCAGCCTTTAAAAAAAAAAATCTTCCTGCAGAACTCCTGTCCTGGCTCCTAATGCACGCACGGGTACAGCTCAGGGATGTGCTCACCCCACGCAGAAAGCACTCCATTCTCTGATGGACTATGTTATAAATTCATTCTGGAGTTTAAAAGGAAGAAAGCTTTGAAAGGAGACCCACCAGCTGATGTGAGCCTGGTGCACTGTAGCTGAAGGAAATGCAAAGATTAGCACACAGGTGTCACTTCCAGTGTTGTGTGTTTAGTCATTTCGAGGTACATCATGAAAACTTCCTGTTTCTGTTAAAGCCAGGCCTTCTTCATCTAGACCACCCTCCTGCCCAGAACATTTCTTCTCCTTTCCTTTTTTTTCTTGGCAAAAGCTCTTCCCAACTGATGGTGAAAGGCCCTTCTGAGATCACTGGGAGCAGCCCTGAGTTGTGTGTCCTGAAAATAAGAGCACAGCCCAGGCAAAATGTCTCCACAGGCAGGAAAATGGTCCCTAGCACCTGGGAGCAGAGTTCTTTCCCCAGAGCTTTAGCTCTGCAGGGCACTGCTGCCATTAAACTCCGAGGGGAGGGTGTGGAGATGACACCTGGCAATGGGCAGGGAACTGGGGATGGAGGAAGCAACACTGGACTCTACAGGGTTGCCTCTTACAAACCATGGCAGCTCCAGACCCAGATGCAGTCTTACCACAGGAGAGGAGCTGAACACCAAGTCAAGCAACTGAGCCTAAGTGCAGCACTTCCACACCTACAGAGCTTAAAAACCAAACTAATCCAAGCCTTGCTGACAACCCTCTTTGCTCTGCTCTGCCTGACTGTTTCCTCATCCCTTTCTCCTTCCTACACCCTCTGCCCAGCCTCTGCATTTTCCTTTCTCCACCAACTGGCACTGCTGGCTCTTGCTTCACTCTCCAGACTCCCCATCAGCACCCAGCCTGTAGCTGCATATCTCCCTGCTGGTCTCCCCAGTGGCTTGGCTCACGTCTGCAGCAGCAAGGGGACTGCCCAGCTCTTTGCCCCAGGGCCCTGTGCTCGTGTGTCCCGTGGGCAGGTAGGCCCTGAAGAGAGAGACAAGATGCCCTGGAAGAGGAAACACAGATTGTATTCTCAGGCTGTGACATCTGTGCTTTCTCGTTTTTCACTCTGGCTCTTTTTAACACCAGCCAAAGCCACTGTGTGCTGCTCTCAGGCTGCAAACAGCTCTCTCCTGCTAACAGTGGCTCGAGCAGAGTCATTCCAGCCGGGAGCAGTGGTGCTGCAGCTCTGCTGCAGGGTCCTCAGCAGGGACAGGTGAAGCCAAGAGCTGGTTACATAAAGGGAGGATGGTGCCAAGGCCTCTCAGCTGTGACACAGAGCGAGTTCAAACACAGGCTGGCCCTGCCCCTGCAGCCTCAGCTGCCCACTTTTAAGGCAGCCCGGGACAGAATTAAGAGCTTGGCCCCTGGGAGCAAAAGCAGGTATTGAAGGAGCCAAAGAGCTGCCTGTTCACAAAGCTGTTTCCAAATGGTCAGCATAGCACACCTGGACAGGTTTGTAGAGCTGCAGGGCACCAGGTAAGATGAACTTGTGCAGGGATCTGACTGCTTACTTAATGCCTCCGTGGGAGTTGCCCCCTGTGAATAATCAGCACAGGAAGATAAATCCTGTGTCCTCCCAGAGTATTTCCAGGCCTCTACTGGAGTGATGGAATACACTGGAGTGATGGAATAATCTGCAGGAGCTCAGAGTAACCTGTGTGATATGTACAGTTGTGCACAGTAAAAGGATAACAAGGGGGAGGGGAAATGAGATTTTCCTCTTTGTCTCAAATCTTACGAGCCTCTTCCTTATCATGCAGTAATTTATTCCTTCCGCATGTCATTCAATCCCCAGGCTGCAGCTAAAAGCAATCACACAATTTCCTTTCAGAACAAGCAGAACGACCACCAGTGAAGCCCCAAGAACCAGGCAGGGACACCCAAGCCTGCCCATTATCCCTCTGTGCACAGGAGCCAGCTCTGCTCCCACTGAAGGCCAGGGAGCCAAAGTGGCACCCCAGGGAAAAGGGGGCTGCTCCAGGCAGAAATCAACAGAGCATGGGTATTCCACATCTGGGAGTAAAGCATTGCCCAAAAAGCTGAAAGACGCATAGACTGGAAAGCAAGGTTGTGAGTGTGTAAAATGGACAGACAGACATAATTTTCTGTGCTGTTCTGTGTCATGTGAGCGAATGGGTATTGAAAATAAAAAGCAAATAGAAGCCAGGAGGTAGCTTATCCTGCACACTGCACCAGAAGAATGACACTAGAAAAATGTATACAATCAGGCATCTACATTTAGGGTCGCAGCAGAAAAAATAGACAAAAAAATGATTTGTGGCAGAAAATGCCTGCCAGCAAGTGACTTAAAGAGCTCAATCCATTTAGCTTACCACAAAAAGAACGGAGAGATGCTTTGACCATGGTGGATAAAAATACCTTCATGAGGGAAGAAATTCCTTAAAGGGCTCTTTTATCCAGCGAAGAAGGCAAAACCAGATACAAGGACTGGAAGCTAAAGACAGATTCAAATCAGAAAGAAGAAGCACATTTTTACCCTCTGATGCCATCACCCATCAGAAATGGCAGATCTCCACAGTTTGATGCCTTCAAGGATGAATGCCTTTCTGGATGAACGCAACCCTAGTGCAGTGGAATGGGTGTGATGTACAAGGTAGAGCAGCTCTGCCTGCCCTCACCTCTGCACAGCCCTGGGCTGCTGCTGGGGACACAGGCACTGCCTGCATGTCTGTGTGTTAAAAAGAGGCATCTCCAACCTATTACTGGGATCAAAAATATTACCCCATTTCCACACACTAGGTCACAGTAAAACACCTCCTCTGCCCAGTGTTTTCAGAGCAGCCTGAATGCACATTCCTATACTCCCTCAGAAATATTTCTATTGAATTCCTTGTAATGTTGTGACTTATTGTGTCTCGCAAGGATTTTAATCCCCCCTCTAAATCAGACTGCCCACAGCAAAACCACCTTTCTCAGAATGGTACCATCTGACAGATGAAGGGAATTGCAAATCCATTAATTTCAGACTTCTAGGGGTGCTTTTTGCCTCAGAAAAACCATGGTATAGGACGAAGGGATGGAATACTCTGGTTCACAACTCCAGCTCTGCAGCAGGCTCAGCAGAGCAGATTGCTTCACCTATTTCCTCTGTCATCCAGCCTCAGGGAGGGGCTGCAGACCTCTCCTCTCCCCCCAGGCCCTCGGTTGCCATGGTCTTTCATACAGCATCTGAGCAAACAAGATCCCTCTGATGTTTGACACCAGACCTCTGCATGCAGCCAATTTGTTTTCCTTTCACCTCTCTCCGCCTGCATCTCTTTTCCCTGTGTTTTCCATGCAGCTTATTCTGCCCACAGAACAAACAGGATCTGTCAGACTTTGGCGTATTTTTGTTTTCTTCTAGGAATTTTCCAATGTCTTCATTTCTGTTGATGAAGCAGGGAACAAAAGGCTCTAAAAGGGACAACTGTTTTTCTAATACTGTTTAAGAGCTAAAGGCTGGCAGAAGTTCTTCTCAAAGCCTGTGAGCAGAAGGGGTTTTGCTGGCACCTCCCCACACACCCAATTCTGCTCCAGCCCAGGGGTTTAACTCCACAAACCCTGAGCTCAACCAATGGAATTCAGGAATGACTGGATTCAGGAATGCAGTGTTTCAACAGAATGCTGCTGAACTTCAACCACCCTAATAAACCAGGCTCTTCTCCTCTTTTACAAAGAATAGATCTGGTGATTTCTCCCTTCCCTCCAGAAAGAACCCTTTGCAGGGGAAATCACTCCTGCTTTCAGTTTATCCCCAGTTTCACCAGCATACTCTAAGACCATGGCATGGAGTGTAAGAATATAATGGTTGGGTTAGTGCACTGAGAAGTATTCATTCATCTCAAATAACTATTTTCTTTGTAATTGCAATTTTAATTGGTCTTATTACTTTTAGGAGAAAAAAGAAATAAAGTGGATCACCCCAAATTCAAACCAAAATACCCTCTTTACATCCATACCTTAAAAAAAAAAAAAAAAAAAAAAGGGAGAAATAAGCACTGGTCCTCAGGCAAGGCTGGTGGCAGGGAGGGAAGGAAAGCGAGGATTTGACGAAACAAAAGTGCCCAACCTTATATTTTAGGCATATTGTGAAGGCTGTAATTACTCCCCTCAAAGACTGTGTGATGCTGTGCCATCATGGCATTCCACAGTGTGCCCTACCACTCAGAAAGCAAGAGGGAACCTTCAGGGAACAAAAGGCAGGAGAAGGGAGTTAAAAACCTAGCCCATGCCAAAGCTTTTCCATGCCACATCCCTGCTGTTTTCTCCCACAGCTGAGGGCTTCCAAGGATACAAATCAGCCCCACAAGAGGAGCTGGGACTTGCCATTTCAGTGCCAGCTCGGCTCTGTCTTGGGAGATTTCCTGGGACTTTGCAAACTGACCCTGGGGAAAAATGCAGTGAGAGCTGAGCTCATGGAAGCCACTGGACCCTGAAGCTGGTGTCTGATAGAAATTCTCCTGCTGCAGGTTTTAGCTTTAATCAATGCCTCCTTCAAGCCCATCCTGGAGCAGGAGGGAGGAAAGCTAATGTGAAGTGTAAGGATAATCACAGCTAGAGAGCCCCTGGAAAGAGGGAGAGAAGAAAAATGGAAGATGAAAGCAGGCAAATGGTTTAAACAAACACTCACACAGGGCCAATGAAAAGGGGGAACAGAGGGAAAATGACACAATAAAAATAAATGCTGTAAGAGAAAGAAAAGCTTCTAAGCACACACAGGGAAAAATATGGGGCTTGGAAAAAGCAAAATTGTAAGAAAAAGATGCTCTAATGGAGCTCTCTAGAAGTTAACACTCCCCATTATCAGACAGCCCCTTTCCTTCTAATGGCCTGAGCCTGTACCACATTATCACCTTGGACCCCGTGGAGCTCACTGGCTGTTGAGGTATTTTGAAGAGCCTGGCTCTAGCTCACTCCTAGCAGAAGCTGCCTGAAGTCTCCTGTGGATGACTGCGGGTTTTTTTCTTTTTTTTTTACTCTAGCTGGAATTTTGTTAAACTTCCTCCTGGTTGTTTTGTTTGAGCATAAACAAAAGGTATTTTTTCACACTTAAAGGTGTTTTTCAGATCCTTTTTTTTCTGCGCTGTGATAAATTAAATCTTTCATTTTTAGAAATTCCAGCTTGGCACTTGTGTTGCTCCTCAGCAAGCAGTGTGTAATTCGCCAAGGCTGAAAGAATCCTGGCTGAGAAATAAACACAGTGGGCCATATGCTCTCCTTCCCATATGCAGAAGGCACCTTACCTCAGAAATTGGGAAGAAGCTGCAATCACCCCCATGGTGTTGCTTCTGCCAAGGCAAAAAAAAAAAAAATATATATATACACAGAAAAATGTATGGCAAAGGCTCTCACAAAGTAGAGAGCACGACTCCAGGGACCTCTCCTGCTCTGTCCCTGACCCTGTGTTGGTCTCTGACCTGGCAGGAATGTGGGGAGGGGTCAGGGAGTGTGTCCCCGTGTCACTGCTGCTGGCAGTAAAGCTGTGCTGCCTTCCTGGGTATTTCCCATCTCAGCTGCCTCTTTCACAGTGCTCTCTTCTCCCTGTTTCACACTGTGCCCTCAGGAGAGTGAGATCACACACCAGCAGGGCCGGGTGAAGTGAGGACTTCCCTCTGCTCTGTGCCCGTACAGGACACAGAAGGACAGTGTGCCTTGGCCAGTAACTCAGATCCCTGCTGGGCTTCAGCAGATTGTGAGTGGGACTGATAAAAGCACTGGTGCTTATGAAGAATTCTCATCTGTACCTGTTCATGCATAAATTCCATGATCTTCCTCAGCCTGACAGTGACTCCAAAGAGCCGGAACAACTCCCGTGCCTTGTTTGCGTGTGCTTGTCTGTGCAGCCCCTCTGGAGGTGGGACTTCCATCTCAAATTGAGATCCAAATATTTCCATAGGGTAGCTGGCAGGCCCAAGGGAAGTGGTCCAGCTGCCTGGCAAAGCAACAGGATCTTTGCTGTGCTTTCACATAACTAGCTGCTGATAAACCAAGCTGGTTGGGATGGCACAACCAGGTGTAGGATTTCATTAGCCAGTTCTTTTAACATCTTTGAATCCAAGCAACCCAGACCACCTTGTTCCAGCACTTGAAACTCTTCTGATTTTTCTTCCCTCTTGGATGTGGTGCTTGTGTTTCCATTAGCCACCTGGCCTTTACTTTGACACAGTCATCTTAGTCCTACTGAAAACTGAGATGTGGCATTCTGATTTGGGCTATGCCTAGCTTGTCATTAAGGTCTTTAACCTCCACATGTCCAACACTGTATGGCTCCCTCTATTTATATGACTAAGGAAAACCTGACAATTGAATTAATTTCCTTTGCAAGGCCTAATTCAGCTCAGGTTTTGGAATAATTGACTTTATCTCTAGACTTCCAGGTTTCTAAGGCATAGCTTGCTTTGCTGATCAAGTCCTTATTAATGCTGTCTGAGACTTTCTAGATGGCTTTGATACCTCCTCAGCTTTAAATTTCCTCTTTTTTTTTTTCTCCCTCCACAACATGAATGCTTTTTTCTGCCTCCTTCTATGCTGCCATCTTCCTAATGCCTACTTATCTTTGGCAGCTTAACTAGCCCTCCCAGTGCAACCCCAGCTGCCTTTTTGCAGCCTTGGACTCACTTCTGAAGCCCTGCCTTCACTGGAGACAGGTTTTTGCACAGGATTGTGTTGATCTCTCCCATGAGAAACTTAAAGCAAGACATGATCTCCCTCTATCCCCACTTCCCATCCTGCCCTCTGCTCCTGGCCACAGAGGAGGTGGCCTCGTCAGTGGTCCCCAGCCCTTATTCTTGTCCTAGCAACCTCACTGGGTCCTTTCTTCTCATCTCTCTTGCCCCTGTCTGCCTTCTGCTTTTTTATATCTCACTCTCCTCTTACTCTTTCTCATTGCAGCATGCTTTATCTTCATGCTTAAAAAAAAAAAAAAAAAAAAAAAATTCAAACAACCCCTGACTCTCCATCTCTCTATCTCTTCTCATTGTCAGCTCTAAGCTTATTGAGTCTGCTGCTGATGATTTATATGATTTAGACTGAATTTAGGCGCCATCTCCAACAGATTCTTTTTCAAACAGGCTTTCACATCCCTCCTGTCACAGAACCAGAATCACAGAGTCTCTAATTTTCTTTGTCTGCCTGCAGCTATGCACTATGCCAGGCTCTCTGTCATAGCCTGTCAGTCCCTTCTGGAAATCCGGATCTCCTTTCCCTGTGCTCCTACTTGACTCCAAGCCCTTCCTTTGCTTGCTCAGGGTTACTCAGACTGTTCATCACTGCCCACCCTCCCTGCTGCTGCTGTTCTGTGGCTCTGTGCCCTCCTGCCTTGCCTCCTTTCCTTCTCCCTGGTGTCTCAGAGTGAGCTCTCCCTCTGTACACATCCAGGAACCTTCTGTGCACCAGTGACTCACCGACCTGCCTCTCTGTCCCTGGCCACCTCCCGTCTGCTCTGACTGAAGTCATGCCCTGCCTCTGGGATTACCTTGTGGATATCTGTCAGCTCAAGCTCAAAGTAGGCTCTCATCTCACTCCCTAGGCTTGCTCTCCTTCCTGTTCCTGTGGGCAGCACCATGGCCTGGCTGTCACTCGGTCCATGCCCTGGCTGTTTTCTGTGCCCCCATGCTCTGTGCAGTCCCACAGCCAGGCACTTGGAATCTTACCCTGCTTGTAGACTGCCCAGGTTCTGCCCTCCTGCTCTTTTGTTTTGCCTGTCCTCCTGCCTGTGCCATCTCTCTCCTTGTGGCCCTCTCTTGTATTCCCTTTACTCTGGATTTCCACACCTTCCCTTGCTCTCAAATTCAGCTGCAGCATATGCCACCTCACACATCATCTCTCTTTCACTGCTGAGACTTTCTGTCACCCCATCACAACCCACTCTTTTCCACATGTTACATTTTAGCTAGAAGTGCCTTCACGCTTTCCTCCCTGCTGGATCTCATTCCTGGGAGGAGAGTCTCCCAATCACACAAATCTGACCCTGAACCATGCCCCAGTATAGTTACATTTGTAGAAGTTTCTGTCTCCATGATATCCAGAAGTCTTCTGTTTCCTTGTACTCCCTGGTGTGTTTGTCTCCCTGCATTATCTCTTATCTGACTCTTAGGTTAGAAGTATTTGTGGGGAAGGAAACATATTTACATCCTGCATCTGCAGAGAGCCCAGAACAATGAGACTCCTAAACTGGGACTGTGGCTCAGAGGTGCAATAAATAGTGTAACAAATCCAACTTCAATCTGCATACAGCTAAATACACTATTTTATATTCTGTAGGTGTGAAAACACCATTATTTCACTGTGCCCTTGCTTCACTACTTCTTCTGTTAGAGACCATAATATAAGGATGAGCTATGGTGTGCTGAAAAAGCCGGGAAATGTTAAGTTACAGTTCCCATGGCAATTGTAACTCAGCCCCCTCCAGTGCAGTACAAAGGTTATCACCATGTACAATAACAGGGGATGCTGAACACATGCAAAGTGACCAAATTACTGTCGTGGCAGATAACCAGGTCTTTGAACTTCTGTGCAGGTAAAATCTTAGGCATTTACTGGGCTTTTAGCATTCAAGTCTGGAAATGTGAAGTCCAATACCCTAAAAATAAAAGTCGGAACTATGTTGTACAGCAAGTAGCTGGTGCTGGCTTGGAGTCCTCCTTGAAGAGACACAGCTAATGGCAATAAGAAATATTTTCATTACTTTATGAGCTCTGGTAGCTGTCAACTGAGAGAGGGATCTGCCGATCAGAGAAATCTGGGGAGACATCAGTGTGTCAGAACAAGTGAAAAGACTTGACACAGAAGGCACATTTTTGTTGAGCAATTTGCATTTGCACTTCTGGACAAATTCTACATTTCACATGCAATTCACAAACTAACAGCAGCATTGCTAATTGGTGCAGTTGCCACTCAACTCTGGTGCCTTGTTTGAGCTATCACTAACAGGAATGAAGACTACAGCCTTTCTTAAAAAAAAAAAAAATGCAGCAATTATTTTCCAGACTTTGAGTTGCGTTCCCCCTGCCCCCACTTTCATCCTTGTAATTTCATTATCTCAGTAACTTAAAAAGGACGTGGAATAGAAAAATGCAAATCTCAGAAAAGTCCTGCTGGAGTTATTAATTAAAAACACCACTGTTTGCAAAGAATGATGCCCTTCATTAACACACCCTGCCATCACTGTGAATTTGACCATATCTCAGGGTCCCAATGCAAAGCTGTATGCATATCTGAAAAAAAAAACAAAAACAAAAACAACAAACAGTAAGCAGCAGAGCACTGGTGACTCAAATCCCAGTCACCAAACCAAGGCTGTACTCTGCAAAAATCTAAAATGCTGATGGAATGACAGAATCTCTCTGCTCCCTCTTAGGTGGTATTAGAAGTTATTTAACTGAAAACAGGGCAGATCTCCCATCCATCATTCTTTATCCTTTGTAAAGCTGAGTCTCCTGAGAAAAGGAAAAAGCATCCATAATGCAGCTTTCTATTACCACTGCTCAGAATGCTCAGGCAGCTGCAGCTCAGCTGAAGGAGGGTTTGGCTGACTCATTTTCGTAAGTTAGATGGCTATTTTTAGGGAGCATTTCCTTTAGGCCCCTACAGTGCAAAATCCAAAGGAGCTAATGACATTGGCAGGTGCATAGATTGTCAGTGACCTCCTCTAGCTGAGCATTCACATTTCCTTACTACATTTTTTTCATAATGTATAGTGAAAAAGGGAACAGCCTACAATTAAAGATCTTCCAAAGCAGCTTCGATACCTTTTCTATTCAAATGCTCAATGAGAAACCAATGTGCAATAGCCAAAAATGGAACAGCATGAGAAAAACTATACAGATGCACCTAGAGCTAAATAAATCTAATTCTGAAGAACTAGGTGCTGATGGCATATTTTGATTGCATCTCTGTGTTTGTAATGCACTTTAATTCTGACTCTGATCTTTCTGAAGCTGCAAGAATCCCATCCCCTTTCTTGCTTCTCTTGAGATCTCCTTGGCCCCATCCTAAGGGTCCAGCTGACTGTTGTAGAAGTCACCAGCAAAAGCCACATCTTATCCACATCTCCCAGCTGTGCTCTCCTCAGAAGGAATAAGAAAAGCTACAGTAAAGCCAGGAACTCCCAATCCTGATCATGAGAGGTCAGTCCTGGATGCTGATGTTGCTTTATTTTCTGCAGTGAAGCACAAAGCAGTTGGGCAAGCTCCTGTAGTACTTTCAGGTGCAAGTACCTCTGCTTGGGCTTCCTTCTGCTACACCCTGGGTTACTGGCACAGCAGGCACTTCCCTGTGACTAAATCCTGATTTGGAGGCCCAATTATTTTGAGTCTGACTGCACTATCTTCTTGGAAATCAGTGCTATGCACAGCCCCTGCTCCCCAGGCTGAATCAGTTGGTATTTGGGGAAACAGGGGCTGGCTGGGAGCTCTGTGTGTGTTCCCCTGTCCCAAACAGGGTTCCTTCTGAGCATTCCACCAGCATTCACCTACTGAACCATGAAAAAGGGAGGCCCTGAAATCCCCAGAGATATGGGTTGCCTCCTTCCTTCCAGCTACTTTATCCTTTGTCAGTATTCAAAAGACTTTGCCCAGAGAACTGACACCTCAAACCCTTCACAAAGCAAAGCCAACAGTGGCTCTGTGAAACCACGGGCTGTACTTCCCAAGGGTAGAGCAGGGCTCCAATTTACCTGCACATGATGTGGCTGTCAGCTGTGAGTCTACAAAAACTGCAGAAGATAGCTTTGGACCTCTTAATACCTTATTTCTGATATGTAGAGGGTCTGGGGAGTTTGCACCTTCCCACCTGCTTAAATATAATTCTCTACAAAATATCAAACAGATGCATTCAGCCCTTTGTAGACATATAATTACCGTATGTGTTCATGCAACACACATCTGGAGCATATTGGCAGTACACCTAGTTGATGTGTGGGAGACTCCTAGGTTCAAAGTCTCCAGTGTTTCTTTTGTTCTCTAATGAATCCTTCTTTTGTTTAGCTCCACTTCCCCTTAAGTTGTAGCTGTAGCTCTGTCATTAGCATCTGAAATTTTTTTTCCTCCAAAACTACCTACAGCACTGCAATAGACTGGGTACCTAGTAGGAAACACCTTAACGAATCACAATTCTCATTTCAAACTGGTTTAACAGGTCTGGGTCACTTTTCAGCAGCACTGTTGCTTCATTAGAAAACTTAGTAACCAAATATTCCCCTTAACACCAGGAGGTGAGATTCCTGTGCCCTATTCTAGCTGGTAAACTGATAACATAATGTTTCAAATAAAATATGCAGTCATCACTGCTTACATAGGAGTGTCACAATTTTTGTGACTCTCTGAAGATTCTCATCTGCTTCTTAGCGTCCAAAAATCAAAGCACTCAGGCATGTCCACAGTACCCCCTGAAAACATTGAGCTGTATCCTTTGGATGCAAACATTTTGTTGACTTTTCACTGGATTTCAACCTAATTACCCCACACGTGATTTTCTAGAGATTATGTATGAAAACACACATGTAGGACTGAGATATCTCTGGCACACAGACTGGCAGCTGTGGTGTCCATCAGAATCACCATCCACCCTGGTGCTGAGCATCTTTCTGGGCTTCACCAAAAGCTACCAACAAGTTCAGGGAAACAAACAGCTGAAGATGCTGCTAAGGATCTGCTGCCACAGATAGGCACAAAGACAGAAAGTCCTTACCCATTTGGCTGTGAATGAAATGCAGCTTTTAGAAAAAAGCCAAGTTTATATCCACTGGGCATCTCTGGCAGATGAGCCACAGTGCTTGCACTTCCCTGTCCTGCAGTCAGAATACCTGGGCACCCTAGCAGGCAGTGTATAAAAAGGATTGGGATTTTTAGCATGGTGACACATGTATAACTTTGTCAGACATCTCTAAATTGTAACAGAGTCATCAGGCTTCAGTGTTCAGTTTGTCACTGCAAAAACAACAACTCCTTAACAAGCACAACACATTAGTAATGTGCATTGTTGCTCTGTACTCATCAACTAGAAGTATTATTTTTATTTAACTGTAAGTGGCATGTTTTCTTTGCTGGCTTCCTTCCAAATTAATCTGTTACTCTGAGCTGAGGTAGTAGTGCATGTTTTCACTGCTTACAATGAGACATTTCTCTCTTAAGAGATATAAACACACCATTGCCTGAAAAAAGCATGGTGACAATGCTCAGGAAAAAAGCCCCAAGCATTAATAAACCTCATTCTTCCTCTCCCTGACATTTGAGAAACAATCCTGCAGCAAACTCCAGCTCCTTAGCCTAGCCACTAAAATCAGCAGAGATGCAAGCCAAGGCAGAGCCACAAGCCTTCAAAAGCTGCTGGGGGAAGTGGCACAGGAAACTCGTGGAGTGGCCCTGTCTTCCTGCTGCTCCTCCTCACAGCACACTGTGAACCCCTGTCCTGTGGCTCTCCGTGGTGGCTGTAAGTGCTGTGACAGCCGTAGCTGTCACCGGGAAGCACCCTTCCTTTGGAAAACCAAACAGCTCCACACTCACACAGATCAAAAGCCAAATGCACACGCAGAGGAGGAAAGCTGCTGCACCTTCAGCAGGTGCTGGGCATGCACACAGCTGTTTGCAGAAGAAAATAACAGAAGATTCATAATGGCAAAATCAAGGTGCACAACATGAAGAACTAATTAGCTATATTTCATTCCTTAGAAATATTTCCTTGTGATCTAAATGGTGTGGCACCAATTTGGCAGTTTGGTGACTGTATGTGAAACAAGCCAGTGTTGCGTGTCTCATTTGCAGTTTTTTTTACTGTTATTATCCCTCACTAAACTTGGACTGCTTCAAAATTGACTTTCTCATCTTTTTTAAATGCTGTGGCCTTGTACAAGTGAAAACCTACAACATTGTTCTGCAGCCAAAGTCTGCCTGGAGGGTGAAAACCTTCCTCCTTAATGATCACACAGCATTTTCTAGGGGTGTACAAACAAGATTAGCACAGAGAGGTCCAAAGATTGGTTAAATACCAAAACAAACTTAATTGCCTAATTAATTGAACTAGGCCTCACCTCCTCCAGAATGGCTTGACCTGTTCAGCACTGAAAAGGCTGGTGTTGACACTGCCCCTGTTTGTCTGGCTGCATGTCAGCCCAGGAAAGTATATTTAGCTCCAGTGCTCTTGCAGGACTGCATCTCGCAGCTCCACAGGAAATCTCTGGAGTCAGAGCTAAAGATATCACTGCACAGTTGGAAATTCACAGCCAGCTGTAAAAGCGGGGCTTCAGTGGTGGTCAGAGTGCTCAACAGCCTCCTTTCAAATAAGCAGGGAGGCTGAATAAAACACTTCACTGTGCTGGGTACACGGCAGGCAGGTTGCACCCATGGAACCCAAAATAGCAACAGAGGAGGCTCTTCTCTTGCTGGGGTAAGGCTGAATTGATACACCCTGTTCCCAATCCCATGCTCATGAGTGAGGGAGAAGTCAGGAGAGACAACTGGGGACTAGTGCTGAACAAGCACACAGAGATCTCCTCCTCCTCCTCTGAAGCTTTCAGAAATTTTAAGAGTTGTCAGATCCATTTCAAGAGAGAGAAATTGTAAAAGAGACCACACATCTAACATAAGCTTTCCTTTCTATAAAGAATATCTACACATGGGTTGTGGCACCAATTCCAGGGCAAGTGAACAGACAGAGAATCCTGTCAAATCCTTGTCCCTGATGTTTTTAAATGGCATTATGACCAATGCTCTCATGGCTCCTGAACAACTTCTCCAGCACGGGGCACCTTGGCCACAGCCTCACCTACTGCCTGAGTCTTGGAGAAGGATCAGGCCCTTCCCTTCACCACAATTAAGGCATGAAAACGACACAGAACCTTTCCCTGCTGAGATAATGAAAGGGCAGGATGCAAAACCAGCTCCTGTTTTCTGTTAATAAGTGCTTTCTTACGCTATCTTATAATTTTTCTCAAGTGATGGCTGACTGTTTGCATTTCATCTCAGCTTTGGGATTGCTCTGTACCATCCAAGTAATTCCAGTCAGCCAGAGCACACCTCTCTTTGCTCAGTGACAGGACAGCTCTGTGTGTTTATGAAGCAGGATCAAAAAGGAGTAAATGTAAACAAGTTGTCCCTCTTTGATCCTTGGGATCCAGAGTATTCTGTCAATAGCAATGTAAGGAAGTACTGTGGCCTCAGGGTCCTGCATGTTGTTGATATGGGGGAAAAAAGGAACTTACTTCAGAATCTTATTTAGATCAACCTGCTTTCTTTCAGGCAAAAAGGTTGGGGTGCCACCTTGCCTACAGCTGACTTGTCTCCCAAGAATAGATAAATTTCTTTGCTTCCAGACAGGTCATTAACTAGTGGAAAGAGGGCAAGTGGATATATACAGCTTAAGGAAATGTGCAAGATATGTTTTTATTAACCCTACACAGGACAAGATATTGTAAGACTGGTGTTTGGCAGCCTGATGGATTCACAATGCAGATTTTGGACAAATTACTACTGTGCCTGATGCCTTAGCATCTCCTACAGAACAGCCACAGTTCCTCTGATTCCAAGAAACTGCCCCAACCCCAGCAAGGCAACAGGATCCAGGGAGCTACAGTGCCAGCATGCTTCAGTTACATTCTTAGATCTAACATTTTCTACAAATTAAAGCCCAGATTTGTATTTCTTGTCTGCATGCACCTAAACAAATCAACTGACAAAAAGCCCTTCCTCAAGACCAAAGAAAAAAAATAAATTTCTCTATCTTATGTGATTCTCTCTTCCTTTGAGCAATGCCATGGAAAACATGAGTTAAGGAGCAGGCAGGAGAATGACAGAGTAGGTGTGGAGCCCTTCTGCACCAAGGCTGTGGGGTCCAGCTGCCAGAGCATGTGCCAGGGTGTGAGGTCTCCTGGGGTGGCTCTTCAGCATGGTGACAGCCCTGCAGAGCAATGCACCGTGCTCCCAAAAAGTTGCTGTTCCAAGTCATGACCCGAGTGGCAGACAATGGGAGTCAAGCCACAGTCCCCTCAGTATGCACCAGATGCTTAGGCTGCAAAACCACTGCTTTGATTAAGCCGTCTACACCTGTCTACACTTTCTATTCTGTGATTTGCTTTTAGCTAGAAAGGCTCTCCTTGGATAATCCCAGCATTTTAGACCTGTATTGCCAGCAGTGCTCTCCAAGGGCACTGTTTAGAGAAGTGCCATGTACAAACGACAGAATCAGAAGGCAGTGATGGAGAAGATCAGCTAGCCTGTCTCTTAGCTCCCATGAGGACTTTTTTGTCCAACACACAGGAGAATCTTGCAGCACATCAATGCTCCTTAACAAACAACAAAAAGCCTGGGAGGAGGAGGTGATCAAGAAGGTTAGCAGACAGGTCCTTCTAGAGACAGCCTGGAGAGTGCTCTTGTTAAAAGCCAATTGGATGAGTGACATTTGAAAAAAAAAAGGGATACATGTGTCACTTCTCCACAGCTTCCCCCTGGCTCAGTTCAGGCAATTATGGCATAACTACCAGGGTTAAGTTGAAGCCTTCCACTGTGTCAGAGTATAAGATAGAGAGGGACACTGTCAACGTCTTCGGGTATTGAAATCTCATTTGCAGGAGGGGAAGGCCTCCTCTGCCAGCTCTTTCTTTCACATCTGAAAGAAGAAAGTCAAAGTTGGTACAAAGGAAAAACGTGATGGATATTTTTTCCCAGTAGCCTTTACCTGTGGTCTTTCATTCCCATGGCTGCTGGGAGAGGAGCCTCCACAGAGGCTCTCTGGACTAAAATTGCCTTGCCATTTCACCAAAGCGAAATGCTGTCCCCCCTACAAGCCTCCTCCTCATGAGCTCCATCAGAAGCTTTCCAAGCTAGTTTCTGTCAGAGCCACCAACATGCCACAAGCCTGCTGGGTCCCAGCCCATGCCAGTGGGTACAGGCTGCACTGGCAGTGAAATCACATCCCTGCATGTGCAGCAAGCTGCTACTTGACCACCCTCCCTGGATGCACTCCCTGAAGCAGCCACTCGGCACTGAGAGAGGAGATCTGGGAGCTTAACTTTAACCAGAGGTGCCTACTCAGATATCTGATGCCTCTGAGTTCCACTCAGCTCCAAAGTGCTGCTGAGGCTTGGCAAACACATCCCAAGGGGAAGGTGAGAGGATATGTAAGAAAGTGATCTGCCTGGGAGTGAAATGCCCTACTGACAGCACTGAAGGGGATAAGAAAGTGGTCAGGCTTCTAATGACTTGTGCCATAAAATCAACATCAAGCTGTAAATACCACTGGAAGATGTGGCTCCCTGGCAATCACTGCTTCTGCAAGAAACTCACAGAATGGCAGGATGCTCTTGCTTTCTGGAGTGCTACAGCTCTCTCATTTTTCAAATCAGGAACTTGTCCTGCCTTTTTCCACCAAAGAGTTAAGGACAGGAAGTACACCTGCAGCTGGTTCTGCTCCAGATGTAAAACTTTACATCCATGGGGTACAGAAACTTGCTTAAAAAAATACAAGAGCTGTAGTGAGACATTCAATCATCTGACTCCAGGAATCCAGGACTTGGGGCAAAAACCAACAGATAAAATCCCACAGTGTAACAACATTACCATTTGGCTTATACATGGCCAGATTCCAAGAAAGATAAACAGAAGAGACAGCTTTTTCTCTGAATAAGTTTGAGAAGGCAGAAACTTAAGGCAAAATCATGTAAAAATCGCTTAAATTTATTTCTAGGGCTGCTAGTGTAACAAAATGTTATGATGGCATTTAGTTATGTTTAGAATTGGAAAATAGGTTTTACTTCTTGCTTAATACCCATTTCTTAAGACTTTCCCCTCCAAAGTTTAAGTGTTTATCTGGAGCACTACAAGCAAAGGAATACAAGATGCAGCAGCCTTTTGCTTGTCCAGAATCCACTATGAGATCCTGAACATATTATACAGTGGGGATAAAATTTTCAGTGTGTTGTGACACATGTGGAGAGTGTTACTGCTTCTTCCACACGTCTCATTGCCTTCAGAGCAAAATTTGTTCTTGGATGCTTGCAGAGAGACCATGCCAAAAACAATGGATGTGCTTGTACACTTTCAAACACCAGGTTTTGGCTTCCGGGAGGGAAAGTTTTTGTTGTTTGGTTTTCAGCAAAGGCCTCTTTCCAAAGGCACAGGGAACCACCCTTCTGCAAAACAACAAATTACAAGTGTTTCCCTCAACCACACACATGCTCTGTGGAAACTTAAGAGGATTCATTTGGGAAAGCAGGGATGGACTGCACCAAGGCCTGGAAGGAAGCATTTATTTATTTTTCTTATTTTTCTCATTGTTAAATGATCTGCCTCTCCTCCAGGCCATGGTACACATGGCATAGCTTTAGATTTAATTGTATACATCTCTGCTTGTGAGGTTCACACGATTACCTCACTTCATGAAGCATATCCCAGACTTCACATCATAGGAGATGTGGCAGGAAGGAGTAGCACTTCATGAAGAAATAACACTTGTGAGGAATTTTATTGCTGTGTCCACTTTTGATGCAAAGAAAGAGAAGAGATAGCTGGCTGAGGGAAGAGGAAAGAACAAATTTTTATCTTCTGGGGCAGCAAAGCCATAGTAACTTCTGTTCAAATCTTCCACATGATGTTTCTTTATGCTGACTGCTCTCCATCCATTCTCAACAACTTTTTGTTTTAGTGCATGGCCTATCCTTGTTCTCTTTTACTTTGCCATATTAGTCTGCAGGAGCACGTAAAGTGCACCAGGATTCTCAGCCTCAACATATTCTGTTATTCAACAGAGACATCTGTTTTCAGGGACTTTACATGCAGGCGCAGACATGGCCCTCTTCTTCACACCAGCATCTTTTCTACTGACCCAAATGAAACTTGTATTGTACAAACCAGTCCCAATGAAAGTCAACAATTTTAGATTTCTGTGATCTCTCAGAAGCTATCCCTGTGCCCCCACCACCTTCCCCACAACCAAAAACCAGGCTGTGCCAAACTAACGCAAGTCACTGAGATCACAACCAGAGTGAAGATGGTAAATGAGCCAGTAACACCCAACTATTGCAGTCACTAGAAAGTCTTCACTTTCACCAAAAATGCCTCTCAGAGAATCTCTACCCACATAATTTCAACACTCTGTAAACTGCTTAAGTAGGTTTCTGATGCTTAGCATGTTTACATCTTCTATACCACCACCTAACATCTTTTTCTGTAGAAAAAGGGGTTTCACAGATGAGGCCAATTCACAATTTGGGGTGCCAGGAGTGGCAGGACAGCTCAAAGCCCTGTTGCAGTACTGGGTTCATCTGAAGTAATAATCTTACTCATAACTCCTGTTTGTAAACCTCCTTAATCACTGGGTACAGTGGTAAGCCTCTCAATAAGTACCTGTGTCAGAAGACAGAACTGTACTTGTGGTCAGGTCCAGGCTACTGAAACTTTCAGCAGCCAGACTGGTTAGGCAAAAAACCCACCAGCATCTATTTACAGATCCACATACCCACCAGTTGGATTTTATTTTCATCCACAGTGGGATCTTCCATCTATATAGCCTTTGAAATATGAATCTGAAACTTTGTGCTGGAGGACAGAATTCAAAACCGTTTGTTACCCAGTGTCATGCTCTGGAGTTTATTTCAACTATTTTTCCTTAACTGTGCTAAAATAATGAATAATAAATACTGGTGGCAGCAGCAGCAGCAAGAGCAGCTGAAACATCCAAACCAAATCCATGCTACAAAAGGAAACAAGTAATAAAATTTCTCTCCTCCTCCTTTACTTTCTTTTCCCATTTTTTCCCCCAAGAATTCTACTGTCATTATTGTCCACTTAATATTTTGCTTTCCCTGCTCCTTTCTATCAAGGGGTATGAAGGACTGTAAGAGGTCAGAGGATTTCACATCAGTCCTCTACATATTTTAGGTACTGTCTGCTCCTGGAATATGTAATTAAATCCTAACAACTGGGTAAGAAGAAGGTGTCTGTACCAAACTTTCCTCTGAAATACTAAATCCATGAAATACTAAATCTATGACTTTCATACAAGGTGCAGGAAGTGTCCTATGGGATCTCGGTGCCTGGTTTCTGGATCTTGGTTCCCTAAAACAGTCACAGTAACAATTTATGAGTTCTGTAAGTTGACCTGGTTAATGTAATGTTTACTATGTAAATGTAATTATTTTGTGTAATTAAAGGCTACCAAGAATGAAACAAGCAGTCCTGACAAGCCATCCATGGGTGATCATGGATCTGCTGAGAGACAAAACGTGCCCTATTAGCACTGCAGGCCTGACCACCTGCCTCTACCCAGCCAGCAAATGGTTTGGGAAGGACTCCACACAAATTAGGGGGGAATAAGAACAGCAACTGAGAAAGTTCAGAGAGGGACTCTATGAAAAAGAAAAGCATTTGCTGAGGAAGGACAACTGGGAAGGACATCTGCTGGGATGTCCTGAAAAACCTACTGGAGGTATCATCTGCTGGGCAGGCAGGTGTGCATGGGCACCACTGATTTAAAATATATTTAATCACAGGGACTGTCCCTTACTGTTAATACAGAAAACTTGGTTTGCCACTAGCCATGTGCTCCTATGAGGAAGCCAAAGAGATTTGTCCAAACTCAGCTCAGCTGACCACAAGTTAGCACTTACAGCCTACAGCCCAGTGCAGGAGTAGGAAACTGTCAGACATCAGACTGGGGAAAGGCAACAGCTTGATGCCCAAGCCTTGAAAGGCAGACTTGAGAGTGTCCAGGAAGGAAACAGAGGAGTTCTCCTAGTTCTGCCACTGTTTTAAGTCTCACTTGAGATTTGGAACCTTCATGGAGTTAACCTTCATTACAGTCTTCTACTTAATAAATGCACAGAATTAGTGTGAAGGATTTGGAGGAAGGGAGAGGTGGAGTTGTGGTCTGGGGCACACCAGGGGGCCAGGGGCCTACCTTGGCCATTGTGTGTGGCTTTCTTTGCACATCAGTGTCTAGGCTACAATGTAAGATGTAACAAAAAAAACCAACCAACCAACCAACCAACCAAAAAACCCCCAAAAAAACAACAACAACAAAAAGGTTATTTTATCAACAGCTCCATAGCTCTAATAACTGTTAAACTATTAAAACCAAGAGGGGCAATGTTCTTTATGTCTTCCATGACTCCTCCCTGGTATCTCGGGGAAAGGGCGAGATATCTTCTGTTAATGGGCCATCAAGCCTCACTTCATGACTCTTAAAATTACACCATCCCATTGTGAGACGCTCCACCCAGGGGGAGGAACCAAGCATTGCTACCTGGATATAATCTGAGATTTGGAACATCACAAGCAGCTTTATCCACTGAATTCCCAGAGGAAAAGAGCTCCATAACCACCACTGGACCTCCAGAGGAAGACCAGACCCTTCTACAAGATCACTGCTTCAACAGAACCACATCTGTCACTCCAAGAGGATTGCAGTCACCATTTAATCACCTGCTACCACCACCCTGGTCAACAGGGTGTCAGGTTGTATTCTGACTGTCTCAGGTTAAGCCAGTGGAGTTTTTTGCATTTATTTTCCTTTTCCTGTTAAACTATAGTTCTGACTTGGAGTCTCCCACTGGTTTGCTTTCAATTAAGTACAATTAGAAAGACTGACAGAGCAGCTTTACTGGTGAGTTGTATTTTTTTTACTGTGACAGTAGTTTGGAATCAAGTTACCCTTTGAAGCTGACAAATACAGACAATGAAAATGTTCTGCTGCCCCTTGCTCTCTCACAAGTGCTTTTCTCTATAGACACACAGGCACATTTAAAAATTAAGCAAGAAAAATTATACTATATTTGAATTTTATAATCATCAAGCCAGGGGACTTGTGCAAGGGCATTGTGTTTATCAGAACTAGATTCTTGACAGAAAAATCTTGTAGCTGATTGGTTTCTTTAAATAAAAAATGATTAAAAAGAGAAAATAAAACAAAAGAAAAAAGTAACAGCAGAAATTATAGAGGCAGTCCTTCAGAGCAGGCAGCAAGAGACCTGGCAGTTTTCTCTGGCTGTGTAGCTCAGTGTGACGAACATGAGCAAATGTCAACACATGCTCCCTAAACCCTCCACCAGCCTAATCTCGCAGGGACTGTCCTCGGCAATGAGGAGCTCCTTAAATCAAGGATCCGAGCATCAGCGTGATGGATGCGCTGCTGCCGGCCATGTGGAGCACGGCCACGCTGGGTGAGCTGATAAAGAGCCACCCAGGGCTGATGAGATCGGCCTGCTCCTCTCCTGCAATGCTGTACCCAGGGCTCAGGGCACAGAAATGTGCTGCAGAGCCCAAGCCTGCGCTGGCTCCATCCTCCTGCCTGCAGTGAAGGGCTGTAGGAGCCACTTTGCCTCCTTATTTGCAGTCAGGCTCTGCTCTCCCCTGCTGGACACCTACGTCCCTGCCTCCCAGCTCTCCGTGATGGGACAGCCAAAACTGGCAGGCTGCCCTGCAAACAGCACGGAGGGGAGCAGCTCTCAGCTGCCAGGGAGTGTTTGTTGGGGTGGCTGGTGGCAGACCTCTGCATAACTGGGAGTGAATGGGGCTTCTGTGTGCCTTTCATGCCTTTGTGTAAAACTGAAGTGCGGGACAATGAGAATGGAAACATTTTTCCTGTTCTTGACATCCAACTGCCTCCTGGAGGATACAGTCTCCACCAGACAGATGGCTAATTTCTTTACCCTAGCCTCCTCCTCCAGCACTCCAGTGTTAGTACGATGTTCTGCCCTGGAGTGAAGCCCTAATTGCTGTCAAACGTTTAGAGACAAAAGTGGTTGTCTATATATCATTCATGCAAGTGTTGTTACCAGGGTGTGAATTAAACAGCAGAAGCCACTTGTCAATTGACTCCAACCTGAGCCATTTTGCTGAAATCCTGGCTTGCGTTTTAAAGGATCAAGGTTGACAATTTCTATTTCAGCGCAGGCAGGGACTGCGCGCACCAGAAGATGCCGCATCATTCACTGAAGGACCCTCAGCTGCTCTGCCTTCATTAGGCTTACAAAAGACATGGGGTGCTCTTTCCCCTGATCATTCAGAAATCCTCCCATGGAAGAAAAATGTTCATTTTCCTTTGTCCTCACCAGCTAAACCCAAGGGGCTGTTCAGCATGAAATGCGCACTGAGCACAAAGCCAAGATACAGAGTTGCTCATTTGTCTCCCTCACACATAAGACACATTTTGGGACCGACAAAGTTCTTGTTTCCCAAAGATGTGGCTGCCATTGAACAGACAGGTAATACTAATGGCCAGACGGTGACAGTCAGCTATTGAGAGGCTGATTAGATGCACATTTATTGTCTAATTATGTTGTGTGACAGCACAGGCTGCTGAACACCATTTTAACATGCAGAGTAACACCTCAGGAGGCTCTTCATTATGCATTCAGTGGGCTATTTTCAGACTAAACAGCATGTCAGTGGCTGTGTTTATCCTTTTCCACCTGGGCAGAGGAAACAGTTCAATGTTCCTCCCGGGAATTAATACATATTACAACCCACACGTTGATTCTCCTCAACAGACAGAAATGGCCAGACATATTACATGTTTCCAGAAAATATTGAGGTCCTGACAAAGAGGGATTGCTGGCGGGGGGAAAAATGAGTTTGAGTAGAGATCCTGAATTTAAAAGAAGCCAAATTCCCTGGGATCAGCATGAAACCCTGCCTGCTTTCCCCCCGTGCTGAGCTGCACATGCACAAGCGGAACACGGACATGCAGAGCCTCTTGTGCAACAGCTTCTGACAGCACTGTGAGAGGGCACTGCTTTTCCTGGCTCTGAAAGTGGTGGTGGGAGTCCTGCGAGCCAAACCACATCAGCGTCTGCCCTGCAACGCTGCTGGGCTGAGAAGGCAGCATCTGCAATGGGGCTCATGGGGGCCTTCCCCTTCTCGCTGTCTCTCCCAGCATGATTTACTTCCACTTGCTGAGAACACTTCATCTCATACCCTTTAACAAAATCTGCCAGTGGCTTCCTGGGAATGGATTCGTTCCCATGCCTGTAATTCCACAGCAGTGACTGAAAAATGTACAAATCAGTACTCTTCCTTTTCCTTTTCTTTCCTTAACCCACATAGCTTTGATAAAAAAACGGCACCTGCAAGAAGCTACTCTCCCCAAACCTTGGATAACACCTGGTAGTTTTCCTAGACATAGCAAGGCCAACAAAGAGCAATAAAACTGTTACAGGATGCCCATGTGTTTTTAGCTTATAGAGGTAAGCAGTCAAAGCCTAATGGCAAGAGAGTGGTACCAAGGGCAGGTCATCTTTGAGAGCTCATCAGGCACAGATCAGGAGGTGCAAAGAGGAATCTGAGCCCTGGAGGCAAAACCCAAGGTCTCAGCCCACCATGTCAGGCTCCCAGCAGTGATTCAAGCCAAGATGCTGACTCTGCCATTTATTTATCCCCAGATTTTTAGGTGACTGCTCTACAGTACTTACTAAGTTTGGCACAATCTCAGCTCAGAGCAGCGTGAGGTCCTAATGGAGCCACTGCTAATTATACACCTCTAATTAAACACAGAGACATGGTGGGTGGTTCTTGAAGTCCCTGAGATGAAGACCACTGAAAGCTCACAAGTCTCCTGGGGAAAGCCCCATAGCCCTCTCACGCCCCCACATTCCTCCTGAGGCTTTGGCTTCCACCCACTGTCCAAGATGGGGTGTTAGGGTGGGGTGCCAGGTCCTTGGGCTCAGGCTGGTCACTGTCAGGTGTTTAATGTCACCCCCCCTATAACCCCTCCATTTTCAGGACATGGGAGGGCAGCAAAGGAGGAAGCAGCATGTATTCTGTGAGCAGCTCTGACATGGGAGATTACAAGGTCAGCAGTCCCTCTTTTCCACCAGTAAAACCTAAACCTAACTTGAAATGAAAGAGTGTTTATTAAAATTGACATTTCTATGGTGTCTGCCCAGCTGATTAGAAGTAACAGCTGTGAAGCCAGCAGTGAAGAGGCCTCACATCCCATAAGCTTCAAAAACACTTTATATCCTGCTTTATTACTGATTTAACAGCCACATGAAAAGATTTAGAGTCAAGTTTCTGTAGACTGAGAGGACCACACAGCTCCCCATAAGCACCTGCAGCGCCTCTCTGGGGCTGGGGCACACACCAGGAATGGTCATGACAGCACCCATGGGACCTGGGAGGGGCTGCTGGCACCTTCAGAAGGTGGAGGTGATTCCCAGCTGCTCCAGGCTGGGCAGTGGAGGATGGAGGTGCTGCTGGCAGCTCCTCAGAGGCAGGCATGCTCCTCCTCAAAGCGATGGCAAAGCACATTTGGGAAGGTTTTCTGTGGCAGAGGAATATTGAATTCATTGTGCTTCAGGGAAAAACTTAGAGGTTAAAATGAAATGGCAGCAGGTGCATCTAATAAGATTACAAGGTTCCCCTGGGATGCACTGGGAGAGCAGTTTCACTGTGTATTTCAAACAAGGCTACACTGTTGAAATCAACAGGATTTTAGTTGCAAAAGGCGAGCTAATTGGGAATTCAATTCGTGATTATTCAGGTATAAGGCATAACACAGCCAGAGATGTGCTCAAATAAAATCTGCTTGATCCAAGTTAGGAAGAACAAAGCGGATGTACCTCCCAAGTACAAATGTATGAGACCTGAGTATAGAGATAGAGGTGGAAAGTACACCTTGCAGAGATTTCTGTGCTGTCATTAAAAAGACATTACAGTGAAAACAGAATGAAATATATCATGCTAAAATACCATTTAGATTCTGAGGCTCTCTGCTTTAATACCTTGCACAGCCTCAGAGGAGGGGCTAGATATGCCAGCATATCACCCTGAACTAACCAGGCAGTTTCCAGATCTGTAGCTTACAGATAACCTTATGCAATGAACTGATTTAAACATTAGACTTTATTTTACTATATCTGTAAAAAATTAGAACAAACTGTATTTCTGCCATGTTGCATCTAAGCAGAACCTGTACAGGCACCTTTCAGACGTGCTTGTAAGGCAGAACTGACAGCCTGAATGGAGGAGATGCTCTGAAGATCCTATACAACCCTCAAATAAATCTCTGAATTTCTATTTGAGCCAATCAATCCGGCTTTCCAAGTGTCAGCTGGTAACACATCTGTCAGCATCCAAGTGCTGCAGTCACAGGGTAAGCTGTATCCACAGCTGGAAACTTAGCTTAGTGATTGCTTACACTTAAGTAAAAGATAACCCTGGATTATGCATTTCACACAGCAGAGGTTAAAAACAGGACTGGGGTTTGTGTTAATGCCAGTACAATGTTTTTCTCTGACCCCAAGCACATACAAGGTTGCCTGTAGTAATGCTTTCCCTCAGTTCCACCTTCTGTGCTGCTCAGGAAAAATAAGGGAGAGCTCCCACTGCAACAAGAACTCGCCTGCAGAGCTTGTAAATCCAAAAGGAGATAGCTTTAACTGTAAAAATTCCTATCCTATTCTCTGTGGGAAGCTTCCAGCTCTGGCCTAGGAGCATACACTTGCTTGCCTTTATATCATTATATTGACTTGCATGTTGACAGCTGCTATAAATATCAACACGAGATGTCCAAGTACCCCTGGGATCCTACCAGCCCTCACGAGCCTGTAGGGCTCAGGTTTAGAGAGACTCTCTGAATGTTACACCTGATGAGAGGGCAGTGAGGTAGACATTTCAGCTGACTAAGTAGAAATGTGTTCCTCAAGCCAGCTCCAGTGGAACCATGTGCAAAACTAGAGCCCTATTAAACTCTACAGGAAGATATGAAGAAGATTATTTTAAAACCCAGCAAGTAATGGAAACAACTTCACCACGACTCAGAAGCACTTCAAGGGGTCACAATCAATCAGCTAACAGGAATGAGCACACATTTAACTGTAAAAGAGATGCAGACTTTTCTACACTTTCAGTGGAGGTTTCCCAGAGCTTTCTTCACAAAGGAGTACTCGTTTAGCTTTCTGGGAGTACCTGGAACACATCAAATTCAGCAGCCTGGGGCTCATGGGGCAATCTAGCCCAATTTTCTGGACAGCCATCCCCTGAAAGAGCATCCCTGCATTCAGCAGTGTAACAAATGAAACACCTGGCAGCTGGCTTCCTTAGAGCTGCGACCCACTGTGAAATGGGTGCTGATATTTCAACATCATTTCATGACTTCTAATAGCTTCACCTCAAAGGCAAGGTGCTTTTTAATTCTGGTTCATATTTAAACAGCGGGAAATGTAGTTTAATATGTTTTACAAAAGTGTGGTAAGAACAGAAAAAGAAAAATGTAAGGAATTGGGAGGATGGATGTTGTACCTGCAAGACAGTACATACTTTTCATGCAGAACTGATTGGAATGAACCAGAGGGTTTAAGAAAGCAAGAAGTGTGTATTAGAGATATAGTAGGATGCCACTGCTAACACAGAGGTCTTTATCCCAAACTACTTCACTCTTGGCTCTTTACCTCTTTGTGTCCCAGCTTTCCTAAAAGGGAAATCAACTGCTTCCTTTCTGATAGTTAAGAGGATAAGCTCATCACTAACTGGTGCTGTTGGCACATCAGCTGGTGATGACAGAGGGGACTGTGCCAGGAGGGCTCCCTGAGCTTGGCCCTGTGGGTGGGAAGCAGGCTAAAATCCCTGCACTCCCCTGCAGCAGGCAAGCTCACTCACCTTCCCCCTGTCAGTCAGCTCTCCAGCACTGACAGATGAGGCTGGGGCTCTGTCCATCCCCCTGCACTTCCACAGTGGGCTGCCTGTGTGGCAGGGAGAGCTTCACTGCTGGAAAAGCCTCTCCTGCACGGCTGCAGTCCATTAAGGCAAGCTGCAGTCTGTGCCAGTTCACCTTTATGTGCTGGGCTGTGAGCTGTGGCTGTTCAGGAGCTGATTCAAAAATGATTAAGTGGCTCTTGCTCCAAGGGCAGCTACTTTGGGATCAGGGATGGATGACAGCTGGGTACAGCAGCTTCCTCCACTGCTGCATGTTAACTCACACACGTTTCCAGGGCCCTCAGAAGCAGGGAGGCTGACAGAGGGATTTACTACAGTCTGGCTTAATACAGACCCCGTCAGGTGGCACACACAGGTGTGCCATCCCTTTGCACACCTTAACTCATTCCCACCCACAGACAATCCCCATAAACCATCTTTTTCTCTCTGTTGCAAGTGCCTGTGTGTTTTCAAAGAGGGAGAGGAGTGCCTGAAGAGCATGGAAGTGGTAACTCAAAAAGTGGAGGATGCTACTGGCTCTGAGAGCCATTCCCAGAGCTCAGCACTTGTGGAACCTAGGAGAGAGCAGCAGGAGAGTGAGCACAGGTTTGTCCCCTTTTCTCAGCCCAGAGACTGTGCTGCAAACAGCACAAGCAACTTGTCTGGGAGGCTGACTCCAGCTGCCAGTCAGCCATGCTGGCTGCACTCCTTTGTTCCTCAGTCTTTCTCTTAGGGCCCTGCTCAGAGGGAGACTGCAGCATGTGCTCAGCAGCTGGGCTCCATGCCCACAAAACAGGAAGGGAATGAGATGTCTGACACACTGGCAGAGCAGCTTTGTGGCAAGGAAAAGAGGCCATGTCAGCTCTGGTGCTGCACTAGGAATGGCATTGGGCTTTCCCTGTGGAGATCAGCAGAATAAGTGGGTGCCAACTGGTACAGGTTGCATTTCAAAGCTAAATTGCTGAACAGCAGTAGTCACCTGCAAGGCAGCAGGCAGGGCTCACACAGAGAACCAGCAGCACACTTTTGAGATGCTGAGAGCCAGCTTGTTGCTGCTCCCACAGCAGTGTCTCTTGTGCCACCATGCAACTCTGCTGCCCAGCTCACCATCCCTCCCATAACTCAGAGGCTGCTCCAGGGAGGTTCCAAGGAGTGGTGGGCTCAGGGGAGAGCAGTCTGGTCCAGCGTGGCCAGAACAGAAACACAAGCCAGACCTCCAGGCTCCCACTCTGGTCCTCATGCCCATCACCTTTAGCTCCCTTGTTCATGAGCACTGACTCTATTACATATATAATTTACATTTTTATCCTTAGTCACAGCTATGCCACTAAAACTACTCAGGACACGGGGGTTTGACAAACACTTAAGAAAAGCTCATTTTGAAGGAGCAGTTGCAGATTTATACTAAATATGATAACAACTACACCCTGCTGCTTCTACCCTGAAAGTGAAGGATCGAATTGGGCAATGCCCTCTTTGTGGAGTTTGTGGCTGGTGGCCACTCCTGCTTCAGATCCCTGTTATTTTATTATCCCCATCTTTACGAGTTCCCAGGGAAAGTGCAATCACAGCTTTGCGGCTTCCTGGAGCAGCTATCCCCCTGCACTGCTGCAGCCAAAAAAGCTGACACTAGAGCCTGGCACTCTGCTTTTTTATTGCCATTCTACTCCTAATTGGAGCAAAAAAGGAGCATGCAGAGTCATGCACCAACCCAAGGAGATATTAGCTAATAGAAATTGTGCCCCACTGCACTAAATGCTAGCCACTTAAATCAATCTCTTCCTTCTTCCTCTCACCTCCATCTCATTCTCTCCACCTTCCCTGCGCCTTCATCCTTCCCTCCCCCTCTCCTTCTCAGCCCCTCCTTCCCCAAATCCTCCCCCACCGTCTGACTTCTAATCCCTCTAGGGCAATTAAAAGCAGGACCAACAACAAAGGGAAGGCAACAGGAAACCCTATTATTCATCCTCTGCAGCACACTGTCCCCTCGGGTTTGCAGCAGGTAGCTGGCCCCCAGCCCGGGCAGGGGTCCCCAAAAGCTGGGGTACCTGGGGTGCTGTGCAGTGGCTGTGGGTGCCTTCCCCCTCCCACACCTAAGAGGCACTCGTCTTTCTCAGATCAATTACCACAAATGATTTATGTGGCCAGTCAAGAGGGCCTGCCAGGGTTCTTATTTCATCTCTGAGAAAAGGAACTCTGCTGGAATTTTATCAGGGAGCTTGGATTAAATTGACAGCTGCCTTTTGTTTTGTTTTTAAAGACCTTCCCTTCAGAGCACAGCGTTCTGCCTGGATTTTGGCGGGGGGGAGGAAATCCAACACCATGCAAGGGTACAAGCCCCTCCTTTGAGAGAAAAATCCATTTACTTCACTCCATATATATTTTAAGTGAGGCCATTTTTAAGGAGCTGACATCTGCAAGGCGATCCCCACTCCCACCGACTTGAAGCTGCATTTTATTTCACTTCACTGAAGCCACGAAGGCAGCAGCTTTTCCTCCCCTGTGCAAGTGTCAGTGAGGCTGACAGAGGGAAGCCATGGAGCCTTCATCTCAACACGAGCACAGTCACCTTAAAACGCTGCCAGCCCTGCCACACACAAAGCATCCTGCATCCCATTCCATGCAGGCACACAAACACGCCGAGGCACGGGGAGGGATGTGCTCAGGCAGCCAGGGACACGCACACATTGCACTCAGGAGCACAGGGAGGCAGATCTGGTGTTTCAGAGACCCCATGCAGGCAGACAGGCTGGGACACAGCGGAGCAGAGCCCGTGCAGAGCAGGCAGGCACACGGGAAACGTGCCAGCAGGCATGCAGCTGCACACAAATCAGCCCAAATGTGCCCAAAAAGGCACAGGCACGGGCAGAAGGCATGGAGAGACAGAGCTGATTGCAACTTCAGGCACTGCCAACAGCAAGAGGCACTAACAAGTATTTAACCAAGTCAGCCTCCTCTTGCCTTCCTTTGCTTTAGCAGCTGGTTCGTGCACACCCTTTGAACAGATTTGAAAGCATTTGTTCTCTACATAACACGATTTGGGCTTTGTATATATATTTGGGAGGCAAAGTCTAACACAAGGACATCACATTATAGAGGATGCCAGCAGAGATTACAGCATCAGTGGTGAGAGGTCTAGATATATATTTATTGCCTTAAAAACAATTCTGGGTTTGATACAAAGCAGCAGTCTTTGTACTGCAGGGTGGTGTGGAGGAGGAGAGGAGTATGTTAATTCTGCATTAGAAGAAGTGAATAGGATTACAAAATAGAGATGAGCAGTCTAATAACAATGCTAAGAAGGTGCAGAAAGAGGATGCAGGGTGGTATGGTTCACACAAAGGAGAGGCATGTCTCATGGCAAAGGACTCTGTGGACCTGAAATCCAGGCATTTCGCAGACATAAACTACTAAGACATAAATTTACCTACCCAGATGCCTGCTCTCACTTCTGCTTTTTTTACTGTTGATGATTTCATACTTTCAGACTATTCTCTGCCTGCCATCACTTCACAAAAGAGCTAAATATGCATTTGGGGGGATGGAAAAAGCTTGGACACCAATGACACCCATGTGCCGCTCAGTGCACCAAGATATTTGACAGAGGAAAAATAAGAACACTGGTTTCCCTCATACTTTTTCCTCTTGACACTTTAGGTTTTATCATCATCAGTATTAACCCTAACTGATTTCAGAAGAAGAAACATTTTAAAGCAGCTGGCATCCTTTTAAATGCAAAACCTTTAAGCTACATTTGGTTTGTTGTTTTTTTTTTTGCTACTATGTCCACAAAAACTGCATTCAAAAGATGCTACTTCATTTATTACAAAATGGCCACATTTGCTTACTCCTTTGAGCCTCCCATCACTACTTTTCCTCTAAATGGGCATGTTTACAGAGACTTGGGAACTTCCAGCTCCCATAGTCCAGGAAAATTATCTCCTTGCTATAGGCTATAGCTGGCAGGAATGCTCTGCTCTCCTCCTCAAGGCAGGGGAGAATGCTTTGGTGTTCAAAGACCAAGCTGGCAGCATCTTCACCCTAATTTCTTATAAAGATTGCACCAAGACCACTCACTTCACCCTGCCTCTGGTCACATCACTTGGATAAAGGAGGAGAGCTGCATACTCTGTTAAACAAAGAGGGTTATGCTAATTTTATGCTAATTAGGTGTATCAGTGCAGCCCTGCTATAGAATTCCTTCCCTCTGCCCAGGCCTTCTTCAGCTGCAGAAAGGATGACAGGGGGAGCTGACAAGGCACAGTAAGGATGAATGCAGTGCAGGGAATCCAGCAGCACCCAGAAAAAGAAAAAACTCTCACTTTTGGTGGGTTTACTCTCTTTGTGGCTCCATTCCCTTCCAGTGCAACCCTTGGCAAGGCTGCCAAGCTCTCAGCCCCAGAAATAGCATGTCAAGCAGCAGAAAAACCAGAGGGGAGGGGGAGATGCAGATAAAAATAGAGAGAAATGTTGATTGCATTGTTACTGCTTCAATTAAGCTCAGACACTTCAGCCTGATGAGTCAACAGCAATGACAAGAGGGCACAGAAAACAAGAGCAACTGCAGTGCAAACCAGTTTATCAGTCCCACTAATGTGGAAAGCACTGAACTCCCAAACCAATCACTGTGACAGGGAAAGGAGGAAGTGCTCTGACATTGTCCTTCCTGCAGCAGTCTGACAACAGCAGCAGAAGCCACAAAAAGGTGGTGAGTGAACAATGACCGGGCAGGGGAGCTGGTGGCTTGGACCAGAGCAGCCCTCCCCAGCCCAGCATGCAGCACTGGGCAGTGAAAGTGGGGCTCTGGAGGCCAGCTTGGCTTGTACCAATGTAGCCATTGTCTCCTCCAGGGGCTTAAATCACGCTTGTGATTCTTTGTGCGTTTCGGCGGCGGCGGCAGAGACAGGGCAGTAACAGATGGGTGTAATTACAGGGACCAAGGCACAGTCCCTTCCCCATCACCCCATGTGATGCACATTTTCTCTGTGAGAATAGACTGCCTTGCACCCTGCCCATGAGAGGGGGTGATCCAACTTCCTCCCCATTCCACCTCTGCTGCTGGGAGTGACAGAGCAGGGATTTTGGTCAGGGCAGCAGTGCAAATACAACACATGCTGAGTGAGGGGGGGAACAGCAGCACTCCAGAATGGGAGGTTGGATGGGAGCAGCCACCAAACTGCCCCTGTTGGTCCCTCCCTGAGTGTCTGGGGACAGGCATGGGGCTGAGGCAGGAGGCAGCAGGATGGAAGGTGGGCAAAAACTCTTAAATAAGCTTTGGTTGGGGTTGTCTGTAGTTGTCTGTGCCACCCACCATGTAAAGTCACCCCTGAAAATAAAGGAAGAGACGCAGTTGGTCATAACTTCAAACAGTCTGTCTCTCGGCCTTGCCACACCAATCCCTGGGAATGTTCACCTCTCCCTGTGAAGTAGTTTACAGCACATATAACACCGCCATTTATTGCACCATCTGCCAGCACTCCTCCTTTTACCAACCCCATCAAAGGAATGCTGAGGAAGTCATGTATGGAAAGACTTATGACCAGCAGCAGTGCCATAAAGCCCTGCTCTGTAGCCTGGGCTGCCTGGGTTATCCCACCACAACCCAATTCAGGCATTCATTCCATCCTTGTCCTGTCAGTGCAACATAATGTTCTTACACTCAGAGGTTTTGTTAGCCCAGTGTCTCATCTCTGACAGTAGCCAGCCACAAATTCTTAGGAAAAGCCTGAAAGGAACAAGGGTGGATGCACAGTGAGCTGGCCCCTGGGATCCCTCCCAGCATCGAGCAATTAGGATTAAGAGCATCCTGTGCTGGTGACTGTATAGATCTAACACCTTGTTCTTAACTGCAAAGCTCTCCTCGGTGCATTTAAACAATTCCTTTTGCACAGTCTCTGCAGCAGGGAATTCTGCATATTAAGTTGATGTTGTGCAGAACAACAAACAAAACAAACTCAAAACATTATTCTGCTTTAAACCTACTACCCACTCCTGTGCTGCTCCAGAGACACTACATTATCATGGTCCTTTTCCTTGTCAGTGGGGAAATCTCACATTTGGGGCAGTTCCCTGGGTACCCAGCTGCCTCCTGAAGTTCCATCCATGTCTCCCCTACTGAACAGCTTTTCAAGTGATCCCACCTGTTTGTCACTGCCTAGCCAGCCACTGATTGTAGCAGGGATATACAATTTTAAGAGATGCTATGCCTAGGTTGAAAAAGTCCCTTTTGAACCTAGAGACCCATCAATCTGCATGGTTTGGGCTTGCTGTGTCCACCAATATTTGAGAAAGAAAAAGTGCCAAGCCTCTGCCTCCTTTGTCCAGGGGAGGAGGAGCTCAGTCAACACGGGGTTCACTGGGGTGGCTTTTGGCAGGAGTCTGGGATCAGCCTCTCACCCCAAAAGTCACAGAGAATGCAGTGCAGCACCAGAGTTTGCTGAGCAGGGCTGACACCACTGCAGGAGAAAGGAAATGCCGTGGTGAGCTGGGGTGCTTCATAAATGCACCTGGGAATTGCTCTTTACCTTCCCAACTGGAGCAGCACCCAGCTGCTGAAAGGAAAAAAGTACACCTGGAAACACTCAATAGCACCTGAGGTGAAAACCTGCCCAGGGGAAACACAGCTATCCACTCTGGGACATGGATCTGTCAGAGAGGAAAGGGGCTGGCACAGGATTAGAGAGAGTAGCATTTGAAAGCCCTCAGATGCTGTGTTTGCACACAGGCGGGGCCACATCCAAGGTTCACAGTCTTGCTGGTAGCTATTCATCAAAACATTTGCGCTGCCAATTTGACAACATTTGTTAAAAATCTATGCTCGGTTCACAAGGCTTGCACCAGGCTGTCCAAATAAATGACCGAATAATCTCTTTTCTTAATGTTATCTCCCAGTATTTAGGATTACTTGGTGCCAGATCCCCCGCTGAAGGAAGGAGGGTTGGCATGGGGGAGGAGGGGAGAGGGGGCTGCTCAGGGGAAGAGCCCAGCCGATATTCATTGTGTTTTGTTCCCCTGTGAGATCCTTTCCATCACACTACTGAGCACAACACAATTAGTGAAAAGGGCCCATTTTTCCTCCAGGAGCCAAGGTCCCAAAAAGGTACAGCTTCAACATCATTAGCAGTTCATCTTCTTAAACCTCCGGGCAGCCCCTAGGCAGATCCCCCCATGCAAACCCCACACTCCTCCCCCTTTTTGGTGTCTGCTTATCAAACTAATGAAGCACATCTACACTGAAAGGTCTTGAGGTAGAAGACAGCAGCTTAACCATGATTCAGTACATGTCCCTTCCCCTCCTCCTCTTTATCAAATAAAGCAAGCAGAATTTCCTACACTTAAATGGAAGGGAGGAGGAAGGAAGGAGGGTAAGGGGAGGGAGACATTTGTCTGGTAATTCCCAGCAGAAGGAGATGTCTGTTTACTTTCTTTGACTGAGCACTTGCATATTAAAAAGGCTCAGTTCCTTAGCGGACAGGATTTATCAGTGCCACATTTTCTACTTAATAGGCCAGAGCTGGCAGTGCCTGCTCCAGGTAGCTGGAGACAGGAAAAAAACTTTGTGTGACCTTCCCCTTGCCCTTCTCTGAGTCCCCTCTGTACAGGGGAGGCAGCAGAGGGTGCAGAGAGCTGAGAGCCAAGGGCCATGTGGTGGGGAAGGGATGCTTCGTGTGCCTTAGTGCTAAAACAAGACCACTGCAAAAACAGTGAAAGCACAACAAGGCTCCATTAGCTTTTCTCCATTCAGTGATATCCGGAAAGGCAATTTCCAGCTTTAGATAAAAACACATAAACATCTTTCATCATGTCACTGACCTAAATATAGATGATTACTTCAAGGCAAGAGAAATAAAAAAAAAATAAAAAAATAATAAAAAAAAGCCCTATTCTTATACCTTCAAAAGCTGTGAAGCCCTACAAGCAGACTGCAGCAAAGAGCAATAGATAACCAGTCAGATGTAAAGAGAGAGAGAAAGGAATACATGTTGTTGAATGATCATCTTTATGGACCATTATCCTGGGCCCAGCTTTCACCTGCCCTGTGACACAGGCTTTTTTTCCATGTCCTCCTGGACACTTGGCTGTCTCCTGGCACCCAGAGCCTTTCCCTGCAGCACAGTACAGCAAACAGGACCTTTGCTTTGCCACAAAGCCTCTGGAGTTCAGATTCACATTAATCCCACCTTAACCAGGTCATTATTCTGCTCTAAAGGGTCAGGCCATGTTTTTGAAAGGGACATAAAGTTGCCCTTGGACCTAGGGACCTAGGAAACATGTCAAATCTACACAGGAGCCAAAGTGGTGCTAGACTCCAGTAGCACTCGAGCATGAGCCTAAGAGCACTTGAATGTGTTTCCTCCAGGGTCACCCTCACATCAGAGTAAGGTTGCACTGCTCTTGTGAAGGATGAGTGGTTTTGCTCTCAGTACCTGTGCTGGTTTGCAGCAGCAACGACCCCCAAAACATTAGTGCCAGGGACCCACCACTAACAAGCTGGAGAGTCCCTGCTAGAGGGTTCCAGTAACACACACACACTGGAAGCACAGGCATTTGCAGGCAAGCTCCTTCTGCTAGCACAACCCAACATTAAATATCAGTGACAAGTCCTGATTCTCCATATTTAATGCACATCCTACCATTCACAACCACAGAATCCCATTTTATGGCCCTCACTGGTATGTGCTGGGGTCAGAATTGGGTACTTAATTGCTCCCTGCCTCAGTTTACCCCAGAGTATACATCAGAGTATACAGAAAAACTAAAATCTTGGAATGCTGTATAAACTGTCATAGGTAATTGCAAAGACAGATGTGCATTTGGTCATCAGCTGCTGTTTTTTTGGTTTTTTTTTAATCAAGTAACATGCACTTAAATCCTACATGCAGCCTTCTAGTACCTTATAGCACCTTCCAGCACCTAAGGGAGAGCCTATAGGAGAGCTGGAGAGGGACATTTTACCAGGACATGTAGTGACAGGACAAGGGGGAATGGCTTCACACTGACAGAGGTTAAGTTTAGATTGGATATTAGGAACAAATTATTTTCTGTGAGGGTGGTGAGGTACTGGTACAGATTTCCCAGAGCAGCTGTGGCTGCCCCATCCCTATGAGTGTTCAAGGCCAGGTTGGATGGGGCTCTGAACAACCTGGTCTAGTGGAAGGTGTCCCTGCCTGTGGCAGGAGTATTGGGATGAGATGATCTTTAAGATCCCTTCCAATCTGATTCTGATAGCTGTTGTCACAGTTTCAACTCAGACTTCCTTCAGCTGGGTCAGGGGGAGCTGTGCCTGAGAAAGGGCTTTGGGAGCATGAAAGCTATTGTTTATGCAGTAAAAAAAAAAGTCATTCTTTTCAAATAAACGATATACTATTGTAAAAAGAGTTCAGTAGGGATAGCTCATTGTCATAAGCACTTGCTGCTGTACAGTCCCCTCCCAAGTGTTGTGCAATTGTCACTGATGAGGGCCTGACAAACCACTTTGAGTTTAAACTGCCAGAAACTGTCTACATTTAGACCCAAACAGAAACTCCCTCTTCCTCCCTACCACAGGACCATCCTGCATTTGCAGCAATAGGCTTAGCTCTTCTGAGACAAGGCAAAGGAAAAACTCAACCAATCCACCGTACCTGCTTTGCAATTTTACTGTATTGCAAAGACATAACAAACCTCAAGTTTTACCTCTTGAAAGGCAGGGCCCAGATGACACCACAAATACCATGCAAGTATCAACTTCATCACAGATCAACCATACAATGTTGACTGAAACCCAAGGAACCCACAGGACCTTCTTTATTAAACAAGTTTGAAAAATCACAACCAATGACCATTTTTTTCTCTCTCAATAATGTGAGCTAAGAGTACTTTTCATCAATGGTGAGATGAGTGTCATAAGGACAAAAAAACCCAAAAAACAACAAACACAAAGGAGCTGGAAGCAGGTAGCTCAGGGAAGCTCTCCTTGGGGGACAGGTCACTGGGTTTAGTGAGGTCATGGGCCTGGGCTACACCCTTGTGCCTTGCTCTCTTCACTAATTGCTAGGCAGAAATGAGCCCTGGCCAGGAATAGCAGCACAGCAAAACTGTGTCAAAATTCTATTTCTTGTGTCATAAAATACCCACTGCTTAAACTGTCAGAGGAAACTAAAAGTTACACTCTCAACTCCATAGCATAATCAGATTTTTTTTTTTTCCCCTGTGGAAATGCACACTCTTGCACTAAAGGCTACTTTTCATGTCTCATAATATGGTCTTTGACTCAAAGGAATCTGCACTACAGTGTTTGTAAAATTTGCTGGTGGTCTGATAAGACTCAGAAGACTTCTCCAGCACTGTCAATCCTGTGCACATACCCAGATGACCTGAAGGACTGCTGGAAAAGTTCCAGTGCCCTCCACGATGGGTGCTTGCAGGGCTGGTAAGTTCTGTGTTTCCTGACTTTCAGGCCAGCATGGGGATTGCTCCGTGCATGTGCCCACACAAGTGAAAAGAACTTTGTGGTAGGGCAGAGAAACTCACTGCATGAGGATTTGATTTCAAGGGCAGGCACCAACTGGGTTATTATTTCTATCTTGTGTTTCACTATGGCCATTCTGAGATGTACCCATGAAGCTGCAGCCCAATCCCAAATTTTTGTGTCTTTTAAAATATTTAATCAACCACTCCATGGGCTGAAATGGCAGCAGGCCAATGTGTTATCCACAAAAGAGCAGAGGATTATTTTGGGTTATGATGCTGTTTCCACTCATCCAGTGTATCTACTTACACACATCACCGTGCTACTTTGCCTCTTTATCATTTTAGCTCAAGGTAAAAACTTAGTCCTACCGACACAAAAAACCTGCTTTTTGCCATCATCACTGAATGCATCTCACCACCCAGATGATGTGCAATCTGAAGTTAAGCTAGCTGGGTGAAAGCCAGGGGAACTAATGGGAAACTTCTCATCAAAACTGCCCTGGGGAAACAATGTGTCTCTTCAGGAAATTTGTGTGAAAACACACCATAACTGCGTGCAGGCACACACATTCAGAGATGGAAGGACTGCCTACACAATTTGAATGTGAGCATTCCGACACACAAACAATGATCAAGAGCACAATCATGTGTTTTCCCTAAATCTCCTTCCTGTTTGTGTCACAAAACGAGCAGGTTCTGGTTTTGCCCCTTTTTAGGTTTGTACTGGTGGTTGGATTGCAGTTCCTATCTGAGTCAGATGGGCACCTTTCTGAGAGTGGCTGTGTTTGTTGTCAGCTTGTGTGCATTACCACACTGTAACCAATCCAACAGGCTATCTCTTATGCAAAATATAAATACTAATTTGAGGGCTCAGGGAGAACAGCTATTTTAGTTTCAGTCAAAGAAAGAAGAAAAAAGAAAGGAGGAGGCTGGGCATATAACAGTAATTTATGATTTTACTGGTGTATTATCATCGGGTAATAAGAGCAACTTGAAACTGCCAATTATCTCATAAGAGGGGTATCACCTTTTCTATTTTGAATGACTCCATCGATAAATGCAGGCTCTGCTTGCTAACAATCCATCACATAATCAGTGGCCTTACAACAGGAGAGCCTGCCTGAGGAAGGGAGCCAAGCAAACCTGCAGACACACCAACACTTGATGTGAGCCAGCCCCTGGCAGCAGGGCAGGGGAGGGCGAGCGGGCTGGGAGGAATCGCCCGCAGCACTCGGCAGGTCACACACACACAGTGCGCCACTGCAAACTCCGTTTACAAAGAGACATCTGTTCCATTACTGCCATGCATTGTGGCTAATTACATCCTGGCCCATCTGTGAAATGACAGCCACTTATTCTCCAGTGAACCATAAAATCTGTACATGTTCAGTGCGGGCAGTGGGGAGTAAGAGCAGTGCAGGGGAATAGGGGAAGGGGGAGGATGGAGAGGGGAGAGCAGGAGAATGGCACCAAGGCAAAGCACCAGGAAAACACTGTGTCTCTCACTCCTGCCTGGTGTTAGGAAAAAAGGAACTCTGGAAGAAAAGCCCTAACAAAGCACTGCCATTTTGATGCAGGGCTGCAAAACTTGCCCTAACCCAAAGCTCCTCACTCCCCATTTTTGCATGTGTAGGGGAGTGAGATGTGCCAGCAGTGGAAATTATTCCAGACCTGCATCCCTGTGCTTCACATGAGGATTTCTACAGTGTTTCTGCCATTGCTGCTTATATAATCTCTTCCTGCTGGTCATACAGCTTTGTTAGAGGCTGTTCTCATATACATAAATCTAAGTTTAGACTCAGAATAATTAAAACAAAGGACTTATCTCCCACCATCTCCAACAGATTTTTAGAAAAATGAAAGAAATGTCAAGAAAATGCATCTTATCTCGACTTTTCTACATGCAACAAAAAGAACCTTGCAATCAGGGATGACTGCAAGCCCCCAGGTTACATAAGACAAGGCACACCTTATTTCCACACCTAGAGTAGATAAGCCAAAGTATGGCATTCAGCACCATACCAACTAAGAAGAGTGACTTCTGATCCCACATCCAGCCACAATCCTGCTGCACAAACCTCTGCAAAATCCCCTGTTTTGGTGGCTCTGGTGAACAGGGCTCTGGGTTGGTGGAAGTGGCCAAACAGTTATGAGGAGATTAAAAAATGGCTGTGGGGTTAAGAGCAGGGCACAGACTAGAAACAGAGCTGGGTTGCTCAGTGCTAGCTTGGTAACTGGGGGAACTGCTTTTGTTCCAGGATTTCTGGTGTAAAAGCATCACTTTCCCAATAATGCAATCACTCTGTGTGGGTTTGGGCAGAGTTTGCTCAGTGTGATGAACTGCTCACTCCCAGAATACCAGCAAAACTAAGTGTACAAGGAAGGAGGGTAAGGAGGATGGCTTATATCATCCACAAGCCAAAGCTGTGGAAATCTGATGGGGTCTAAAACCACTATTGCAAAAGCCAAACTAAAGGAAGCTAGGATGCTTTGGGATGAGGTTTCTTGCATTTGGCCATGGGCTAAAGGAAGATATTAATCCATCTGAATCCTTGACTGAATCATATCCTGCAGGTGTTACAGCTATTTGAGATAGTTAAGTCTAGAGGGGAAGAAAAATACAATTAATCTGGGTTCACTTACATGATACACAAACAGATGAAAAGAAAGGGAAGCACTATAGGAGGCTGGCTTGTGTCCACAGCCTAAAGCAAATCCACCTGAGGCTGAAACATCAGGATAAACAGTGTGAGCTTGGTGTTTCTGCTCCAGCTTTAAAACAGGCCTCAGTAGCTGTTGACAAACCAATAATATGGGGATGAAAACTGATCAGGACCTATTGTTGGGAGCAAAAGTAACTGGAAATTTTAATGTTTTTTTCAGTAAAACATTCATCACTTCCTCCAACTTTTGGTCTGCATTCTGTTGATTCTCCTTTAAACATTCTTTTCTGATGAAATCACTAGCCTTTAACACTTCTGAAGGCCAGAATGCACATTGAAAGTCACCTCACTTATGACACACAAGTCACATACCCAGCCAGAGAAGAAGCTCAAAGCTTGTTTTGGCAAGCAGGGATCCTACAACTGAGCCTTTTAGGGAGCCTTGTGGCCCAGCTGGGGGCCTTCTGCTGGGTCATGAGGATGCTGGAAGGGTGGTGTCTCTAGGACAACCTACCTGTCCTGCATGAAAGCAGCAGCAGCAGCACCTGAGCTCTGTGTGATGTTTTTGTAATGGGCAGGGTGGTGGTCAGGGTTTTGCAGGGTTTTTCCACAGATAGATGCAAAAGCCCCTACGCCCCTGAGCTCTGCTAGTGGCTAACATACACCATGGTTGGTGAATCTCAAAGGTAAAGCACAGCTCTTGACTGACAGGTTTGAAGCAAGGGGCTCAGTCTCACTGTACTTGACAAAACCTGCAAAGCTATTGAAAGGCAACTGAGTGGTGTCAGTCTAATTTAGAATGGATGATACATTCCTTTTACCAATTTCACTACACAACAGGCAATTGGAGAAGGCAAACCAAGGGGAAGGAGAGCGCTGACTGAGCTGAATTCAATCTTGCAGTGGTTCCACTGCTGGAACAGCTGGTGCTTAGTCTATGGGTAAATAAAGGATTTAATTTTCCATGGACATCAGGCTGCCTTTCCTCACCAGTGCTAAACTCAGCCTCACAAAAGAAAAGATTAACAGAGAAAGAAGCTCACAGTGTGAAACTCTACAAAGAGCTTACAGGAAGGATTTGTAGTAAATTAATATCACTAGCAACCACACAGTTCCAGAAGCTCACAAGCTTTTGGTATAAACTGTGGTTTAGCTGGCTCACACGCCAGGTGTAAGATCCAGCAACCTCAGCTGCACAGAGGGACCTCCTTCCACACTGCCTGGAGGATGAACTCAGTCTCAGCCACGGTTTTGTTGGATGTATTGACCTGTCACTTCTGATCATTCATCTGGGAGTGATGGCCAGCACACAGCCTGCTCTTGGATCTGAAGCCTTAATATTTTATAGTAGGTTACCACAAGCTCAACTTAATGAGTACCAATAAAGTGTATCAGGTGTAAGCCCAGGACTGATCCTGAGTTCATTCTGATCTGGAAAGATTAAAAGAGATATCCCCTCTCCTCTCTTTTCTTTTCCCCTTACCTCTCAGATTGGTTTTGGAGACCCAAGGTGATTTCTCCTCTCCTCTCTAGCAAAAGCTATGACAACTGGAGAAGAGAAAATGGGTGACATCACAGGAATCACAAGTAGAAAATGAAGCAATGGCAGAAGGCAAGGTTTTTAATAATTCCATTTAAAATGCTGCTTTCTCCTGAGTTTGTGTGGTATGAATTCTTCCTCATATCTATTTCAATAAGAAATGAAAAATTTGTAACAAAGGATATCTGTTCTGTAAATGCAAAACTTCTAGCTTTTCAATAAAGATGAAAAAATGTCTTTGAGACTTTCAGGAGTTTCTCTGTCAGAAAGCAGAGATATCCTTGAGGCCTGTACAGCAAAGGGAAAGCTACCTGCTCTCTTTCAGAATCCATCCCTTCTCCCCCAACTGTTGCCTGTTGTGAAATTCTTTTCAAGTCATTTTCTCCCCCTGTAAAACAAAGGTGACCAGCTGCAGTGTTTCAAAGATATGGATCTATGCTTCCTTTTTACCCTCCTAAGGGTAAATTCTTTTAAGGCAGGCGAGGTATGACTTTGCAAAAGCTGAAAGCGTTCCCAACCAGCAGCTGGAAAGAATAAAGTGCTCAATTCCTCCCCTGAGAACTCTGCCTGTTCTCAGAGAGATGCCACCTTTCTGAGTTATAAACACCTCCCTCCTCACTTTCTTGTGCTTATCTCTAAGGCAGGGCAGATGCATGCACTGATTTTCCTTGTGGAAGAAGACAGCAAGTGACTGCTAGCTGTTCCCCCATTACCTGGTTACAGTCCTGCTACCAAGGTGATTAGAAAGCAATGCATAAAGAAACCAGCTGAAAATAACTAAACAATCATTTCGCCTTAATAGAAAAGATTGGAGGGGGATATTTGTCTCTAAATTTGAAGGCTGACATGAGCAACATTTGAACTGCTTTAAAATATTAGTCACTAACCTATTATCTTTATGCTGGCAGAAAGCTGGTTAGCTTGGGCCTTTAAAAGTTCAGTATAAAAGGGATAGAGGACAAAAGAAAACTTTGGGAATATGTATTAATTAACAAGTCAGCAGGGAAGAGTTTTTGGCAAATGAATGCCATGCCCACTAAGGAAAACAAAACCTGGAAGAGGCATTGAGAATATCTGTGTACAAAATGTACACAAGAGATACAAGAAGGCTGCCATGTGCATCACTGCTTGGAGCCCTGCACTCAGATGCTGGGTGTTCTGTTCACAAATGCTCCCTATAAGTTAATCTGGATAGGAATTGCTTCTGAAAACACAGAGCAAGGCAAATGACACGTACTTTACAGCTGCACACAAAAATCACAAGTTCCAGATGCTTCAGAAAAGCCATCCCAGGAAACAAATGAAATGCAGGCACAAGCCCTAGTGGAAAAACCACTTCACATGTGAGCTTGCATGAGAGGGGCTATATTTTGGCAGAGGACAGGCTCAGCTTTCCTTTTTGTAAGTACACATAAACCCAAACCTCAAATAAAACACCTGTCATGCAGTGCTGATTTGTGCTTGCAACCACATAGCATGAAGTGATGCCACATACTCAGATTTATTTGCCCAGCAGCATGGGTGCCAAGTGGTATAACAGGAAGAATTTGCCCATTTGGAAAGCCAATCCTTAGAAAGCATAATTTCAAGGAATACAGAACGTTTAATGTTATTCAAATAAACCTACTGTAACTATGGTAGCTTGGAGAAAAAGGCTGTGCTTAATTCTGATGTGCACACTGGGAAGTGGTGGCACAGCTGGGCTGCCCAGGGTATCTGCAGGAGAGCTCTGCCTCCCAGTCTTTGGCCACTGAGCTTGGAGTTTCAGCTTCCAGAGTGTAACACTCAGTTACTGGAATGGCCACTGGCATAACAAAAATCACAAGTTTAAATCCCTCTGTGAGCCTGGTTTACAGTAGGTGCAAGTGCTGATTCCTGGAGAGGGAGGAATAATCAGGGGCTGCTGAGGACATGGATCCCAGCACAGCAACCCTCCCAGCCAGCCACAGTCAGCAGTGCTTGCCAGTGAGAGACCCAAGCCATTAGCTGGCATGGAAAGTTAATCACCTGTCCACTCTTACCAAAGGGATGGCCCCTACAGGAGAAAAGTTGGCTGGCTCCACTCAGGGGACAATGTCTGGTCTCTAAATGGTGTGCTATGAATAAATCAATGTCCAAACCCCAGCGCCTTTGAACTCCACAAACACAAACACTCAGAATGCATATACATTAAAAATATGATTCTGAATAAAAATGCCTCCCCCTGACCCCAGCTTTCCAATGCCATCTCCCTGGTTAACCCTTCCCTGCCCAGACTGTCCCATCTGTCTCTGTTTTGGTGTTCCCATAGTACATTATTTGTTGAAATAAATATGGAGATAAGTCTGAGCAAGATAGCCAGATTGAAATAAATTCATCACTCACGGGCTCTCAAGGGAAGAAAACCATGCATTTTTTTCTAAATGATTATTTCTGAAGCACTGAAGGAATGGCTATATCACTAATGAGGCCAGTACTCCATGACTGCTGATTATAAATGACCTAAAAAGAGACAAGGGGATGGCATATGTGTGTACAGGGGGATGAGAAAAGGGATGAATTGTTCTTCCTTAGAGTGTGGAATTGACTCCCTGGGCTTCTCAAAAGTCTGAGAGCATTTGTAGTTCACCACAAAGGCAGGCCTGGCATATTTACAGCTGCCCAAGGAAGTTTGGACAGCAGTGCTGGGCTATTCCAACAAGCAGACACACAATTCCTCTCCTCCCATGATAGGTCACCATCTACTCACTGTAAAAATAATTAAAAAGGAAAATGAGCTCTCTCAGTCCCCCATGGGTCTGAGACCTGGGCCTGGGCCTGCAGGTTGATGCAGCCAGACTTGAGGCTAAAGCAAGGAATAAGATTCACTTATGTCTTCTCTCACTCACTAATTCCCATGGAAACAAGAAACTCCTGACAAATGACTCAAAATATGCTTGCAAAAATCTTACTCATATGTTTGGTTGGCTACCTTCCCCCACGCTTTGAGGTTGAATGGTTACAGGTGCATTACACATGCAGCAATCCCAGGGCAGCTGATGGTGGAACAGAGCAGGATGCCAGCCACAAGCAGGAAAATTAGTCATGTGAATGCAGAGAATAATATCACAGTTGGCCATAAAAAGCTGCAGCTTTCAGGTTCCTAGCAGTGTTATTTGTATCACATGATACGTAGAAGTGAGAGCACTTAGAAGTAAAAGATATCTAAGGAACAGCCCCAATGCAAAATGTGACTTGAGGGCACTGAGAAGATGGGGTTTACTTATTTAATTAATGGCTTGGTTTACACACAAAAATTACAAAGGACACCTTGGAGAGCAGAGATCTGAAAATGAGCTTCTGCAGAAGCCCAGACAAAGGAGCCTTGCAGATATTAAATGGGTGTTAGTCACTTGCCACTGCCAGAGATTTCCTAGCACTTTTTGAAAACTGTCCCTTTTTTGCAGGCAGCAACATCCTCTTACCTGACCTGACAGAATTTGGGAGATGCAGCTTTGTTTTCACTGAAACTGTTCCAACTTGTGTGTGGATTTAGGGTAGTAAATGGGAACATTCTCAGTGCAGAAGCTCAGATCAGGGCCTCTACAATTACCTATAGTCTCTACTTCAGCTGATTCAGGCAGCTCATCACTAATATTTACTGCAGTCTTGTGGGGAACTCCAGAAGGCTTTCTCCCCCACTTGGGAGATGCCCTTTATTTGGAGCTTAGGATCACTCACTGATCTCCACACAGGTACCCATCTCCACAAAGACAGAAAGCCTGCATAGACTTAGCACAGCTGCTAAATCTAGGGGTGGAGGCAGGGAAGAAAAGTTTAACTAAGTTTTCCTCCTTCACACAGGTCATTTGTCACAACCCTTTATAGCTAATAACCCCTCTGTAAAATTTATAAGCCAATTACAGAACAGGGAAATAATTCACTAATAGCCTATATAAGATGGTTTAGAAATCTGGTAGGAAAAAACTCCAATATATTAAATGCCACAGGTTTCAGAAGCAAATGCTCTAGGTGACACTCTTTTAAAGACTTTTGGGTTCAGGAGGCCTAGATCTATACAAGATCTGTTTGAGCCTAGCCACTGCCACAGCTCTTCCCTGAGAAACATCACTGCTGGGAGCTGGGGCCACCAGCCAGCTGCACACAACCTGCTGGAGCCTGTTTCCTTTTCATCTCTCAAGGGCTGCTGACAGAGTTCCCATCCCTATCCCTCGTGTAAGCCAAGATAAATGAAGTACCTCATTTGCTTTTCCAAAAGCCACTATTTCACCACAGAAAGTAAATCTGACAAGCAAGTGGAGATCATCCACCAGGCAACACTGTCTCTATCCCTCTGGCTTGGAGCAGGGAGCATAAAGAAATCAGTCTGGATGCTGTATCACTATCATTTTGGAAGTTCTCTAATGAATCTGAGCCCAGTTGGAGCTTTAAAGAACTGCAGTGGTACGTCAGCATAAACATCCAAAACTAGTGTCATGTCAAGTGGCAACAAGGCCACTTCTGTTTTTACAAGCATCATGCACTTAGCAGATAAAAATTAGCATCCTGTCCAAGCCACCACAAGTCACCCTGATCACCAGCAAGGAGAAACAATGCCCCTGAATGATGCTGGTACTCGGGGCCACTGATAGCAAGTCCAGTTTCTTACAAGATGTCCCTTAGTATGATGATGGGACAAATAACCACCACACATGGGTTTTATCTTTTCTTTTTCCTCTTGTTGGTCTCCACAGACACAGACCTGCAAATAGCTTTCTGGGGCTCCTTTAAATAAACATAACTAATTACCCTGCACAATACCATGGCTTATTACTAATTACATCATGGAGGGCTTTCTTAACACGTACAGTTCTTTGCAGAGGGCCACATCTAACACGAAGCAAATTTATTCAGCCTTTATGCTATCAGCTGGTACAAAAATGACACTGAATCCACAGCAGATCCAGATTGCACAACTTCAGCAGGCAAGCTCTCCCAGGAGGCTGAGAAACAGCACGTGGAGTACCCATGTTCCAGAGCATGTGTAGCTGTGTGAGTGTGGCTGTGAGCACAGGCTGGGACTGTTGTGTAAATAAAGCCCTGCTTTTCTTCACTCACCTTTGCAGTATGCTGAACAGACAATCACCACTTGCTATGCCTTATGCCCTGACTGCACGCCTTGCTGGAGGAATAATGGAAATCCTGGGCCAGAAAAAAAAAAAAAACCAAAACCAACAAACCAAAAACCCAACACAGAACTGAACAGATGGGCAACATGAAAGAAAAGACACATTGGGAAACTGTTCAACCAGTAAGAGATGAAGAAAAAGAGAAGTTAAGTGACTCACTGCATGTTATCTGGACAGCTGTGTTAGAGGCTGGAAACAAACTCAGGGTTTATCCCTTCCTTAGGCAGGGATAGCACCAAACCAAAACAAATTTTTTAAAAATAGACTTTGCAGGCAGATATCTAACTAACAATACGGGTTCATAGCAAATTATTCAAAGTGGATGGTGTGACTGAATGCCTTTCTGCACTCCTGCAACCTTAAAAAGACTGTTCTTTAAGGCAAAATACCGGGTGAGAGGATTTTTTAAGGTGTGCAGCCCCCCTCCTTCTCCCTCCCTGCATAAACAGCAAATGAAAGCATTTGATTTGCAAGCATTTCTGGACAGCCATGCTGTACAAAACAGTAACTCCTTCTCCTCAGGGACAAGATCCTGAAAGGATGCAGCAAGGACACCTCTCAAAGCACACTCATAATGATCCTTATCATTAAAAAGAGTTATATGCATAAAAAGCAGCATACATCTTACTAAGCAAGAGAGAGTGGCAGATGAACTGATAGAAGAGGGCAGAATATCTTATTTGCAGCTATTAGCTGACTGGTCAAAATACCTGAGTAGAAATGTATGTTCAATTATACATGTGTTCAACTCTTGGACATGTATCATGGCCACCCACACCTCTATGAAGAACGTGGTCCTTAACTTGCTGTTTGAGGCATTTGAGTCAACTGGCTTCATGAGAAAATGACAGCCTCTACAAAGGGGCTTCAAAAATCTCATGCAAGATGTTTTCTGCAATTCTCTAAGGCTCTGCCTTTCCCTTCACACAAGAGGATGATTTTTATAGGGAGCAAACGGAATGAGGAATCGCAAGCTCACTGTAGAACTGTAGCAGAAACAGGAGACAGAGAGATTTCTGACCTTGATGAGCAGCTCCAGATAAAAGCTACAGTGCTTGGTCTCCCACTATGATTTTCAGAGGTGGGTCACTTCAGTTATATCTCTCCATGTAGCAACAGACAGCCCTAGCAGAGATGACACACTCTCAGAGGGCTCCCCTTTACAAAAGAAACCACTAGAAGATGACAGGACAGGCACAGGGAATTCTGACATGGAAGTCAGGAAAAAAAAAGGCATGAATGGGACAAAGAATGTGAGTGCACTGTGTCCTGAGCTCCTCATCCCCCTGCAGCACGATGCCATGGAGATGGGATCTCCTGCTGTAGGGCAGTGGAGCAGCAGCAGATTTTAGGCAGAAAGTGGCCAAACCAACCTGTTGAGAGCTGTGCAATGTTTGGCACAAGGAGGTCATGTGAGGTCCTGTTACAATTATTGCTACCCACCTCCCTTTTTTACTGCCCAACTCTGATAACTCAAGTGGCAACAAAAGAATAATGGAATCTGAACGAGTTGATTAAAGGATGGAAAAACACAGCAATCCTGAAATAGAGCTTCTGCTCAGAACCATCTTCTCTTCCTTTAAGCCTCTGATTTTCAGAACAATTTAAAGGAAACTTTAGGTGCCTCCACAGCAGCAATACCCATGACCTAGTTAGTGATTCCCAAAGGAAACACTGAAGTTTCTTATAGCATTTTTGTTACTTTTATGCAAGGGAGATTAAAAGACCATCACAGAGCAGCTGACCCTGAATGTTTAAAAATCAGGAAGAAAATCCCTAAAATCATAGACTATCCTGAGTTGGAAGGGACCCACAGAGATCATAGAGTCCAGCTCCTGGCCCTGCACAGGACATCCTAGGACTCACACCCTGTGCCTGAAAGCACTGTCCGAACACTTCTTGAGCTCTGTCAGCCTTGGTGCTGTGACACTGCCCTGGGGAGTCTATTCCAGGCTCAGCCACCCCGGGGGTGAAAACTTTCTTTTGATACCCAACCTCCCTGACTCAGCTTCAGGCCATTCCTCCAGGTCCTGTCACTGGTCACTAGAGAGAAGAGATCAGACCTCACTATTTCTTCTTAGTATCATGTTTTGTCTCTTTCTCCTTTGCCCATTTTTGCAAATGCCAGGCTCAAGCTTTCCTTTCCTAGAAGATGCCCTTTCTAAAACACAAAAATTAAGACTGTTGCAGGATCTGAGACCTTCCAAAGAAGACACCAAATAAAAACTCCATGTTCAAATGTAAGCTAGAGAATATAGATTGTCTTCTGAAAGCATGGCTGTCACTCATCAACCCTTCTGAGACAGAGGAATAGGCAAGAGGCACATGTGAGTTTTGGTCTCTTCAAATGAAATCTCACTGCCATTTTTCCATTGCACATGGAAAAAAAGGGGAGAATAAACAATTTCATGCAGTCTGATACTGTACTCCTGCTCTACTCACCCTGTGTTAACCTACCTGTTGAGACTACTGGGGTAGCAAATCATGCAACACATTGATTTTTAGCTATTTTAAGTGACTGCAGGATTCATACGTGCATTTTTCCTTCAAAGAATGAAGTTGTAGAGGGCACAGCAAGACACATTTTGTTCTGTCAAAGCAGCCTGTAAGTGGAACGGAAAACCTTTGCTTTCTGATATTACAGACAGAGGCATGAAAAGAGAACAGGCTCCTGGTGCCTCCACACATGCAGGTGCCCCTGAGTGAGTGCAGAGATCCATGCTCTGATCACAAGACAGCACTGAAGGATGTCAAAACTGCCAGAGAGCCCCACGCCTGCAGGCAAGCAGTGATTTCCCTCTGCCTTTAGGACTCAGATCTTCAAATTTATAGCCCAAACAGGAGTCCCAAAATGGGCAACACACTAACACTTTCTTCCAGAAAGGGAAAAGCATCTGTTCCAATAGCCTGGGTGCACAGGGAAACCAAATTCCCCAGAGGATGCAGGTCCACATGGGTGATTGGCATATGTGGTGCCTGCTGACAGGCAGCCTGGAAGTTTGGCATTTGTTCCACATTTTAATTCCTCAAGGTTTACTACTGTAGGATTCATACCTCAGAAGCCATGGTTCTTGGGGACAGCATACAATTTACACAGGGGCTCTGCACCTTTCCTTTCCTCTTCCCTTTGTCTTCTGGATTTTTATACAGGATTTTAATTATTTTCCTTCTCTTCCCCCCCCAACCCCCAACTGCTTTCAGTTGATACAGGAGAAAGTAGAGGTCACAGGAAGAGCGGAGACACATAATCTAATTTTCATTTTGTCCATTAATCATGCACGATTTCAGCCAGCCATTTAACAAGGTGGAACTCTAAAGTGATCACTCTCTAGAGTGATGGGGAAAAATTCACTCTAATTCCCACTGCTGCTCCACAGAGCAGCCTCTCCTTCTTACAGAGGAAAAATGGATCTCCATGTCCCAAAAAAATGTGTGCTGTCCTGGAAGTCTTCTCAAGAGCTTTTACTATATTTAAAAGTGTCAAGCTGAAGCTGTTGGTGCTTCATTTGTGGGTGGCTGGATTTTGGGGAGGTCAGGCTCAAAGCAAGGCAATAGGAAGCTCTATATTTTAGTACATTTTGATATGAAGTTGTAGCTATTGCTACACATTATTCGAGCTCACAAATCAGAAAGCCTACAAGTAGTTCTGTGTCTGCACCCCTTATAAACTATTTGCTACTTGCCAGACTTCCAGCTTGTCAGGATGAAATCAACTTAAGTGAGACAATTCTGGAAATTACAGAGATGTGCAGTTGCACAGAAGTAGGATAAGATTTGAGCACGTCAAAGACTGAGTTGCTGACAAGCAGTATTTTGGAGGGACCCTGAGCAGTTCAGCTCTGCAGTGGAAAAGGAATTTGCCAAGACAGCATTGCCACTCTGGAGTCTTCTGCTTTACTCTGATGACAAAGAGGTGCTCACTGGTTCTAGGGATAAAACTGTGTCCTGCAGCTGGCTGGCTGTCTTTCTCCAAAAAATTACAATCTTGTTTCTTAGGAGGTTTCTTTAGTAAAATCACTGCTCAGGTAAAGGAGCCATGATTCCTAAGCCAAATCTTTAAATCCCCAGAACTACAGGGATTTCCCAAAATGTCAGTGCTATATCATCCCTGACACAGGCTATGGAGAGGTGTCATGGGGACAAAAAGCCCCTTCAGGACAACTCTGGTTGTCAGGGTGACAAAGAGGTGAAATGAAAGATTTATTACATTTTGTTTCCCAGTTCTTAAGGGCTAACAGCCAATGCCAGCGAAACAAGGATTATGGGAAGGGTAGCAGGGATGATATTTATCTGTCAGTTTTTCAAATCAAAGATGTTTAGGCATTCTTGTCAAATCAAAATAATAAAGATACAGAGAGAAAATTTTAAAAGAAGAAATGAGAACTAGAGACTCAACGACCTAACTGCACTCAGTTTCTGTGGGATTCAGGAGCATCACCACCTTTTTGGAAACTTCCCTTTGCATGTAAAGAACACAGTCATGTGAACCCAAATACTGCACCTGCTGTCAAGAGTACAGAACAAGAGCAGACTGGCTTAGTTCTTATGATTCTACTAACTCAATTTTTAGTACTCCAAAATAGAATTGCCATGGAGTTCAGGAGCAATTATGTGTAATAATTAAAAGAATTTTCACAACACCATTACTGGGCAAGCCCTCTGTATTATAAGCAACTTTATTAGCTGCTGAGCCAAACCATATTTCACAAGGCAAAAACCTGATCAGGCCACATTTGCTAGGTGAGTATTATGCAGTTTTTCCTTTTCAGGTGCTTGATCAGAGAGTAGCAGCACAGAGTTGAAATTTTGGCTGCTTGGTTTGATTTTTGCTACGTGTGTATGTTTTCAGTTTTTACTGAAATTATATATGGCAAGCAACCTCTGGATGCACAACCCCATCTAATAGACTTTTCTATTCTGACAGGGATGCTCAACAGCATGAAATAATCCCCTTCAATTTACAAAAGAAGCTCCCAGTCTCTGAGTTTTAAACTTTAATGATCCATCACTTGCAACAAAACCCAACACAGATAATCTATTAACAGCCTGGATTTTAAATATTCACTGCTCTCAGTGGCTGTTTGCCTGGGTGTGCAGGAATGACTAACTGTGCTCTGGCTTCCAGGGACACACCATCAAAAACAAGAGGGGATTAGTAGACTATTTCCTGGTTTAAGTATTTAAATTAGTTTCTTCTTTTCCCCCATCATGCACTATTCTAAGCAAGAGGATATAACTCTGCTTGCAGGAGGGAAACAAGAAGCAGGTGATGTGATAGAAAAGCAGAGACACAAATGGACAGAGACCAATTTTTTTTTAACTACACCACCATTTGAAAGCAAAACTCAAATAGAAATGACAGTAAATACCCAATCTTGCTTCTAAAGTAATGAATAAGCCCAAAAATGCTTAAAAAATATTGTATTAAAAATATGACATAGGCCTTTTAATTAGATTAAAGCACTTCAACTTTGGAGAGACTGAAATACGACTTTGTCATAACCTTAATTTTGTACTTGGATCCAGATACTGTAACAGAAAATATTTGATAGCAAATAGAAAAAAAAATACGACAGGTATTCCTGACCAATAATGATACAAAACAGGTGCATAGGATTTGAAGAACAAAATCAACACATTCTTTAAATCCTTGTCTATCTTCTGCAACTAAGCCAGGACATCTCCTTCCAAAATAAGCCTGAAAACTCTTTTTTTCTTTTTAATCATGTGTTGCCTTTAGACATTTTAGATTTGTGTTTTTCTCCTGTACCCAAATACTTCCTTTGTGGGAAAGCAAAAGTAAACAAACATAAAAAAGAAATTGAATGAGTATGGTCAAAAGTCAGTGATGATCAACTTTTTTGTTGATACTAGGATCATTTTGCCATTTTAAAAATCAAGCCTAACTGAATGCTTCTAAGGCATCCAAAACTGCACAAAAATTATGGTCCTGACCTATTAATTTCTGTTTTCCAAGGATTGCTGCTGATATCATGTACTGGAAGACATGACCTACATCCTGTATTTTCAGAAAATACAAATAAGGAAGATCTCATTGCTAAATGTATTTTAAAAAAACAGAAGAAAGAGAGGGGAGTCACAAGCAGTAAGGCAGAGAGGTGGGCTTGAGTGAGGTAGAGGTAGTTTGTGAGAGAACACAAATCACTGCTGGTTTTCACTGCTGATCATTAATTTGTTTTTAACAAGGCACAGCATTTATGCAAATGCCAAGACACTGGCAAATAAAACCATGTCTGCACTCCAAACCTTGGGATTCACTTCTGGCATTAAAGGATATCAAACTTCTGTGTGCAGAGGCAGCTCTTGTACAGACCTGAAGCTTAGTTTGCTGTAGGTTAATTCCTGGGGTTCTCATGTGAAAAAGGCTCCAAAGCATCCCTTGGGTACCAACTGCTGCTGCCTCTGCTCCAGTACTCTGCTCTGAACATCAGCACTTATTGCCCAATTTAAAAGCCCCATATCTCTGAAGCAGTGTATGACCTGTTTCTGCAGTAATAGACATGAACTTCTCAGAACTAATTATCAGAAAGAGTATCCACCTTCTCCATAAACCCATCTAAACACTGAAGCTTCACTAAATACACTCTGTTCCCTGGGTCTGATTTTCCTGCACAGGATGAGGTAGGATCTTGCTGCTACCAAAGCTGAAAGCCCCAAATACAACATGACTAAGAACTGAATTGCCCTGTTTCCAGAGCTAAGGCAGGCTCCACATGCTAATTCTCTGCTAAGCCAAAGCATGGGGCTTTGATTTCCTAACCTCAGAATGTTATCTGGCTCTGGTATAGGATTACCATTAGCTCTGTACATCTGTCCTTACAGTAGGGTCACTGTTACACCATATGTCACTTGAACAACCTTTATTTTTTCTAGATTTTTGTCTTTCTTAAAATCAGTGTTCATCTGGAAGAGCCTGGATTCCCTTGGCTTTCAAAATCTCTTTTGCATTGCTAATGCATGAGGCTGTAGGCAAAGTTGCATTAGTGAAACAGAGAAAGACACAGACAGAGATACTAAAAACCTGCTAAGACAAAATGTTTTCAGGTTGCTCTTCTCTTCAGTACTAACAAAAAAAAATCCCCAACCACCCAAACAAAACATCAGAGGAGTTTTATTCAATTTCTTGTTCAATTTCTATTTACCAAGCTAATGACCTCTTTTTGTTTTTTTTTTCCCTAAAATGCTTCTGCATAAGTTCATTATTCAATGAATATTCCTGACTTGCAGCAGTATAACAAGAGAGAGTCTGACCTAGAAAGAGCAGGTCAGGCTCCACATGGAAGCCATCACAGGATGGTGAGTCACAGCCTCTGTGCACACAAGGTATGCCAATCTTTAGATATAGGAGGAAAAAACTCCTGCAAAATTCATGGACAATCAATTCTCCCTCTCTAGTACTGTAGTAAGAGAAAGGGTCACCAGTCTCCAGATTGTCACTCTCTCAGAAGAGCAACAAAAGAAAGAAATCAGGGAGATCTGGAAGGAGAAATGAAATGGGTCTTCTAAGATCAATGGCCAGCCTTCTGGGACGTTATGAGGGTTTTATACTTCTATAGTACCTTTCATCCTGAAGGAACTCAAAACACCTCCCTAAATTATATACTGATCTCACCTGAAGGCTGCATCCAGTGAAAGGGAGCAGAGAAAACCATGTCCATGCAGGTGGTCATATCACAGCTCCTGTGCTAGAAGGAGCACAGGAACACCTGCACGAAATGCAGGTCTCTGCCCCAGGGGTTTAATAAGCCTGGACCCAACTATGGAACACAGACTTGTGCAAGATGTGTAGGGAAAAGAGGATTACCACAATAGGGAAATCAGCAGGAAAGAGAAAAGATCCATAGCTTGCTTCAGAGGGAAAAGACATCAAGTCAAACCACATATATAATAAGCAAATGGAAACACTCCATAGCCATTCAGAAACAAAAGTAAGACCTGGAGAATTGTATTGAAGCTGCAAGGAAGACCCAGGGAATATTCCTGTTGTAGAGGAAGCCAACAGAGCTTTCTCTACCAGCTTAAGAACAAGCAAGCCACAGCAGAGTTCAGACTAAAGATGAAGACGCTGAAGAAAAGAGCCTGTTTCTCACTGAAAACCACAAAGGTTCCCTGCCTCACTTCCATGCCTCATATTCCACTGCTTTTCCAATGAAAAACTTCACCATGGAATGCAGGCAAAAGCGCAGCATTAGCTACATCCCTCCCAGGGTATCCAGTGGATTAAAGGTGTTCCTGCAGCCTTGACTCAAACAAGTCAGCTCAAAAGTATCATTGGAGAGCTCATGCAAGAAGTTTTCAAACAAATTCAGCTACACTCAAACGCAAAGATACATCAAATATAATCTATTGTTGTTCCATCAAGAGTAAATCCTCATCCAAGCCTCAATTTTTAAAAATTAAGTCTTAACAGCACATCTTCCTGTGCCTCTTGTATTTCCCTGTCTCCTTGCAGTCTGGGGGGATCCAGGTGTGGCTGTGATCTTCCCCATGATGGGATGGTAAGATAGAAATGGCAGAGGAAGAGACTACAGGTTGACCTCATTGTCAGATAAAATCCATTATGATTAAAACTTAACAAAAATGCAGTCACATTAAAAATTACTATCATGAAGTGCACCATGATTTACTGACTAAATGAATGAGAAATTTATCTGAATAAAATAGTCCTAGCCCTCCTGCATTGGCAATGCATGATAAATTGCTGATTGTGAGAAGATCATTGCTTGCTGTTGGATGGCTTACACACATTGATTTTTCCTAACAACACTAATTATCATAATAGCATCTCCACATATATTACATAAAGTTTCCTCTGAGCAAGCAAAAATTATTTCAGGCCTTTAGGTCCCAAATTGCAAAGAATAAAGATGGAAAGGAAGGATTTATAAACTACCTCCTTGCCTTTTATTATGCAGATCAAAGGTTCAACCCACTGGATCTTACTTAATCTTGAAGAGATGGGAACAACATTCAAGAAAGCACAGGCATTGTGCAATGAAGCTGTGATCACAGTGGGTTGTTTTTTGCATAGTGGTGATCTAATTTTGTAAGGCCAAAAAAAGTCTTTGAGAAAGAAGAATGCAGTCCCAAGGAACAAGGGAAAAAACCCCATCATTTCTCCAATTTCATTAAGATGCACAGGGGCAGACTGCAATCCTTATGTAAGTGCTCCCATTGACTAAGGTTGTGTAGGTGAGAAATCTCTCACTAAGTTGAAAAGGAAAAGCACAGTCTATTAATAGGAAATTAAAAGTGGTGGAATAGATAAGAAAAATGGAGGAGAGAGAATGAGAGACCACATATTCTCAATTAACTGAAAATCAATCACAATAACCCACATTCTTCTCTTTGAGAAATCTAAGAGGTGATTAAAGACCACCTTACAAAAAAAATGCTCTGCCATTCAGTGTCCTCTCCAGTACACACATTTCAGACCAACCCATGAGGATTTTCTAAAAGTCCATGCTTTTTACAGAGGAATGTGCTGCTCAGGAGCATGAATAAACCAGCCTATTTACTGACATTTATGTTTTGGGGGTTTTGACCTAGTACACTGTACTTAAAGCAGAGTCTGAGCAGAAGCAGACACATCATCTGCCTTTGGTGAAAGAGCAATGCCAGAGTGCACCCAGGAGAGCTCCCAGGCTGTGCTGGCCACTTCACAGCTGCTGTCTGCTATGGAAGCACACAAAGCTGGGAGCTCTGCTCAAGTTACAGCCTTGACATCTCCACTCTACTCTGACCCGTGCTGCCCAGGAGCCAGAGCTCCCTCTGGCACAATGCTTGCCAAGTAGCTGGGAAGCAGAGCAGGCAAGCAGGATGCTCCAGACAGGTGAGTGGATAATAAGGTGTAGTAAGGGTGCTGTTGGTATCTATTCTTTATTATTTTGCTAGCAGTTTTCACTCCTATCTGCACCTTGGGAAGGACTGGGGATGTAACCCCTGTGCTGTTGGCAAACCAGGTGCAGGAATGAGTAAGTGCAAAGGGAAATTTCTAGAGTGGCACAGCTGGTGACTTCTCTTGTGTCACAGTGAGAAATCTCTGACATCTCCCACTAGTACCCAGAGCTTCACCTGCTTCAGACACACAAGATTTTTGGTACATACAGTTTCCCCATTGTGTTGTCTTTTACCTGGGGAATGTGAGCAGGCACTTGGGGAAACACAGAAATAATTCTCCTTGATCCTGGATAAGCTACCCCATGTGTCAGATGAATAAGGTGAATACCTCTTCAGAGTGACCACATACACTAAATTTTACTATAAATCCATGTGCATTGTGTAGTTTGTGATACACTTAGTAACTATTCCACAAATGTCTTACAAGGCTTTAAATATTTCTGTTCTATGCACATGTCTGTGGGAACAGTGAAGCTGTCTTCAAGTGATGGGACCAGTTTTGAATGATATGAAGGGTTTAAAAGTAACTCTCCCCAAAAAATCACTTAAAATTGCTTTTCTATCTGTAAGACTGCAAGGGTTTGTAACCCTAATTTACTGCATTTTCCTGCCATGGACAAATCCTCGAGGTGTGCATGACCCTGGCCACTTAACAATACAAAATTCCTACATATTTAGTTTTGTTTTAGCCATCTGTGATAAGGGCACACTACAAATAATCTTGACCCAGTGAAGCAGTTCCATAGTTTGGAACACTGAAATTCTGGTTGAGATGGATTAGTGGTCAGGTTGCAGGTAGGGAGGCCAAATTTATCTCATAGATTGTGCTACTACATCAGTGAGATTATAGCTAGGATTCCCCAGTTCTTCACCTGTCCCACGACTGGTTAAAAACACATTTAAAATGACAACAAATATTCCATACTATTTCAATCAGCCAGAGGTATACACACCACAGAAAGCCATGGTATCTGCAGTAATCTCCTGTGCACTGTGACAATACCAAAAAAAGGTACTGTGCTATTAAATAGGTAAGGAGGGGAAGCAGAGAGATAAAAGCTGGATGAGGAGAAAGAGGAGGTAAACTTGAGCAGGGAACTTAGATGGAGAGAAAGGAAAATGGCTCATGGAGTAGTGGCAGAGAGAAGAGAGGCAGACAAATTATATAGGACAGATTAAAACAAGCAAACAAACAAACAAACAAAAAACTACAAAAAATGCAATAAATAAATAAATCAGCAATAAATAAATAAATAAATAAATAAATAAATAAATAAATAAATAAAATCCTTCCCAACCTGCTGGATTCATTGGGAAAGAAATACACACTGGAAAAACAACTCCCTGGAAAGTGCATGTTGGGCAGCCTCAGGAATCTTGCTTTCTCCAGGCAATACCATGTACAAAAATGAATTTAAAATTCAGATTCTTTTGAGGATGTTTACTCTTCATGGAATGTCATGCCACAAAAGGAGGAGTCATCTCAGGATAGACCTTACACTCTCTCTAGGTAGACACTCTAAAATTATTTTACTTCTTGCTTTTTAAAGACATTGACTTTTGTTCAGTTTCTCCAAACAGCATAAGCAAACAAAAGGCATCTTATAGGTTGTCTTGGGTTGCAATACAGGATGTGACCAAAAGTGTGTATTCTATCACCATCTGTTGAGACCAGGTGGGGCAGTGATCCTTATCTCCATGGCACATATTCTCTGCTAATGGGCCATCTGTGAAAACCAAGGTGGGGCAGTCATCTTTATCTTTTCCACAACCCATCCTTCCTCCAGGAAGATGTCTTCTGTTAATGGCCATTCAGTCCCATTGTATGACTGATAAAATTACATCATCCCATTGGG
>JANRMJ010000088.1:9621430-9638554 GCA_025584955.1 Alethe diademata
AAACAAAAAAAGCATCAGGATCACTAAAGATCTGTGAAGACTCAAGGAATCAAAGGACTGTATAGGATGCCCCAGACATGTTCTGAATTATTCCGAGCACAGTTTGGGAGCTATTTGCCATGGGCTAAAGGCCAGACAGCACTGAACAGCAGATTTGCCCTAAATATGGCCAAGTAAACCATACAAACTTTAGCTCTTTGTGGCCTCAGCACTTTCACCTCAAGCTGACCTCAGGTCCCACAAAGGCACACAGCACAACTAATGGAAAAGCACGTCTGGGCTCCCAGCTCCCAGCAATTACCAGTCACAGACTCCAAGGCTGGACCTGCTGTGTGGCATGAACTGCAAATGTTCTATTTAAGTCTATTGATGAAGTGTAAAGAAATAGATTTTAAGTAAATGAAGGCCCTGATTCAGCACAATATTTAGCACATGGTTCACCCTGAGTACACCAAGCAACCAAAAATACAAAGAATGGTTTATGCAGTGAGTGACAACATCAGACCAAGACCTTTGCTCAGGTCTTACCTTTTTTATTTCATCCATGGCAGCTGGCTTCATCCCTGGATAAACCTCTTCCTCTCTCCCATCCTACTCTGAATATACATACACAGTGCTAAACTCATGGCAGCAACTGCAGGAAGATTCCCAAATCCCAGAGGTGTGTAAGGCTTTGAGATCTCTGTGCACAGATCAAAAAGATTGCCAGGAGAAAGGTGGACAGTGTTCTGCCAAACGGGTCACATTCCCAGGTAGTTGTGGCCGTGCACCACATTGCAACCAGGCACTTTTATCTCTTTGTGTATTTTGAAAACAGCCCTCCAAGGGAAGGGATTGCATCTCATAATGCTATAGATGTCTGTACATTCCCAGTGTACACAACAGAGAGTTTTTTTTTCTTTTTTCATTTTGCTGTCAAAAAAATTTGTGTTTTTTCCACACAAGGGCACACACGCACATGTAGTCACTGCCCATGGTACTCACATGGGTTTTAATCTCAGCAATCTATGCATACAAAGCATATATTAGCAGCTAATTAAAATCAAATTTAGACTTCAAGTCCCATTCACCACTGAAAGTTTGTGCCCTTAACAGGGCAAGAAAAATAAAATAAATGAGTGCAAGACAAATAAAATAAATAAGTGCAAGACAAAATAAATAAGTGTAAGACAATAAAGCACTTGTAAGTAAAGACCAAGTCACAGAGGGCACTACAGTTCTTTCCTGAACCCCTTGAAGGTCTGAAACATTATTATAAGCCAGTGTGGATTCATACAATGGACTTCCACTAATCTTATTTTTCTTTCTAAAGGACTTCTCCTTCCCTCCTTTTTTTTCTTATTGTAGGAATGATAAGCCACCTAGTAGTAAGTGCTTTTAATTTGTCAGTCTGAAGATGCAGTACTCTTGGTCTACTACCAGAATTATGTGGATTTTGGTCCCAGAAAAGAACATAGGTGAGATGAATCTAAAAAGAAAAACAAACCTAAATGTGTGTCAACACCTCCCTCCCATCATTTATCACCTAAATGTTGTCATTCAGATGCAAACACAAATTAAACCCCTAAATTTCGCTTCAGAAAAGAGAGCAGGGATCTGCCTAAAGCTGCATATTAAATCAGTGGCAGAGCTAGAATTGGACTCAAATCTCCCAAATCCTGTTCCCAGCCAATGGGAATACAAAATATCTCATACCTTGTCAGATCCATGTGCTTTTATGCCTCTTTTTATTCTTATTCAGGAAAAACAAGGGGTGTGCACGGGGAGCTATGAACGGGACAGGGAGTCTGGGAACTCTTGCAGGCACCATAAGAAAGGTGCAGACAGAAACAGGTCAGGTCATTGCAGCCTTAAGAAAGCAATTCATGCCCCCTACACCAGGCTGAGATGGGATGACATAAATCATGCCCTAGAAAGGGTCTTTTTCTTTTCACTGACCTTAAAGAGAGCCTTGGTAACTAGAAGAAAAAGGCACATCCTCAGTCAGATGCCTCCATCTGGACCCTCCCCAAGCCACTGTTATTTGCCCAGTCACAATTAGGGCACTAATTACATGCTACTGCTGTTGACATCTGTGTTTAATAAAGATTTCTGTCTTCGTGGGTTGGTTCTTTCCCCAGTTTCATCTCCAGAGGCTTCAGTTTTGTTCCACTAAACTCTAAGAAAATAAGCCTGAAATCTTCATAGTTTGGCCTACAATAATGATACTACATTTACTCTTGGAAAGAGTGTTACTTTCTTGCTTTGCCAAGGGAAAGAAGGTCATGCAGCTCCAACTTTTTGCTTAGTAGCTAACTTACATGTTCCATCACTTCTGGGTTATTTAAGAGGCAAGGAGAAGGGAGAGCTAGCAGAAAGAGCTTCAGTTTAAATCCCAGATAAACAGTAAGTAGAGTTACAACCATGATGGTCTAAGCAAAAGAGAGAGGGGTTGAAAAAGGGATTTTAAATTAGACACACAAGGAGCTTTCGGGTAAGCAAGCACTTCCTTCTTTAATGGCAGTTACAGAAACCTTAGAAACAACAGCAACAATGAGAAAACATGCTAATGAAATTATATAAAATCACACAGATTTTGGGCACATAGCATTGTGTGCAATCTGCTGTGTGATAAAGTTTCCTATAACACAAAAGTTGTTTTTAAAGGAAATTACATGGGCAGCAGGTTGAGGTTTTTCCTAGGGCTATTTACAAAACTCCTTTATTTTTCCTCCTTTCTTCCAAGCTTTTCAAAACAGACAAATGAAAATAAAAGCCTGGCAATTAGCATATTTCAGAATTACAGTAAGGGCCTAGCTTTAAAAGGCACAGCTGCCTGAGACTGACTTTTTTTCAAAGCCAGGTGGATGCTATGAGGCCAAGAACAACCTTGAATAGTGTGGGTCCTGATGGCTGTAGGATTTGTGGGGGACTGTGATTTCTGAGTCCCCTGCAAATCTGGGGACATAAGTTATTGTATCTGGGGACATAACTTATTACTATTTTTTTTTTTCCCCCCCAAAACCCTAAAGCTTTCTGATATTGCCAAACCTACAACAGTCATATTAGAAACATTCAACACTGTAAACACAGAGGATTTTCCTGACTCATCAGTAAAGTAGTGGCAGCCTTCTCCTCTCCCTGCTAATGAGAAAGGACTGCAATGCCTGGAACTAAAGCAGATATTTTTCCTATTGAGTGTTCCCAATGTCTCTCTACAGCAGCATAACTTACTGAACAAAATTTTCTATGTACAGGGCATAGAAATGTTAACAAATAGAGAACTACTAAGTGGGCCCAGGTAAAAGGCTCCCTAAGGAGCATCTTTTCCCCTGTCCTGTCCCAGTTCAGATCTCACAGGCTCATAGTGTGAGCCTTCTGCAGCCTCAGGTTTTGTGGCTGTGACAGCTGTGCTTGGCTGGTGCACGCTCATATTCTGCAAACAGCCTCTCCCCACCTTTCTGACTGCTTCCTTCCCAGCTCTGCTGGTCTTGGATAAAGCCATGAGAAAAACTGACCTCATTAGCAGCTTCCTCTAAAGGTGAATTGGAGCAGGGCATTCATCTCCTCCAGCAATTTTCAAACGCACATGAAAAACGTGAAAGGAGACAAAGCCCAGGGTTGCCCAGGAATTCCATAACATGCCCCCCATATGCAGTGCAAACAAGAAGCTTCTGCTACAGCTGTTGTCTTGGCTCTCCTCATTTCACCCCACTCTTGAGGAACAAGAAGAAACCTTCTGCACATATGCAAACCATGTACAGATGGGCTCAGCAAGAGGTTCTTGGACCTGGGATAGCTGGAAGATGTGCCAGGGAAGGCTGGCTGCGTGCCTGCTCTGTTTCTTACACTCTGCTTGCTCACTGAGAGGACACTGGGCTAAATGCCCTTTTGAGATGACCCAGTACAACTGCTCCTGTACCCACAGTGCCTGCACAAGAAATGCTACTTAGATCTTTACTGAAATAAAACAAGCAGAACCCTCCCTCCACGAGATTTTCAATGTTCTTGTTATGAAGCATTTTGATGATAATATATGATTTTTACATACCAGCAGCTATACAATGCAATGTGGTAGAAACTCATTTCGAGTAGCCCCTAAATAAAGAGGGATTGGTGCAAAATAACAACTTTAATCCCTTGCTTTAGTGCTTTTTGAACATGGACTGAATGCCAGATTGTGGCCATCTGATCAGAAGAGAACCAATTGACCATACTTTCTCCTCTTCCCCTGTTCATCCCCCATCTCCATCCAAAACTTGCAGCTCCAACAACCAAACTCTGCCTATCTGATTCTGGATTTTGAAAGACTGTTTTTACAATTTGGAAGAAGGAAGAGCTGTGATAACTATCACACCAAGCATGAGGAAGCATAAGTAAACAATTTTAGCTGTTAGGATCTCAACATCCTTTGTAAAGAGAATGCCTTTCACTAATATCCAATGCATATAATGTAATTAAAAGTTATTTTTTCATATGTAGGGAGTTTCTATTTCACATGGAAAGTGAAAGACACCAGTAGGAGCCAGAGATGAGAGAGCCTTGAGGCCAAAATCTGCAATGTGCTGAGGCCCCTGATACAAATGATGATGGTCCTGTTGAAAAATTAGGTTTTGCTAGAGAACAGACCAGTCACATCATAGATAAAAAGTCACAGAACTGATAAAATTCACTTAAGGAAATGTGAATTGTCATGATACTCAAAACACATTTTCTCTGTCTTGTATGTGTAATGGGATCCTCTCCGAAAAGGAAATCTAATAGAATTTAATTAAACACTACACTCATTAAATTTTTGAAAATATATATGTGGAGATCCTAGAAAGGCATAGAGACTATTTTTTCCTTTTCCTAGCTTTCCTTACTTTTCACGTATGATGCTGTGACTCAAATTAACTCCACATAAATTCTGAATATAAAAAAACCACCAAATTAAATTTTTAATAGGGAAGGAAAAAAAACTCAACCTCATTGGCAGAACTTGAACTCCATTCCTCAGAATGATTAGTTTGGCCACTGGAGGGCTCCAATATTGTTTCATAAAGGCAAAAGAAAGTTTACTAGGAAGGATAAACACATAACAAATAGCCTGGGCAATAAAGTTCAAACATAATACGCAGTCCAGAGATCTAGAGATCAAGATCTATGGGCTTGCAAGAATTTTGTAAGAGTCAGGACTAATTTAACTCTTTTTTTGCTCTTGTAGCATAAAAGGATTTGAAGAAGATTTTCCTACAGTTTGGCTATAAAGGTCTCCTCCAATACACCACCTATTAGAATGGGTTTTGTATGCCATCACAGAATGAGCAGATGTCTGCAGGAAAGCAAAACCCATAGGTTTTTCTTGGGACATGCTAGTAAAACACTTTTTTATGAATGCCCAGTGCTGCAGAATACAAAAGAAGCACATTCTCTGTCCCTCTCGTGACTCCAGTCTTCCCAATGAAAGTTTACAGAGATAAATCAGGCAACTCAGCAACTGGGAGCACAGCGGGGTGCTCCCACCACATAAAGCCCTTGACAGTTCTTCTTTGGATAAGCCATTGTTGGGAGTTGCCTTTTATTTTTTAAGAGGATTTATATGTTCAGGTACAGAAAGCCAAGGAATAACTGGCTCTAAAAACGAATGGGTCTTTTCCCAGTAACATGGCAGTCAAGATCTTATCAGAAAAATGCGATGTGGTCCTGCAGAAGCAAGAACAGGCACTGATGTCAGTTGATAAGCTAATGACTGCAGCTTATCAGCTGATAAGCTAATGACTGCAGTGCTCCAGTTAAGGATAAAACAAAAGCTATTTCAGTATAGGAGCATGAGAAAAAGTATTTTGGACATAATTCTACCTACAAACTTATGGGAGGGAATAAAAAGTTTAAGTACTCCCTGGACTTCCCAGTCCTTCCAGTTAGGGGTGGGGAAAATTAATCCTGGACTGAGATGCTGAATGTTGGAAGTTTCACACCCAGCCAAACTTTACAATTGACTGAAAATAAAGGAGGTTTATTGGAAATATTGAAAGATGCTAGTGGGTACTATGATAAGCCCAACTGAGCAGTGTTTTTGTTTGATGAAGTGCACTGTACTGGGCTGATGCACAAAACATCATGGCTTGCTGGCACACACTGGTTTTTTCCTGCTTCTTCAATGCAAAGGAAAAAAGAAAAGGAAAAAAAAAAAAGCTTTCTTAAAATATCCCTGCTGCTCTCCTGTAGCCCCTTCCTCCAGCACATCACACATTAATGCCAATCTTCTGGGAGACTGCAATTCGAACATAATGAGATATTAATGAGCTTTGCACATGTCCCCAGCTCATTTCTCACAAGCCTACAGAGATGTTTTGCTTGTTTTCCTGACACTGCAATTGTGACTCCCCCCTCCCTGCAAACCCTGCTGTACCCTTCCCCTTAAGCTGCCAGCTCTAAAGAGCACCAAATGGGCTGGCACTGTCTTGTTTCCTGGACTAATGGATGCTTGTTTAAACACTGGAGCTGTTTGCATTGCTGTGGCTCACTGCATGTTAAACACAGTCCTCTGAAACCCTATGCCAATCCAATAAAGGTATCAGCAGTTCAGCGTGGGGAGGCAATTACTGTAAAGTCCCAAGTGTGCCTTCTGAGCTCAAGGAAGGAAAATTTGATTGAACAACTAAAAGCAAAATCTGATTTCGGTTCAGCATCACTAGGAAGACATGAGGGTTCACTGCAGCCAGCAGGAGGAAGTCACTGGGCAAGCTGGGGAGCAACTGCACATTGCTAAGAGGGCTTTAAAGCTGGCCTGGTAGTGATGCTCTCCTGCCTCCACAGAGCTCCTTCCCTCTTCATCCACATGCCAAGTTGTGCTCTCTCCCTGCCCCCACTTTTTTATTTTTTTAATTTAAATTATATGCTGCCAATTTTGTTTCATCCTTCATCGATTCTTGAAACAATTCTTGCCCTGGTAAAGGTCCTTTTCTCTGTACAAAGTCATTGTCATATCAAAGGGGAAGTGTTACACGGGAGCAGCTATGATAGAGGGCTGATGGTAACCAAAAAAAGATTTGTGCTTCATTGAGAGATGAAAAAAAATCCAAATCTTGGGCTAATGATAGTCAATATTTCAATGGACCTGCTCTTTACCTGGCTGAGGGCAGAAAGTCAAGGAGAAAGAAGATGCATTTCACTTCATTTAATCCATAGAAACAAAGCTGCTTTAAAGTGTTCCACTTCCTTTACTTTTAAGTGAAAGATAAGGAAAGAAGGTAGTAAGGGAATGTTTTCATTTTATACTTCTATTTTTTTAATTTTAAACAGACTCTGTAAGATTGTCTCACTCTGAGAGTGGCTCTGCAAATGATATGGAAAGTTTTCCAAGCACTTTTTGTAGCCACAGCACTGCCTAGTTTTGAAAAGGGCTATCTGCAGGGGAGACTGCTTCTTTATTTATTTTCTTACAACTCAAGAAAACAGCTTTTGGGGACAGGATGGAGTTAATCCCAAAAATCTCACCTTTCCTGCTCTAGAATTAGTCTTGGAGCTGCAAACCCCCTGTGGACTCCAAACTCAGGGCAAGCAACAGGATGCCACAGGCAGCCAGAGCACAGCTAGTTAGAGAGTGACTGCCTGATGAGTGTTTTGACAGAAATGAGGAGCTTTAAACCAAGAGGGTAGAAGTGTTGGGAAACATTTGTTCCGTTCATTAAAAAAAAAAAAAAGAAAAGGAAAAAAAATTTAAAAAAGCACAGTAACTTTCTTATTTTCAGTTTTACAGCAAAACACAAACAAACAAACAAACAGTACTTGTTTTTGCTGGTATTCCTGGCCAGAACTGGGGCAGGGGGGAGGATGAGCTGGAGACATAATGTCTCGCTAAAGGGAGAATCCTTCTACACACTGCTCTTCAGTTAGGGCTTGGGATTTAGAGATTTAATTTCCACACCTGAGAACAAAGATTGCTACTAAGAAGACAGGGCAAATAGCACCATTTTCCTGGGTGGAGCAGTGCAGCAGCAGAACCTAACCAATACCAAAACAAAAACCAGGCTGTCTTGAAAGCATCACACCCAGAGATCCCCAAGAGACTCTTGTCATATTATACACAACTCCTCCTCTTTCTTCAAGCTGAGAATACTGTTTATGTGAGGGCTTGAGAAACCCACTCACCTACTCACCAGTGGTAAGTGGAATGATTTCCTGAAGAGACCGGGGAAGAATGTGGGTCTTAAAATCATCAACTGCTGCAGGATCTAGCCTTTAACTTGAACAAAACACCACAAGAACAAAAACCCCAGCCCGTGTGATTGCACAGATAACTTCCCAAATATGACCATTGATGTGCTTGTGTTTCTGAGCCTGCAGACAAGCTTCTGCTGCTCCCAAGAAGCTGCACTGTGAAATCAATAAGACTCATTAAGGATAATCAGTACCCTATGGGCAACAGCAAAACTGCCAAGAATCCTGCCAGTTTTGTCCTTCTACTGTTCCTGGGGAAGCTCTGATTGACAAGAAAGGTAGATTTCCCACCTGCTTGCATTCAGCAGTAAGAGGAAGTTGCAGATGTAGTCCTGTGGGAAGGTCTAGCCGCAGCATCCCACAAGGAATATGAGTATTTGCTCCAGTCAGAGAAGGGCTTTGCAGTCTCACAGTCACCTACACATGTGTGTCATCCCACTGCAACACAGGATCAGGCTTTTTCTGTCTCCTTTTGCATCCTTGAACTCCTCCACAAGCTTTCCTGCCTCCTGACAGCCCACTGTGCTGGTGAGTTGATAATCTTCAATTCCTCAGCTTTGAGATGCACAGGGAGCTATACCATCAAAGACTGACCAGGCTGTAAAATGACACAAGGTATGCTGGAGGATATTTTCATTCTCTTAACTCTAGCACTGCAGCTAGAGCATCTGCCACCCATTGTCTTCCCATGTGCTGCTGGTGAACCACTAAGGAGATATTTTGGGACTCAAGGAAGGGACCTGATTAAGAAGATGGTTTCCAAACTCAGTTCACATTTGCTGTGGTCTCATTCCTGCCTGTCAGCCATGCTGCATTTTAGTATGAGCTAGCCCAAGCTGAGTTAAATCTCTGCTTTAGACTGAATTAAAGAAAGACAATCCAAAGCTGAGTCCTTACTGCCTTCCCAGCTCAGGATCAAATGCCATGAGAAGCAGTTGCTGGAAGCTGGATAAGGAGGTCAATATTAGGGGGAAAGTCAAGGTTTTGAGGGATTTGTCTTTGTGTTGTGTGTGTGCTGCCTCCTGCTTGAGCCAACAGGCCTGGCAGAGTGGGGGATGCCCTGCTCTGAGCACTGTGTAGGCAAGGAATAAACCAACCAAAATTATTGACACCAAAGACGACATTAAATCCCTGCTGTAAAGTTCCCTGCACTGGAACCCCAAATATTCCTTAAAGAATTCCTGGGAGGAGGCTGGCATAAACTACCTAGTTTTGTAAATCTTGCATTAGAAATGGGGTTGTACATTGGAGAGCCGTCTGCTATATTTAGAATGAAACTCCATGCTCCCGCTGTCAGGATGGGAGCTTAATTACAGCGTGCTGCAAACTTTGCTTTTGTGAAGGATATTTTTCTGCACTGCTTGCTTCAGAAAGCACAGTTTTGCTGCTATTTTTATGATGCTTTTGCAACAGCAGCAGGAGTTTAAATGGGTTAGGTGAAACTTGAGAAGGATTCTCTGACAAAACCAGCAATAGTATCTGTGTGGTTCCCAGCGTGGAACTTCTCACCAGCTGAAATTAATCAATGTCACGAGGAAGTTGTCACTGGTTGCTGTTGCTTTTTTCCCCTTTCCTTTTTACTTCCCCCCACCCTTTCCTGCAACTTGCAATTAACTTTTTTTTATTACTCCACAAATTATTTACTCAAATTTTTAACGTGGATCCATATTTGCTGCTTATGAGTGGGTAGCTGCTAGAGGGTTGCAATAGAAACATAGAACTGGTGAGTTTAGCAAGTTTTGCATCCAAAACCAATGAAAAGGTGCACATGATTTAGCCTCCCTGCCTTAAGAGGTAGCTGCTATTTGCTTACAAGAATTGCCAAGCTCTAAGAAGTCTTTTGTCCTTATCATGGAATTGTGAACAGCAAAGGATCTTAAGGCTGCAGAGAAAAATGTTTAAAAAACAGAAAACAAGGAAAGTTTGGGGAAAATGAGGGCTGTGTGGTCTGTGTTTGTTTTTTCTTTAGGACTCCTTCCTTCAATCAGAGGAGTTGTTATCTGTCTTCTTGAGCTGTGTGTGCATACAAGGTAACTTGTGGTGGGAAAGAGTTTTAGTTTAAGCAGCATAAAAAGCTTGGCCTCTCCCCAGACAGTGCTGTGTCAAGGGATGCACAACTTGCACAATCCTGCATGCTGCCGAGAGTAAGGATTACAGCCTAAATTACATTGGCACCTTTCAGAAAGTTTCCAAATGCCATGCAGGACTGAGTTCCCATTAGAGTTCCTCCATGAAATCTGCATTGCTGCTTTACCATTCTACTGCAGGAGAAAGTTTTGGTGTTTTGCACAAATCTGATGCTGGGGGAAGTAAACCAGGGCCAAGGTAAGCTGACCTGTCTGGTCAGACACAAGAAGTTGAAAGTTCAAATTCAGTCTGCACTAAGGAAAAGATTCCCCAAAGAAACAAAGTAATTCAAAGTGAACAGCATCTGCCTACCTTTTTAAAAAAATTATTTAAACACTGATTAAAGCTGTCATAAAGTGGAAAAATCCTCATTTTTAATGGTAGCAGAAAAGTTTTCTAGAAAATATTTAATTTATCAACATATTACACTAAAAAGTAAATAGGACATAACCTGCTGGAAAAAAACATTATTTTCACTTCCACAAATAGTAATGTAAATGTTAAATTTGCTTTTATTTCCCCTCCTTGGTTTTTAAAAGGAAAATAAAATAATTGGCCAGATGTCTTTGAGATTTGATGATAGATTACACAGTGCAGAAGCTTGACACCTGCTAGAAAGTATTCTTTCTGCAAAAGCTTTTATAATGTAACAATATAAATTCATCCATCTAGGGTAAACTGTTTTCTGTTCCCATGGGACTCTCACATGGTGTAAGGATTCTACTGAGACTGCTCACCTGATGAGCAGAAAATGTGTACAGGTGCTGTTTGCAAAATCCCAAAAGAGAGAGACTCTAGTTGGGAATAATAATAATGGAAAACATTTTTAATTTAGCCAGAGCCAAAGACATTCTCAAAGACATTCCAGCAACTTACTAGAAAATTACTGCTACAATAATAAACAACCCCAAAGGCTGGGCACAGGTTAAATAATTTGGGATCAGGAGGTGGTATTTTGGCTGTGTGCTGTGTTTCTTGGCTAGAAGAGTATCATGGCTGCCCTCCTGTGAGAAGGGTGCTCATTTCCTTTAGAAAGGATGAAAATCTTCCTCACTTTTTGAAATACTGAAGGTCCCTCAGTTTCTAGAAACTCATCTGAGAAGAGCTGCTCTCTGAAAGTTGAACAAATAAACCTCACTTGTCCCTGCTCTCCCTGTGATGTGGGACTCTTGGCTCAAGCAATGCTTCTCACCATGAAGAAAAGAATTTGTTGAGATGAATTTATTAATTATGGGCCATATTTTGACATTCCAGTTCTTTGCTTATCTATTCTAAGACAATGTAAAAACAAAGCCATGACCTTTATAATCCTGGTTTTCTTTGTTGACAGTGTGCCAGAACAAAGGGGCATCATCTGGGAAAGAAGAATGAATATTTTGCCTGGAACAACTCTGATGTGCTTATGTTTCTTTAAACACAATTGAAGATGGTAAAATCCTTTCTGTCAGTGAGATCTAGGCATTAGTCTTTACACAGTTCTTGCTGCAGTTAGGAATTACATTACAATCTGATTGCTATGGATAAAAATAATAAACTAGTAAGGATTTACAGAATATTTGTCTAGAAAAAAGGAGACTGGTTGTCCTGTCTTTCTCTGGAATGTGAAGAGAAAAGCTCTTCCACAGAGACCAAAGCTTTTGGTGAAGAAGGGATTGAAATGGTTGATATAATGTAGCTTCATAGAATAAATGTTTTGACTAACACCTTCCCCAGGTCATTAAGGAAATGATAAAGTAGAGTTTCACTTGCTTTATAAGACTCTCACAGCATGTTTAAAGAAGTATAAGCTGGAGTTCTGTGGGGCTGGATTGAATACTTGTCCCACAGATGGATGAGGTTTCCTGTGGGCATCAGTATTGTCTATGAATATCATGGCCTCTAAAAAATTACTTTGAAATCTGAGTTTTACATGGACATCTGAGTTTTGATCCCTAAGTTACCCTTTCCAGTTACTGGAATTGCATTACTCTAATTTGTTGATTTATTTGCTTTATTGTTACCACTAATAACCATTCCTCTGATTATCTAAATATGCCATAGAGCAAAGAGAAAGGATACACTACTGGATGACCTTAAATCTACATTGTAGGATCTAAAAATCTAGTGTCTCATGCCAAAGAAGGCAGTTGTGCCATTTAGTTGGCAGAAAAAAGCCTGGTGCCCTGATCAGCTGCAATCCTTTTTATAAGTGCCAATCCTTTCAATCTGCTGGCAGTGCTCAAGACACCAGAAACATACTGAAAATGGTAACTGGTTTGCCCTGCTGATGTGGGCACCAAGAAAAACTGCCTTGCAGGCCAGATCCAGTCCTTATGGCACAGGCTGGCCATGCCCAGTCCTCAACATCACTGCAACTGAAACCCTTTGGCTCTGCCACAGACTTTATTTGGGGAAGTACCAGAATCCACAAAACATTTAGTTTACCTGTGGAGGTTTAGATTTGTAATGGTGAATCCTACTTCCAGATTCTCCCTGCAGGAAATGAAGCAGGAAATGACATCTTCCCAATTTCCTTTGCCTCACTATCACCCTGTGCATCTTCTGATGAGATGATACTATGGTTGAGGAGCACTCAGGGGATTTTTTCTTTCCCCTAGTTTCTTTTCCTGACAAATGTAGTCTCTGTCAATCCTTCCATTTATTTCCCTTGAAAGTGTGAATTATAAGAATGTTCAGGGTTTTTATCTAAACAGATTACAAACATTGGATGTACAGCAATTTATTATACTTTTCTTCCATAATATTGATTAATAGGAAACTATCTTCATTGTGTAAACCTAGGTTCTAGGTTCCTGGAAAAAGCTGTTTTATTCTGAGGAGTGATCAGCTTAAACTGTAAATGTGTAACTATGCTGTCATGGTGCATTTTACTAAAAGAGGATAGGAAGGAGGAAATTCTTGTTGCTCTAAACTGCATTGTGTTCTTTGTGCATTTCCTGGAGTCATATCTCAAAGAAGGAAACCAGTCAGACCCTTCAGAGGGTCTGACCATTTCAAATCAAATAGTGAAATATGTTTTAAACAAGTAACAAATATGTAATGTATGCCTTCAAGTAACTGAATCTTTAAAAATTGGTAATCCTTTCTAATGTGCATTTCCCCTCTCCCTTCTTTTCCTTTGTGTCTCTGTTCTTTTTCGCCAAGTCCAGGAATTTAGCACGGTCTTGGGTGAGCAACAGTCTACGTCAATTAGTGGAATTCCTATGGAATTTATGGTGACTCCTGTTGCTTTTTTCACCTATCATATCTGGGTTTAGCTACCAGCAGGCACACAGTTTGTTTGTAAAGACACCTCTCTCTCATTCCTTTCATTAATACAGATCAGCTCCAAATCCTAAATGCTTCATCTGATGGCAGAATAATTAACAATTTCCACAAAGAAACTGTCTTTTAACTCTGGAGAAATGGGACTCTAGCCTGTGTTATATCTATATGTTTCTGGTCCAGCTTGCAGGTCTTTTCATCTGCATCCTGTACCATTTCTGGTGCAAAGGAAAGAGGAAGGAAGCTCTGGGGTAACCTTCCATGGCAGTATCCATGTTGCTGGAACTTCCTGTGGGTGGGTAAGTGGCTACTGGTGAGAGCATCTGAAGAGGTGCACACAGCTCTGAGGTTTGACAGCACCAGGCAGGATGAGTGTTTCCAAGAAGGTGTGCACTGTGACTGCTTTGGACAGCTGTAATGGCTCCAAGGCAGCTGAGGAAACTATAAAAATAGCAGTGCACTCCCAGCAAAAATCCATTTTTGATTGAGTCCAGCCTGCTCCTCCCTGCACTCGGTAAGCTGCAGCCAGCTGCTGGCAGCTCAAAGCTGGGCTCTGGGTGCTGTGGACCTGTGCAGCACCTAAGCAAACTTGGCAGAAGCAGAATCCAGCTCCTCAGCTCCATCCCTGATAGCCAACCATGCTGAAACTACAGGAGAGCTGCAGGAACATGGGGATACCCCAGACATACTACCAAATATTGGGGTGTGCTCTTCTTACAAGAGAAGCGTGTTTCCCCAGTCTGCACTGCCCTGGGTGAGCCTAAGGATGCACCTTTTTCTGCCCTCCCTTTCCCAGCATTTAATCTGTGCAAAATTCAGGCACAGCATTAAATTCTGATCTGCACACTACATCATTCACCTTCCTGAGGATGGGCATGACAGTGATCAGGGCACAGAGCATCAGACCTGTGTGCCCACGGGACATCCCAGGCTGTCTTGTGGATAGATGGCCAAATTTCCTGGCACAAAACCCAGGATCCCCCATGCTTATGGCTGCTGTTCTTCCTGGAAGTCTCAATATTTCTGCTGTTCTGTACAGCACCATGCAGGATGAGCCTCTCTCCTACTGCATATACCAAAAGTCACACGGAAAAGTGAGCAGTGTCACAGCCTGTATCAATGTCCTTTAAAAACCAAACTCCAAGCCCTGTATTTAGCAAGAGGCTCCAGGCTGTGTGTGGAAGCTGTGAACATTTAACAGTGAGCAAATCCACTGTTTACCCAAGGCTGTTTTCCTTGTGGTTGTTTCTTCTTTTCAGTAGCATGCATGCATGCCTTTGGTGTTTACTGTCAGCAATTTTCAATGTGCTGACACGGCTAAAAGTGACCACAAAGCCAAAGCAAGCAGGCAGAGAGGAGAAGCAGAAGTAGAAACGTCAGGAGGCAGAGACTCCAGCTTTGCAACCCTGCAGCAGTAAGGACAGAGGTAACCCAGCTATCCTGAAGAGCTGGATCCCTGTGTCACAATGGTCATCCCTTGGGTGAGGGAGGAAAGAGCACAGCAGTACAGATCACACCCCCTCCCCATCCTCTGAGGCTGTGTGTGGAGGATCAATAGCTTCCCCAAGCAAGGTCTGACATCCCAGCCACAGGATCAACTCAGAGCCACGATTTCATGGTTACTCTGCTGCAAACTCCTTGCAAATCTCATTTAAGGTTTAAGAGCAGTCCTGAAAGCAGAGCCATGAACTCTCCTCACTGGAGGCAAGAGCTGAGTTTCCTCAAAGTAGCATTCAGCCTGTCTTTTCCTGAGCTGTGGCACAACCACCACCTCCTGCTTACAGACACAGCTTCAGTGAAACAACACAAACTAACTCCACCATGGAATTATGGGGACAAAGGCAGACCTTTAAAAAGTACCTGGGACCTGATAAAACAGCTGCCCCCAGCAGACACTCAGCCCATGCAGCACCCTGATACAAGTGGAGGGTTAAAAACAAGCTTGTGTTCACTCATTTTTTAAAAATATTTTTTTTCCAAGGCCAGTAACTGTACAAAATTTTTCAAGATTAGATTTTTCCACCCTCACAGCTGTTTTCAGTCCATGATATCAAAAACACAGACATAACAATGATTAACATTGTTCATTTTCCTTTGTCCCAGTCCCAGGAATTGCAGATTTGGAGCAACTTCTGTGCACATATGTATCAGAGGAGCAAAAAATTATTTTTATTAATGCCTCCATAATTACAGAGAGTAGAATTATTGATGTAGCAAAACAAACCCACAAACTCTACTAAAATACACTGTGAGCCTTATTTTTTGAGGAACATCTGCATCAATGGAAAAGAGAAAGAAAAATGAGAAATGCTGGGTTCATGAAGACCTGCCAACATTACTTCAGGCATTAGTCCAGTAAGGGGTAGTGAATATAGCCCACTTTGCAGTGGACAGGGATAGGTGAGTTCTCCAGAGAGCTACTCAGATCCTCTAACTTAGTTCCTGCTCCAGAAATGCCTCTGGCACCCATGAAAACAACCAGGATCTACCTGGTTTTGACTAATCAGCACAGCAGTTGTGTTCTTTGCTCCTTTGTTGCTCGGTCTCTTTCTTATCCCTTCCTAAACTGCAGTAAAAACATTCCCCCAAACTGAAGCCAGCAGGGCAACACAATTACAGTAAGACTCGCAAAATATAATCATTTGCATATCCGTGACTGACACAGAAGATCATTAATTAGGCATTCTGAGTATATGTATATATGTATAAATTAGCATCTATTCATCATTTAGACTGTAATAGGTTTTTTTTTTATATCTGAATATTAACTATGTAGGAAAATTACTAAGTTTTCCATGGAAGGGCATCCAACAAGAAATTTCATCAGCAAAGATAAAATGAGAATTACAAAAACAATCAAAACAGTGGAGTGAGCACTGAAGAATCTGACCTTGGTAGTGCCTGTCCCTGCTCTGTTCCACCTCACTTGTTGCAAGCTCTCTGCCACCTCTCTCACCACCCAGGCACGTGCACCCCCAACAATTCTTTATGGCAGGAGCATTTCAGCAGTCCTATTTTTGACTGAATTTAAAAGGCAGTGTAAAAACCTTCAGGATTTCACACATCTGCTATCCACAATCTCTACACCTCATTAAGATTAAAGAGGACACAGACTGAGAGCAGAGCTAACTCCACCACCACCTAGCAGAGCTCCCAAAGACACACATCCTGCACCAGTGCAGACTAATACTTACTGGGGAGAATAATTAGAAGGAAACAGGACTTTCAAGTTTTTTTAAAAAGCTGGATGTAACCTCTTTGCAGGAAGTAAAAGACACTTCAAAGACTGCACTTTCGCAAGTGAAAGAAATCTGGTGATTTTGGAAGTGTAAGATGACAACCTGAAAAATTACCAAAGCTCTTGAACAGAAATAAACAAGGCAGGAATGTTGGTAGTGTTTATAGGCAAGATAGAAACTAATGAAGATATAACTGCCAATAATAATATTAACAAAGTTTGGTCAGAGCTACAAAATGCGCAAAGGGTAGACAAAAAAAAAAGATAACAAGGGGGTCTTGGGTAGCAAAAGCAGAAGCAGCTGTTTTGCT
>JANRMJ010000088.1:9638654-9652603 GCA_025584955.1 Alethe diademata
ATTAGTAAACACAGAAAATGGAAAGCACACTAGCAAAAGAACAAAGTGTGAAACCTCTGTTTTCTTCTGTTATTTTTCTGCTTCCAATATAGGGATCACTGACTGTTCCTTGTCCATCATAGTGGTGACTCTTATGTGCAATGCAGCTGCTGTCCCAGCATCTTCTGCAGTGGTAGGGATGGAAAGCCCATTATCACACTACGTAATTTAGTTCTGTGTGATATCTGAGAATGGTGCAACTGTGTGACTGATATTGCAGTTATTTAAGCTAGACAATGAAATTGAGTATCTGGGAAATAAAATAAAATTTAAAAAAAAAGGAAAAAAGAAGAAAAAAAGAAATAAATTTAAAGACGATCTGATTTTTTTTTTTAAATTCAGGTTTCTTTGTGATTCAAGTTTCCTGAATTCAGTTAAATTTAGATTCAGGGATAGCAAGCACAAAGTATGTACTCTCACAAGCCCTCCTCATTCCTCCTACTCTTTGACTTCATCAGTGTGCAAGCCCACTGACCTTGCTCAGCATCTCTGCCCTACCCTATTATTACTGCAATATCACCTTTTAAATATCCATATATAGAACCCATTACAGTACTGTAAACTTATGAAGCACATACACACTCATATCCAAAAGAAGCAAAACTGGTAGCAGCATTTTGTGGTCTAGGTTTCTCCTCTTCAATGTAAAAAAAAAAAAAAAAAAAAAAGAAAAATGTAGGAAGGAAACTCTGGCTTAATTTTCTGCCTTTCTGCAAATGTAAATCTGTCTGTCATACATCATCTCTGCATTTTGGGGCTGTTTTTAGCTCTCAAGCTCCAGGTCTGATCTAGACAGTTGTGGAGCGCTGACAGCTCCCACTAAACACACGCAAGAATGACTCCAGCTTTGCCAGAATTAAGCAGGGGGTGGGTACAACTTTCTAAAGGTCCTTCAGAACAAACAGAAAGAACTTGTGATTTTCTGCATGCCAGCTTTTGAGTGCATGCCTGCTGAGCATGATCCCTAAAATGACATGGCTTATGAAGGCAGGGAGAAGACAGGTCACAGCTACATCTTGGGGTCAAACAAAGCTGCACTGAGTGGCATGTGGATGAAAGTAGAAGAGCATCATAGATAAGATAACAACATACAGACAAGCAAAGGTCTTTTCTCCTGGTGTCAAGGCATCAATTTGAACCACCAAAACTAAGATCATCATTTACGTGAGAGTTCTCCGTGCCAAAAAAATCCACCCACCAATCCAGAGTAATACCTACCAGACAACAAGCCATAGGAATCACACAAATAAACCAGAAAACTCAACTATGTAGCAAAATTAAAACTGATGAGGTAAACAGGCATGACTTGGACCAGGTGAGTCTTTCCAAATGTCGAGATTAAATATGAACAGGACAGGTAAGGGTAGTCTACAGCATCCAGTGCTCAAAACCTATTCAGAGGAGTGGAAGGTTCCTGTTTCAGCCTTTAATGACAGAGCAAAGGCAAGTCCAGCTCATGGCCTTGCAGATTTTATCACAAGGACCTGTTCTTCTGTGCTTAAGAAGCTGCTAATGATCTGGTTGAATGGGCGTGAATCCCTGAAGGAAGGATCCTTCAAAGACAGAACAAAAATCTTTGATTGAGGCTTTGACAAAAATAAAGTGCCTTCTGACAGTTTGGGACAAAACCATCTCTGAAAGTTGAACATAATTCAAGCATTTATTTCAAACTCCTGTATCGTCCACTGGCTATGGGAAAGGGATTGATTTATTGAAAAAGACTGTTCTGGCAAGAGATGAGTGCCAAAAACGTGGAAAAAAGCGCTATCAACCTTTATATGGAAGAAACGGACCACCTTTGGTGTGCCAAGCCACAGCTTTTCCATTTTTTTTTTCTTTTCTTTTCGAACAAAGCTCTCAGACACATAATTCTTTTGGTTGTCCTGTCCATGGCTAGGAATTAGACTCGATTTTTGTGGGTCCCTTCCAATTCAGGATATTGTATAATTCTATGATTTTCTTCAGGGACTATTAAACTACCATTCTCACTGCTGCAGCAAGCCTCCTTCAAGAGTTTGGGACAGACTCTACTCCAAAGCAGTTGTCTCAATGGCCCACCACAACCCAGACCTCATTCACAGCAGAAAACCTATAGTGCATGAACTCTGGTGGGAGACATCACCCTGAGAAAGAAAACAGACTGAAAGAAAATAAAAGGGAACCACCTACAAGGGTCCAGTAGCATCAGAGGGGAAGGTTACTCGAAGTCTGAAAAAAAGAAGAAACAACCCATCTGTCTGTCTGTTTGCTGACTTTTGCCAAGTACCCTTTCCTGAGCCTCAAAAACCTGAATTTACCAGAATCCTGCCCTAGCTAAAGCAACACTAGTTATACAACTTGATCTTAATTGAAATATTTGGTGCCTGCTGATATGTTCAAACAAATTCACCAGATCTTGATTATGCGCTGGCAATTAAAGCCATTAAGTCAGTAGACAGACAGCAGGTTATTTCATTGCTATTTGACAAAGCCAGCCGACGTTCTTTCCCCCCATCTAAGTGACAGCACTGTAATTAGCAGTAATCAAATACTATTTGTGTGAGGTGTTATGAGTCTGCTTCCTTAGCTAGCAAGATACCTCTGCCAACTGCAGAAGACAGAAACCTACCTCTGGTCAGACCATGCACAAGATAGAATGAGGAGAAGAAAACAATGAAATAGGAGGGACAAAGGATGATTGCTTATTGCAGGCTGAAGGAGATCTTGAAAGCAAGATTGAAAATTAAGAAGATTTTTTTTTTTTAATTTCTGCAAGCTATATATTAAAAAAAAGTTGAGCTAAATTACAAAACCATGATCAAGGAATATTGTGAAATACAATAATAATTTAAATTCTATTTAGCATTTATGTATTCCCTGCTTGAGGAATGCATGCAACTTCTAGTAGATTAATGGGTGTTCCACTCATGCATCAAGCAGAGACTAAAGCCTAATAGTGCATTACTTTTTCAAAGTGCTGCACAAACATTAACTAATTAATCCTCATAACCACCCTGCATGGTAGGTAAGTGATACATGAAGTGTATATCTGAGCAAGCCCAAGAGCAAGACAGCACCACTCTGTGCTCTTCAACACAGACTGTAAATTAATCACATTTATTGCTGCACCGAACTCAGATGTATTTTACAAGAGCAAGAGGGGGACCCAAGGTGAGCCAAGTTCACTGATACCAGCAAGAAAAGAATTAAATTACAGCTCTCTCTCTCTCTTCCCTCTTTCCCTGGGCTCTGGTGGGCCACCCTTGACGAGCACAAAGTATTAATGCCCACTGCTTCCCATTTAAATTTCTACTGGGGGGAGAGAGCTCTTGAGCCCTGGGAAGAGAAAGGAAAAGATCCATAGGAGCCTCATCACTGCAGACTTTCCTCTGTCAGTACCACTCCCTTTGATACCTTGATCTTCCCCACTTTCTGCTATTATTCTTCCTGGCAGGCTTTCTGCCTTCAAAACCTTTAGCAAAGTCTGTATATCAAAGTTGCAACAGGACCCCAGGAGGAGAAACTCAGCCCACAATTTGGGTATTCCAGCTACAACACCTTAGTGATTTCCCTTTAAATAAATCTAGCAGTGAATGTACTCCATCGTTCCCTGATGAAGAGACACTGAACACCCATTCTGAACACCCATTCTCAACAGACCATAGGCAGGTGTAACTTCACAAGTAGAAAACTACTTTAATGTCATGTAAGAAAGTCCTAGGACATATAAATGCTCAAAGAGCATTTTATAAATATGACAAGACTACACAGTAGCACATTATGAAAGAGGAGGGTTGAACCTGGGGACACAGTTTAGCAATGAACACAGCAGTGCTATGTTAACAGCTAGAGTCAATAATCTTAGAGATCTTTTCAAACCTTAGTGATTCTATGACAACTGTTGAATCAGTAAGGATAAAGGAAAAGCAGACCAGGTAAGTAATGAGAGCATTACACTGCACCATTTTCATCACTATTCTGCTTTCCAAAACTCACTCAGGCCAGTACACACCATAGTGAAACAGTGCAGCAGGAGGTGCTCTGGCAAACTAACACAAAGGCATGAACCATGCTTAAGTTTTCCCCAAAGCCTTGGAAGTTCAGTGTCAGAGCTGACATCACAGATGAAATCCATGGGTCTCTGACAAGATGATCTTCTCCATGGACAGAGGCCAAGATCAACATTCCTTTCTGCACATATGCCCTGATCTCAGCAGCAGTCACGGGCACTTTTCCATGGTGGAACTTGCCTGCAAAGTGACGTGTGCCATGTACAAGCCCAGAGCAGATGGGCTCTTGGGGAGAAGCATGAGGAGGAACAAGAACTCACATTCAAGAAAGATGCTCTTAAAACTGTGCTTTATCACCTTTTGGTGTCATATCAAACACATGAACAGACGGCATGAAATAAGAGAAATTTTCTTTAAAGAACGATCAGTTTTGTTTGAAAGTCATTCACATAAATTATAATTCATATGCCAGATCTTCAGCTAGAGGTGGTGCTCAAAACTGGTTCACCCTGAATGCTTCAGCATGCAGGGTTTGGGGCTTGGATGGCAATGGGAACTGTGGATGGTGTGTTTGGTCTTTAAAGACAGAAACACATTTGAAACATTCTGTTTGCATTTGCCACAGGCTGCCTAGAAAGTTTACAGACACATATCCTAAATACATATGTACTTGCATCACTCCACCATATCAGTGAAGTTTCAACAAGACTGTGTGTAAATCTGCTTAGAAAATGAACTTTCGTGTGCCCTAGATCTTCCTGGACGATAAATATACCATGACATAGGGAAGAAACAGTAGTGACAATAGTGAAGCTCCTGATGCTTGGGATGGAAAACAGATATGAATTTTGGCTTGAACAATTGAAAACTGAACTTTCTGGGTAGTGCTTTTCTGTTTGTAAAAACCAGGTTAAGACTTCCCAAACTGTGTGTTCTCAACTGCAGGCAGCTGAACCCAATGTGGGAACAGTTGACTTTCTCTCTATTTAATGTGATTCAGAATCCTCTGTGATAGCAAACATAGCCTTTGCCCCAGATGGGTTCCCCAACACTGGCCAGTTTTACCTCAGGTGACAGAGCAGTGTCCCTCCTAACATCAGGCCAGCACAAGTCTCCAGGAGGTAAATAACTGTTCTGCATTGGAACTAAGAACTTGCATATTATTTTTAGCTGGTTTTCTTTCAAGGAGGAAAAGATTTTCTTGGTGAGGTGTCCACCCATAAGCATAGGGAACAGAAGGACAGCCTCCTAACCCTGGAAGATTTATTACATGCTGGAAAGCCTGCTGTGAGCTCTGCCCTTACAGCTCTCAGTTTTAGGGACAAGTGTTTGCCAGCAGCTTCTCCCACCCCATCCAGGACAGGGGATCCTAAAGGAAATTTCTTGCACACCTTCCTTAAACATGTTGTTTGATATGGAGAGAGAACAGCCCAGAGAAATGAGATTGTGAGAAACTGGTTTCATTTCAAAGAAGCCCTCCCTCTTGGCTAGCAAACATTCAGCAAATGTTGTGACCATTTAATTTCCATCCTCTCTCTTCCCCTCAGTCAATAACTATATAATTTCCATAGATGTTGAGGAAATATTCTCCGATCAGCTGAAATTCAGTATAGATAAGTGCAAGGTAATGCACATAAAGAACTCTGCTTTCCTCATGCCTGCTGATGGATGTTATCTTAACACCAACTGCCCTGGAAAATTCTTCAGCACTGCTGTTGGCAGCTGAGTGAAAACACCTGCTCTACACAGAAGGACAAAGAAGTGGCAAAGAAACAAAACAATAGGATGGGAGAATGTGTTAATACAAGGAAATTAAATAAAAAAAGTAAAGGGGTAAATAAATCTTTCATGAATACTCCCCACTCAAATACTTGCTGCCTCATTTCAAAAAAGATATGTTATTACAGGCATGGAGAAGGGCTTCGTGCATTCCAGGGGGACAGTGTGTTTCACCATGGTCCTCAGTACAGCTCACAGAGGAATTTCTGCTCCAGTGCTTGGAGCACCTCCTCCCCCCCTCTGTAGTGCATGAAGTCCATGGGGATGCAGAGATCCACTCACAGCCCATGGGAAAAGTGCTGACAGCAGTGGGAGCAGGGAAAGCTGTGATCCAGTGGGAGACCCCAATGGAGAGAGAGGGACCCTGCTTCCAGAGATAGAGAGAGCCCTTGCTGCCACACCAGGGCAGCCTATCCTGCACCCATGGATGAGTGACCCACACCACAACAGTTTTGGGAGACTGTTTGCCCATGGGAGAGACTCATGGCATCACAGAGGAAAGAGTCTTTCCCCTGAATGAACAAAAGAAGATCTTGAGTGATGAACTGACCAAAACCCCACACTCTGGCTCCCTGTGCTGTCGGTAGGAGGGAGGGAAAGGCTGAGGAGGGAAGGTGTTTTAAAGGTTTGTTTTACTTCTCATTGTCCTCTTCTGACCCTGCTAACAATAAATTTACTTTATATCTTCAAATTTGAACCTGTTTTGCCCTTAGAGTGTTACCCCCACAATCTTCATGTTCACTCATGAACCCTTTGTTAATTTTTTCTTGCTGAGAGCAAGAGAGGGTGAGAGAACAGCTTTTGTGGGTGCCTGGCCCTTGGCCAGTGTCAGACCATGACAGAAAACCTCACTAGAGCATCTCTTGGGACTTCCAAAGTGCCCATGCAAGCTGAGCACCCAGCTCCTTCTGAAATCCATGGCTATTATGTGCTGAGATCCCACAGTGCTGTTGACCACCCCCTCATTACCCCCAAAACACAAACCCACATCCTCAAACACCTAAAGCTATGCCTATATAGGGCTAGAGACAAGAAGCAATAGAGCCTGGGGAGCCAGACAGCTCTGAAAGTAGGAGAGTCCAGCTCAGCATGGGCTCTGTGGATGGTGAATGGGGGACAGGAGGGACAAATCCCTGCCTCAAGCCACTGTACAGAATAAACTCGGCAGGATCACTTCAGCAAATCCTGTGCCAGGGCTCTGCCCACTACTGGAATGGCTGGAAAGCCAGGGGCCCCAGTCCAGCTCTGAGGACAACCCTCTTTGGTGTGTCACACAGCTTCTGTTTGGGATGAATGTGTCACATCCACATCTCCAGGTTCACAAGCAATGTGACAGGCTTCCAGTTCAAAGCCAAGATGGAGTTGCACCAGATATGACTCTGACTTGGTTTTCAAAGAGGCCTAATTCTGCTCTCACTTGAACTTTTCACTAATGTAAATGAATTAACTCCAGCTATATGCTAATACCGCTAAGAATACAATTCAGAAATCACAGAAGGCTATTTTCAGGATTTTCTTTTATTTTGTGAAAGACCCTTAACTCCCCTAGTCTTTCAAAGTAAGCCAAAACATTCAGATGTTGCTGGTACAAACTGCGTCATACAAGACACAGACACAAAGAGTAAAACAAGTGCTATAATTTAACATTCAGGCAGTCACTGCACAGCCCCTATGTATTGTTGCAAAAGAAAAAAAGTTTAGAATTGACTACTCTTTCCAGAGGAGTAAAGGACAGCCCTGCACCACCCCCTACCCCCAGGCCTTCTGTCTTGTTTCTGTTTTTCAAATTGCATAAACCAGTCTTGTGGTGCAACTACAACAAGAAGGTATAAATGGAGCTGCTTGGCCTAGGGAATTTCTCCTAACACAAAGAAATCCAAAACACTGAAACTTGCTTGTTTGTTTGCTTTCAATGCTACTGATGGCTTCCTGTCACAAATCCTTTCTGTCTTTTGCCCAGTTACCCTTTGACAGAGTTCCCCAGCTCCCCTCTGAGCTCCACTTCAGCGCTCTCAGGTCTGAGCTGACCAAGGTAACACATGCAGGACAGTCCCATCCTGCAAACTCAGTGACCCTTCCCCATCAGCCAAGGCTGCTCCTGCCAAGCTGAGCACTTTGCAGGCCTGGCCTTCCAGCTCGGGTTTTACAGTCAACCAAAACATTCCCTGCATTTCATACAGGATTCCAGAAAGATGGAAGTCGAAGTTCAAACCTGTGAGGCAAGAAGCCAGTTTACCCTCCCAGTGGACAGAAAGCAGGTTGGCAGGCTTGGGCTCCCTGCTTGCAGTGCCTGAGCATGTACAAGGGAGGGAAACTCATCTCCTGTCCCTTTGCATGGGGGACAAATGACATGTGCATCTTCAGGAGTGCCCAAACTACCCAGAACACAGCACACTGAGGGATTTCAGGAGTAATGTACACAGTCCACAGGGGAGTCTGAAAAGATTTGCACAGGTTTTCTGAGAAGGGGAGGTGATGTTGCCAAACAGCACATACCAAATTCTCCTTGAAACCCGTGCTGTGGGGACAGAGGCTTCTATTCTCTGGGCACAGGGGATGACAAGAGCCACTCTTCTACTGTGACAATAGTCTGTCCTATGTGGCTGCAGTCACTGTGTTTTTCTTCCCCTTGCACTGGGAGTGAGAGCAGTCCATACTGCCCACTGCTCTCCAGGATTTACGTGCCAGAAAATTACACGGGCTCTCTTTTTCCCTCCCTCCCTCCCCCACATTTACACACACAGAGCAGCCCTCCCCTCCTCCTTCCCATTTGTCCTGGGTGCCTGCACAAAGCTGGGCAGCACATCTGCACTGCAAGCCACATCTGCACTGCAAGCCACACCTGCTCATCACACCAGGCTCTGCTCCCACTCACGGCAAAGGAAGTTTCAGTTCAAGGGCTGGGAGGCAGAGAGATGAAAAACATCTGGCAAAGTAATGGGATTAACATCAGCAGTACTGTGTAAATCACCGTCTGGTGGGTGTCTTTTCTACTCACACCAGCTTAAAGCAATAAACCAAAGCATAAACAAGACACTCCCCCAGCACGAGTTACATTAAAGTAATGCAATTCCCAAGGCAGCCCCAGCATCACTGCTCCTGTCCTAATGCAGAGTTACAAAATTTTACTCATCCACTCAAGGCAAGTCATATTTTGATAGACAGGTGAAATAAGTCGATTTTTCATTATGGGTCCCACTAAAAGGCTGACAAATAAATCTTCCTACAGTTGGCTTCCATGGTAGTTTTGCTGCTCAGTTTCAGGAATATTTAACAAGTATTTAAATTTTGTAATTAAGTATTTGTTTGTGTTCATATACAATTGCCTTTTTGCACATCAGTAAAAGTCCAAGTTTTTTTCTCAGCCATTCTTCATCTACTGATATGTCCTATTTAGGAAGAGAAAGCTTATTCCAAAGGCTTATTCCAATGGGACAGTATCAGTAAAACCACCAACATTTCTTAGAAGACCCTGAATTCATCTGCTCTTCTGCTGGAAATGTAAAAAAAAAAATAAAAATGGGGAACCACTATCAAAGGAAAACAAGAGGCTGTGTTCTCACTTCTCTGTCTCCAGTATGCTTTTGGAATTCACAGAGATCACTTTACAAGAAACTTTAAAATGCGAGCCCAATTTACATAAATGAATTTGTTGTTTCCAGCAAAATCTGTCCTAATGACTGAAATTCTTTCTTGGTCATGCTGTAGAACAAAAATATTTCTGAAAGGTTCTTCAGCTTTGTGTGCCTTCCTGTTTATGTACAGATAAAACTCTTTCAGAGCCAGAGCACAGATTTGAAATTACTGCTTCAGATACTGTGACTTTCCTCTGATCCCAGTTATGCACATTAATATCAGCTGTAACCCAGGTGCAGTCAGATTCCAAAGCCCTACATCCTTTCAGAATCTGAATTTTTTTTTCACTTAAAAATAAAAATCCATCTATTCAGCTTAGAGATTCTCTAGTCTTGTCATCCAAGTACATAATTTGCTACCTAAGCAGAATTAGTCAAAATAAAAATCTCCTCCAGTGGTTAACTACCATCCAAAGATTATTTTTTTATCCAGCTCCTTCAGAGAATAAAGAGTATAAAGAGGATTTAAGCACAAAACAAGCAAAGTCTCTCTGTTGCTAGTGGCAAGGAAAAGAAAATACAGGCAGTAAAGGTACTGCCTAAATACAGTGTGGAATAGATTCCCTCTAACCAGATCTGTGCACTCACACAAAGGCATCTGCCAGCAGAGCTAGTGCAAGCACCAGCCAAGGGCTATTTTAAAAGAGCAGCTTATGGAGCATTTCCTCAAACCAAGCTGCAAGCCGGGCAAAAGGACTCTCTGGCTGGCACTCTGGCTCTAGCAGCAGGGCTCAGTGTGACATCCCAGCCTGGGCTGACATCCCAGCGTCATCCCATGGCCACCCTTTTGGCTGCACTGAACCCTCCCGGTGTCCCTGCTGCCTGCCCTGCTGCCTCCTTCCCCTCCAGTGCTGCCTGGCCACCAGGAAGCCACTCCACACCCTGCCTTCATCCTCAGCCAGCTCCCCTGGCCAAATTTAACCTGCTTGCACTGCGGGCTTGGAAAAGGAGAGATTTAAAAAAAAAAAAAAAAAAAAGAAAAAGACAGGATTATGCTGCCTCCATTTCGAGAGCATAGCATCAGACACTGAACTTTAGGAAAACTCCCCCGGGACTGTTCAGACTAGGTAAAACCTGCTGTTTCCAGTGGACTGCCTTAATTCGATTGATTATCACACTTTACTGCCAATATAGAAGCATTTAGCCCCTCTCACACAATACTAGCAGGCCAAGTAAATGTTACAAGCTTTACTAGGCAGGCCTTAAATAAGTCCAAGATAAAAGAAGCTCTAATTTGTAACTAGACTTGAGCTGAGAGCTATTTGTAGGGACATATATTGTCTTTAATGTCATCATTTATTGCTCATTTACATGTATCCTATAAATATCCAGCCTCTTACCTGGGTGCAAAGATACAAATTTCAGTGCTTAACTGCAGGCATGTGAAAAGCATGTTAAAAATGCCCTTCTCTTTCTTGTTCCATCGACTCTTGGTTTAAAGGTAGTGGTGACTGCAAGGATTCATTGCTTATATTAATTTGAGTTATATGCCAAGATGCTCTGTGCAAAACTCTGCATTGCTTTAATTCCCTACAGTTTTAAGTGTAACTACTTCAGACAAAGTCAATCAATATCTTTTCTGCCTGTACTAAGATGTTTTTTCTCTGGTTTATTTCACAGACTCAGGGCTGAGAGTGAGCCTGATAGGGCTACAACCACTAACGACTTAATTTTTTTGGATGTTCTTAGTCCCTAAATTGCAAGGCAATTTTCATACAAATACTTTAAATTGAAAGAGCGTGGGTTTAGATTAGAAGTTAGGAAGAGATTTTTTACTGTGAAGGTGGTGAGGCTCTGGAACAGTTTGCCCAGAGAAGTTGTGGATGCCCCATCCCTGGAAATATTCAAGGCCAGGTTGGATGGGGCTTTGAGCAACTTGGGATAGTGGGAAGAGTCCCTGCCCATGACAGGAGTGCTGGGAAGAGATGGTTTTTAACATCCTTACTGATCCAAACCATTATATGATTCCATGAATGACAGGGCCCTGGGATTTCACCCCTGCCAGCACTAGCTGCCTGCAGCTAGCTGAGCAGATAATTGACTAATGACCTGCATCTCCATCTCTCCTCCCTTTCCCTCCTGCATACAGTGGAATGCTGGCTGCACTGCTCCCTGAAAATGAAATGAAAACCCTGTGTGTTTATAAAGGTGCTTCCTGCATGAGTTTGCTCTGTCCCTCACACCTCTCTTCTTGTGAAGATCACAGCTGCAACATAAAATATATGATTTTTAACTGTTCAGCAGGATTATTCTGCCAGGGCTGGCTGCAGATAAATTAAAGGAGGGGTTGAAAGAATGAAGAAAAGCCTTCCCTGCCTTAGAGCCTGCAGCTGAAGCAAAACAAGAAAGACTGCTCCTTCTTCCCCCCCAGTCCCAGCATACACATTCCTGTCTCTACAGTTCCTAGGATGTGATGTTCATGTTCCAGTAATGAAGATCACACACTGTCAGGGACTGAAATGCTAAATGCCTTAAATTGTTATGAAGGAGTTTTGCCCACTATAGCAAAAACTGTATAAAGAAGCTACAACCACAGAAGCCCACCCCTCCTTGAAGATTCCTGGCTGGAACTTTGCACTGTGAGTTAAACCACCTAGATAAGATAAAGGTGACACTATTGTTTAATCATCCAGGTCTAGGGAGAAACAAACAAAGCTGAGGGAAAGGAATGCACCCACAAGAGAGCCAAACACAGCAGAGATCCTTCCCTGGCTGTCCTTCAGTGTCAGAAAATCCCCAAACTAAAATGTGTGGCCTGAAGAGCTGGTAGGAAATTCTCTCCTTACAAGGATGTGGTGCACAGAAACAGGGAGATTTGACATGAAAATGTCTGACTATTATTTGAAAGGCATTTTCCAAGACTAACCCTACACCAATTCCCATGTGGATCAGGATCATTCCTGACAGAAGTTCCAGTTCAGGAGCTTCTGATATGTTTCAAGCTCTTTTTTATTCAGGACAGCAAATTCACAACATGGTTAAACATGTGCACAGAGGCAGAGGACTGACCAGATCATAGCAAGAGACTTACTATGTCATCTCAGCTTTAAGAAATGACCTTGATCAAGGTCAAAAATCTTGGAAACAGAGAGAAAAAACACATTGTCAATGCCCCTTTGGTGCCAGTTCTGTGAATAAAGGACTTCAGTGTTCAGTGCTGTCATTTCTGCAGCAGTTATGAATGTAGAAAAACTCAACTTATAAATAAAAAGCCCAAAGATGCCATAAGAGTCCTCAAGTCTCTGTACAGTTCAAACAATTAAATACTGCCCCAACTTTAAAGGCTGTAATTGACTACTGGTTATTTAAATTTATCTTCAAGCTCTGCTTTAAAAAATGGCTTTTCCTGTGAAAAATCAAGAATTCCATCCGAATCAAACACGTTAAGAGACCTTGCCATCTTCCACAACAGTGCATTAGCAGAGATCTAGGTTGGCTTCCTCCCCCTTTTTTGCTCATTACCATCAGTTTTGAGAACTGATTAGCTGTGGTTGTTATTCATTAGTCACATCTCCAAAATCTGAATTATAAACATCCCTGTGAGGTCTTATCCTAATCAACCTATTTTGAGTCTTGCAATTAATACTAACACCAGAAAAATAATTGAACAGTGTACATTTAAAGACACCCCCTCCTCCCTTCCCACAAAAATCTAGGCTTAGATATGCATGAAAAGGAAGACTAAAATAAGAGCTACAGACTGCCATTGCTGCTGTAAATCCCTCTTCCATGTTCACTGCAGCCTGGTTAATACAGGTGACATAATGGGTACACAGAAAAGGCGAGGCAGCCATCAGTGATTTTGCTGATGGGGTCAGAGGCTACCCAGCTGATAGATCTCAGGAGGACAAGAACATGCAGGCATGACAGATTAAGTGACTGCCATTGGCTGTGTGCTTCCTCTGAACACTCAGCTATGGATGATAATCAATTACTTGGGGCTGCTAATGATACTGATCAAATGCACTTAGCACTCTGCAGCTCGAGGGCTGCCCACAGACAGGAGGGGAGAGCAGGCTGGTATCAGAAAAATCCTCAAAGCCAACAAGCAAACCAGCTTGTTCTTTGCCACCCTGCTTCTAAATGATGCAATAAATATTTGCTTGGGAGTGTGTGTGTTTTTTCCCATAAAACAATACAACTTGGAAATGCTATGGCTGTCTGTAGGGCCAGCAGTTCACGTGGAGGGACCCCACACTGCTTCAAGAGTGATCTGTCACAGGAAACTGAGTGGATTACCACTGTACATAGTGGCTTCCAGAGGTCTGTGTAACAGGCCACCTGTCTCCTGACATTACTTCCATGATCCAGGCTGATTTGGCCCCCTCATCATTACCATCAGCTCAAGATATTCATCTCTTCCCAACTTTTACAACCAGGGAAAGTAAAAATTTTGCCACAGGTTTCAGAAGAGTGTAAGACTAGGGCAAACATTTCTTAGTTTGTCTCAGGCATCCTAAACCACAACCCCTCCTTTTAAGGACTAGGACAGGGTTGAAGGTTTGGG
>JANRMJ010000088.1:9654429-9664942 GCA_025584955.1 Alethe diademata
GGAAGAACCTACATAGCTCTGGGGATTTCTTGCTTTTAGCCATGGAATACAGCAGCACTGGAAGGTGAGAATAGAGAAAGGAGCACTCTCATTACTTCAATTAATTATTTCAGTTGTGAATAATGAAGGCACAAAGGTATCTTTTTTCCTGCTATATCTGGGCTGCACAGGTGTGGATACCTTCAGTTGTTACAGTGGATCCTGATAGGTGGTTAGGGCTTACAGGCACTCCCAAAACAGGTGTGAGCTTGTTGCCAGTTGAAGGATGTTGGTCAGGTGCTTTTTACTAACACAGAATGCACTCACTTCAACATAGGCTGTCACACACATTGAAGGAAAACAAAAAGCAAAAAAACCAAACAAACAACTCTGGGCTCAATTAAAATATATAAAAAGGCAAAATCAGGTAAACCAATCCTATCCTTATGAGAAGACATTAAACCATTGAGGAATGATTTCCCAGTGAGCCTGTTGGCCACAAAATTCTGAGAACACACCAGAGAGGCAGCTACTTTAATGCAACTTGCTAATGCCATGCATTAAATGATTCCTGTTTTTACTGCCTGCTCCATCTCAGGGCTCCTTTGAGCCAATTACTTGTAACCGGCTATTGCATTCCATTAAACAATTCAGCTCTCAAAAAAAAAATGCAATAAACTAATTCTTTCTGTAACAGATTCAGTCTACTTATTCTCCTCACTACTCCACATACCCAGCTAATATACAATATGACAAACATCAGCATTTTCTCCACAGTATTAGGTATATAGCATAGAGATGCATATGTCAGGGCCTGATACGCCACAAAAATTATCTTTGATAAATTGGTATTTTGAGCAAACGTTTCAGAAATAATTCCTATCATTTTAAATCCTCCAGAATATTCAGTTTACCAGGTCACTCTCTTCCCTCATTCATCTGGATGCTCAAATGCAGCTCTCAAAAAGTGCCTCTCCTATCTTTCCCTGGGATTAGAAAGCTAGTTTTGCATATTGAATCATTATTTGTTTCCATGCATGTCTCTGGGTTCCTCTGACAGCTTTATCTTACTGATGAGAATAAACGTTTTTCCAAAAGCTACTGCCAGACTGCCCTCTCTCCCAGACATCACAGGATGTAGTTGGCAGAATCTGTCAAATGTAACTCACATGGTCTGAGGGATCTGAAAATCACAATTGATAGTTTTGAAAACACAGTTGATACACAGCAGCTTTGAGTAGCACTTCACCACCAGCACGCAATCCCTTCCTGCCTTTTTCTTTCTCCTGGTCGCCATGGGAATTATTAATTTGAAAAACAAATTAGAAAGTAGCATTGATATGACTTCAATATTTCTGAAAATGAGATTGCTTTTCTTCTTCAGATTCTGCCAGTACTTATGTCTGGAAACTTTTTGAAGCATAAAGGAAACAAACTAAAGGAAGTTAATTATTTAAAGTTTAACCAGAATCTTGTATTGGTTTGGGGCTTCTGTAAGACTGCTTATGCTGGCACCAAAATCTGACTCTGGAATGTTCATTACCTGCCACCAAACCCTGTGTGTAGGCTCATGCACACACATACAATGCAGCACAGCTAAGCCTTGCTACCACACTTTGTCTTCATGAGTGAGAAGATCAAGTGGCTGTGGCACTTGAAAATTATCCAAGGTATCCTTTCTAAGAAAGATAAATACAATGCTCCTACCAAACCTGCTCTGTTGTGAATGGCACACTGACTGACACCAGTACATTAAGCTTGTGTGATCTCATAAGACACTGCCTAAATAACTCTTTTTAAAAATAATTAAGCAAAATTATTCAAAATGCCTTCTCTTAGGCTTTTGCAAGCAGTAGAAGTGTTTGTGTGCACACTTGTGAGCTGGTGCCTGCAGTGTGCCTGCACTTTTGGCATTACTGAGCAGCACTTTTGAACTGAAGATGAAAACTTCCTCCATTTAAAATTTATAGCCTTTGCTAAGGGTAATCTCCAATGTAGCACCATGTTACCTGCAGTGATGTACACCCAGCCAAGAATACATAGCCTCTCATTCCCAAAAAACAAACACCAAAGCAATCAAAACTAGAAACTGAGAGGCTGTTTCTCTTCTTGCACTGCCAGGAGTGTTTTTTGAAGCATGTTTTAGATCAGGCCAGCATTCCTGAAACACAAAGGACCTGCTCAGGCTGGTCTACAGCTGCTCTGAGACTCAGGAGCCCCACAATAGCTACAGCACACACTGGGGCATTCCTGAGCTTCATGAATCTTTGTAGCTGGTCAAAACTGCCAGCTCATCAAGCATCATCTGCACGTGCCATTTTCCAGATGGAACCAGCCAGGATCCAAGCCAGTTCCAGGCTCAGCTCCTCTGAAGGGTTGCCCATGTCACAGCTCTGACTGGGTGCTTCCTCTACCCCACTGCAGTCAGTGTAGCCAAGAGAGCAGGGCACACATACCCCTGCCTGCATTTCCCAAAGGATCTGTCACTGAGAGATAATCAGCTGTCCTTGCAAACAAACAACTACTGATACCTCAGGACCTTTGTCTGCAGAAGGTTACTTGGCACGGCTGCAACTTTAGAGGCATTTTTCAATAGGCTGTTTTGGGATGCAGCCAGATCTTTAGAAGGTCCTATAATTTCAGTAATGAAATTAAAACCATAATTTAGCACTTGTGGGACTGAAGGAAGAGAGACATGGGGCTAAGTAATGCCTGCTCACATTTTTTCTTTATGACATCTCTCAATCTGCTGAATAAAAATCCCACAATTCTTCATGGTCAAGGATGCAAATCACAAACCCAGCTTCTTGATAAGAAAGCAGGCATAAAACTGAGAGTCTTAAAGGGATATATATGGCTACATAGAAAATATTACTGGTTCTGGAAAAGTTACCTGAATGGACTGATTTCATGAATCTAGTGTTTGCCATGCTTAGTGGATCAGCAGTGGTGTATTTAAACCGGCTAGAATCCATAGAAATATTTTTAACAAAAACAGTAAAAATTAAAAAGCTATTTAAATATTAGACAGAACATTTTGGTCCCAGACAGGACTAGGATTCTTTTCAGAGATCTGGGAATATACACTGGTTAGGATCTCATTTCCACTGAAAAGAGAAAAAGGGAAGAAGGCCTTATGTGATTCTCATAAACTTTCCCTTGAATCACATATAAATTCAGTGGAGGCCAAATCTTAAGGACAGCTTTTCATGCATGGGGTTTATATGGAGGGCAAATTCTATACGTGCCAAAGGCCTGAGAAACCAAAACTCATAGGAAATCAGAACATATCTAGTCCCAACTCAGCTTTGCCATTATTCATGATTCATGATTTGCCACCAACCATGATTCAAATGTTAATGCAAAGAGTCAAAGTTCTTCATTAAGAAGTCAAACTTCTTAATTTCTAAATTTCAGCTAACATGAATTTTAACTACTGATTTATAATCCCATGCATCCCTTCAATGAACAGGAGTGAGGAATGAAAACCAAATTTGCAGCAAAGCCTTGCATAGAAAAGAAGCTGGAAATGGCTGCTGCACAGTCACAAATTATATTACTAATGTGGTCTGCTAGTTTTACTGTAGTCCCACAGCTGAGGCTTAATCACATCTTTGACACAGCTAAACTGCTAGGATACAATGGGACCTGTAGCTAATAGCATTGCTTCAAAAATAAACAAACTCCTGACGCCTAAAGTGATTTTAAGGAGCTCCCATATATTTTACATGGCCTGCATCTGCTTAACCATCCGGTTCTGAGGCAACATCACAAGAACCAGCCTGGTTTGTGTCTTTGTGGTAGGAAAGGACCAGACAGTGCTTTGCAATAGGCACTTTCTGCTGCTCTCAAATGCTCTCGTGGTTTACACTGATATTTAACAGAACAGCAACAGAGAGCAGGAAGATTTTCTCATTATTTTTAACAAGAGAAAACAAGATAGTCTAGATAGCACAATCACAGCTAGCAGTGAGGACACAGGCAGATAAAAAGGAGTAGACATAAGCACTGTGCTTAGCTTCCAAACTGGTGACACAGAAACTCTCAACCCCAAATTTCATCACTCAGTGCTGGAAAACTGCATCCCAGCATGGCTGGGCTCAGGAAGGTACCAGCTGTCTGGCACCATGATATCCACAATCTACCCCTTTTCTGAGAGCTCCCTCACCTTCTTCTGTTAAAACCACTTATCCTTAGACAAACACAGTCAGTTCCATCAGGACCTGGCAGCCCTTGGGAGCCAACCCAGCGAGGGGGCATTGCCAGGAACATCCAAAGGAGATTTAAATGTCTCCAGGGAGTGTGGCCAACAGAAATAGGCAAACAAGGCTCGACAGCTCAGAGAGGTAGGGCTCAGAATTTCAAGTCGGCCATCGTGAAGAAGACTAACCATGGTTTTAATATGGTCAAAACCTATTATCAGAGGGAATGTGATGACCCAGACACGTCACACATCAGCATGCAGCTGTCCAGGCCTCCAGCTGCAGAGAATGTCTGAGCTTGCTGGAGGGCAGTGCAGACAACATCTGCTCCAGGTGTGACCAGGGGAATGATCTGCTCAGCCTGGTGGCACAGCTGAAGGAAGCGGTGGAGGGGCCAAGGAGTACCAGGGAGTGCAGGAGAGGTAGCTCACTGAACTGTAGCTGGTGAAGAACCTCCAGAAACAGGGGACAGACAAAAGACTGAGAGAGATCGTGGAGGCTGAGAGGGAACTGGACAGCTGGTTCCAAACCCCCCTGGTAGGGGAACCACAGCCTGCTGAGGACAGGCTGCAAATTCACATCCTGGCACACACAGAGGGAAGGGAGGGCACTAACAAGGGAGCTTGGGAAGTAGTGGTGGAGAATAAAGCCTACAACAACGAAAGGAAGAGGAAAGGAGCTAACAAAAGGAAGGACTTCCTTCACAAGCAGACATTGGCACCCAGCTGGACATGCCCACTCAGTGGCACTTCAGAGCTCTGCAGGCTGACGAGGCAACAGCCACACACTGAAAGAACAGCCAGAGCTAAGCAGAGCAGCCCAACCTGCTCCACAAAGACGAAATTAACAGCTAGTTCAACCAAGAAAAGGCAGTGGGTGATAGTAGTGAGTGATTAAGAGGTCCAGAGGCTCTCATCTGTCAACCTGAGCTCTGCTAAACAGAAGTGTGCTGCCTTCCAGGAGCCTGGACTAGGGATGCTCCTGGCCCATCTGACAAAGAAGGAAAAAACCATCTTAGGTCAGGAACTTGCCGTGCTGGCGAAGAGGCTTTAAACTGAATTTGTCAGGGCATCTATCCATGCCAATCTTGTCAGTCAGATGCCAAAGCCTGTAATGGATGCCTGGAACAGTGCCAAGGGATTCCAGATGCTGCAGTGTCCTGGGTTACAGAGGGAGAGTGTAAATGTGGGGTGTAACCAGACTGTGTATTCTGCTCCCCCCTACTGCCATTTCTGACAAGCTGCTAACGATGGGTCATTTGCAGCTGCCCAGTGCACACCTGACACCTCAGGCTACAAACTGGGTGCTAAATGAAATACGGAGGCAAACCCTGTGAGGTGGGGTAGTGTGTCATCATTTATCTTTACAAATGACTCAACCATGATAACACACTCCAGGGAAGCCACCAGCACAGTTCCACCCATCCTGAGAGTGTCACATCTGCTAATGGGCCATAATGGCTACAGGCTCCAGCACAAGGGCCAGCTGTGAGGACTTAGACCATCAAGGGTTCCCAAAAAGATCCTATGACTCACAGAATTCCATCACTCCATTGAGAAACTGCCCACCCTAGGGAAGGTACTGAGCATTCCCATATGACCTTATATAATTGGGAACCTGGGACACCACCACCATTCCATGGATGAGAGGAGGACCAGAACTTCCACAGGACCACTGCTTTTGACAAGACTGCAACCACCACTTCACCAGGACTGCAACCACTGCTTAATCAGACTGTGACCACCAGAATGCCAGTGCTCTGACTTTGTGGGTTTGAGCCAGTTTTCTGTGCATTATTGCATTTATTGTAATCTTTCTATTAAATTGTAACTCTATTCTGAAATCTCTCACAAGTTAATTGTGTGGAGTTCATTTTTCCTGCTGGTTTACATTCAAACCAGTACATCCAGCCATCAGGCTGGCTTTACCCAGGCCCTGGCTCAGATGCCTGTACACAAACACATGTGGTCAGGAACAAACAAGAGGAACTGGAGATGTGCACACACCTGCCTGGGTATGGTATCACTGGCATCACAGAGACGTGGTGGCATGGCTCCTATGACTGGAGCACTGGAACTGGAGGTTTGAGGTTTTCTAGGAAAGACAGGCTAGGGAGATGAGGAGAGGGTGTGGCCCCTATGTCAATGATAAGCTGGAAAGTATGGAACTCTGTGTGGGGAAGGATGAGGAGCCAGCCAAGTGCTTGTGAGCCAAGACTTTTATGAGAACCTTGCCTCTGCCACTAAGCCTATGCAAGGCACCTGAAGATGCAAGCACCATTGGATCAGTTTCTTTCTTTCTTAAATTAAGGCTTGTACTAAAAGACCTATGTCGAACTAGTAATTTGGTTGCATCAATTAGAGTGACAATTATTAATTTCAGATGATACTTCTTTTCTATTTCTGAATTTTTAATTAAAAATACTTGTTCTTTACTAAAGGGAGTCTATCTGATCCAATCAATGTCAGTATAAACCTGGAACTTTCTCCCCATTATTAATCAGAGAGACATCAGACTTCACATGTATGTAAAAAAGAGCTCATTTCAATGCATTTCAGATAACACAGGTATTTCACAATGGGTTTATGGTTGTGTTCTTTTGTTTATTAACCATAGCACATAAAGTAAATGCACAAAAGCAGCTCTCAAAAAGAAAAATCACAGAATGCTTTAAGGGGAAAAAAATATCCAAACAACTGCTGTTCTCTAATGTGTTACTAAAGACACCATCATCCCTCATCCCTCCAGAACTGCCCTTAATTAAATAAGAATCTATTAAAAATACAGTGTCCCTCAGTGTAAACTCCCACACACACCCTTCTCTTTCAATTTTAAAAGTGATCTATTTTGCCTTCTGCCTGCCTAGAAGCTCATTAGAAACAGCCCCTTCTGCACATATGCATCACCTAACAGAGATGGAGCGAGACCGACAGAAGAAAGGGAGAGAAAGAAATTAGAAAGTGAATTAAAATAGTAGACCTGGAAGACAAAAAAGCCAGTGCAGACAAAGAACACCTTGTACTCACAAGGGAACAGTGAAGACTGAGACTGGTACCATGGGATTGAAACAGAGGCTGATGCTTAACTTTGCAACAGAGATGCAGAGCTGCTCTAACTGAATTCAATTATCAACAATAACCAAGGCAAAGCAGACAGGTCTATCACTTCTCTTTCTCTGGGTGGCAGGAGGTCCCCATTAAACATACCTTAAACTTCAAATGGAGACAGCAAGTATGGGCAGTGCTATCACATACACAGTCACTACCTGCCCAGTGCTAGGTAATGCCCATGGGATCATTCCCTGCTGCTCTCCTTCCCAAGTTCCCACTTCCAAACATTACCCACCTCATCTGTTGTCTGAAAAGTCCAAGCTGGTCAATCCAAAAAGAACAATAACCTGTTGCCTCTCTCTGGTAACAAAAATCAGCAACCCACTGGCAGCCAATTTTTTCTGTCCATGTTTTATTACAGAGCTTTACTTGAGGAATTAACTCCTAACAACTCACCTCAAAAATTACTTTTCCATCTTGCCAGTATTTTTCCCACCTTATGCCAGATATGCCAAGGAGCAACATAGCTTTTGTTAATGGCAAGCTAGTCCAACACAAAGTTCCCTTTGAGCTTTAGTCCATGGTGGCATAAATGATAAAGCACCAGGTAGAAGAGAGCTGGAGAGGGACTTTTAACAAGGGCATGCAGTGACAGGGAAGTGGGAATAGCTTCACGCTGACAGAGGGCAGGTTTACATTAGCTGTTAGCAAGAAATTATTTACTGTGAGGGTGGTGAGGCACTGAAGAGGTTGCCCAAAGCAGCTGTGGATCCCCATCCACCCCTGGAAACATTCAAGTCCAGGCTGGCTGGGCTCTGACCCACCTGCTCAAAGGTGTCTCTCCCTGCCCTTGGCAGGGGGGTTGGAACAAGGTGATCATCATGATCTTTTCCAACCCAAACCACTCTGATTCTGTAACATTTCCTCAACATCTCTGACACCAGAAGGGCTGAGAAGGGAAGAGACATCACATGAGCCCTGAGGTGAAGACAAATTGAAAATCCAGTTAAATTTTACCTTCTGGGATGGGCACAAATTAAAAATGCAGTAAATCTGTCTGCCTTAATGAGAGGAGGGGCTGAGAATTCACATCTAACCTTCATCCATTGCTTAAAATATCTGCAAAGAACAACTTGAATTCCAGGCTTAACCAGGACCTTTTAAACAACTGTCCAGATACACCTGCCTAAAAAGTGGCTTTACTCTCCAGACAGATTCCACTTGTCCTGCATTGATCTCTGAATATAAACCTGCACCTCTTGATAGCTGAGCTGTAAAATTATACAAGACACAGGCTTTTTTTTGCTTTTTCTTTTTTTTGAATATGCAGTTGTTTCTGCAATGGATTTTCAAGTAACTTCATACAGCTGCCTGGCAGTCCCTTCAGTACTGTGCTGGGAACATCCTCTTGTGTGTCTCTTGGAAGAAGGGACTAGAAGGGACTAAGAGAGGGGATCCAAAATGAAGAGTGACTGCAGTGTTTTTTATTTTGGAATGTTTTACTAGATTGCCTCCTTCAAACATGAGGGATCTATCCTTCACCTAAATTAAGATGAAATTTGCTCCAACACAAATTTTCATTATCAGACATTCCTGTCCAAGACCAGTGCCTTCAGATGATGCAGTGTTTCATTCAGGGAGACTCCTAGGAATTTCTTTGCCTATGTAAGTGAAAACAAGGGATGAAGCCTGACAAAATGTTTTACTGCAAGTAAAAAGGAGTATCCAGAAAAGATTTTTTTCTTCTTCCCCCAAAATAAAGAATGGTTCACCTCGTCCTGTTTTCTGTAGTTTCAGAGCCACTTCCTTGCTGAATTTTCCCTTTCTTGTGAGAGTTTTGTTCTTTATGATTGTGAGGCTCACAGTTGTGAGAGAGGACAGGCAGCAAAAGCTCTAAACCAGATGAAGGAACCCACAGCCACATCAAGGAGCAACGTTGTTTAGATTTGTAATAATGACAACATATTAAGCAGAACTGTGACAAGAAGAACAGACTCAAAGCAGCCAAGGAGATAGCTGGAGTTTTTAATAAATCTTTTACCTATCTGGAAAGTGGGAGTGTGAGAGACCACTGATTCCAGCATCTAAAACTGAGGCAGAAGCTTGGAAATCAGGTGTGTTTTGTTACTGGAGTACTGCTGGGAAACCACATAGCTTAATAACTTAAAATTTAACTAGTCAGCTCTTGCTTTTCTAATGTCTTTTCCTGGAAAGAATTCTTAAAATGACAGTAAATAAAAAAATTATTGTAATTGTAAGGTAATTGTAGGAAGCAACCCCAAGCTCTGCATTTACAGCTATGGGATCCAAGGCTACAGGATGCTTCATGTCTTTCCACACACAGTTATTTCAAATTGGAGGTTATACACCAGAAGCTCACTTTCAGCCTTTTAGCCTCAGACAGGCTGGGCTTAAACCACAGCCCTGCTGGCAGTTTCTGTTCACCATGCACCTTGGCAGGTTCAGCTGGGTGCCAGAGGGAAGGGACTGCCCCATTCCTGCTGCAGTAGCACTCCAGCTCCCCTCCCTACTGCCTGCCCCTGACCCCATCCCTCCCTATGGGCACTCCCTGGCACTGCCCCATCAAAGAGTACCTCACCTTGGCCTCTGACAAATGCTTTCATCTGGACCTGGGAAATGGCACAACTTCTGATTTCTCCACTTCTTGATCTTGACCCACACTGACTGCTTTCTGTTCTGGGCTCAAATGGAGCTAGGGGAAGCAAATGTATTTGTGACTGGCTAACACATGCCTATGCCTAACAGCTACAAAGCAAGTCTCCTTGTGAAAGAAATACTGCAGGATCAGAAGCTCTGTCAGTGAAGTAAAATATTTTGTTTAGTCCTTAGTAATAAGGAAGAACAAAGAAAAGGAAAGAAAAAGAGCCAGAAAGTATAAAGTTATTTAAAGCAACTAATAGGTACAATTTTATCAATGCCCACAAGATAAATATAATTTTATTTCGTCAGCAGCTTAAAATAAAGGAGACACTGTTTCCAATGAAGATTTTTACCACTATCATCAACAGGAAGAAAATGAAAAGAAGAAAGGAAAAAAAAAAAGCCTTCAAAGACAAGTTTTGCCCTTTGACATGCAGACCTGTTACTGCACTGATGGAATTTCTATCATAGAATCACAGAATATACTGGGTTGGAAGGGACCCCTGAGGGTCACAGAGTCCAACTCCTGGCCCTGCACAGGACACTTCAAGAATCCCACCCTTTGCCCTCTGGACACTCTCTAATGGCTCCATGTCATTTTTATACTGTGGCACCCCAACC
>JANRMJ010000088.1:9665335-9745919 GCA_025584955.1 Alethe diademata
TTCTCTCATTGCCCAGTCTGTACATCCAGGGCTGCCCCATCCCAGGGGCTGAATCTGGCACCTGCCCTTGCTGAACTTCATACAGCTGGTGATTGCCCCCCTCTTTAATTAGGTCTGGGTACAGATGGCATCAGGACATTCACATCTCTATGAAAGCTTTAAGTACTGGAGTCTTAGCAGGAGATGCTGTTCATACTGCCTGTTATGGATATGGTCTTTCCCATGAAGAAAGGCACATAAGAGTTGTTTGAATAACTACAATCCAGTTACTGCCCCAGGACAGACCTGCTCCTTTTCAGGAACACATGTGTAAATTTGCATACATTCAGACTGAAGTTAACAGAAATTGTCTTGTCCAGATACAGAACAATCCTGCTTCTAACCTACCTGGTTTGTCAATGAACATAAGCAGTGATATCATCCCAAGATACCCAAGGGTACACTGCAGATACTGCTTGGAGGTGCAGGTTAAGAAAACTACAGTGAGAGCACAGGGGCTACATGTACCCAGCCTTCCACTCAAGGCCAAGGGAGAACACTTAAGCACTGTCTGGGTGTGCACTAAGGTGAATATTAATGTGCAAGACAGTCACTGGAACCTTTACTATTTAAATTACTTGTTTCTATGTTATAGTGGAGGCCAAGTGACAGAAATAAAACATTATTTCTCTTGGTACTCTCTACTTAAATTGCAGCAATAAATATTTTTAAGAGTAGCGTTGCCAAGTCTCAAGTACGGGTTCATCCCTCCAGATTGTACATCATGCTAACTTGTTATCTTCCATTTCATTATGAGCTTTCATAAATAAACTGGGAGCTACCTCTCTCCTGGATTGGCTATTTCCAGAATTTGTTTCCATAAGAATTCCTGTTCCTCTAGTCTTCCCACACAAGAAACTGCTTTATTTCTGCTGAGAGCAAACTAAATCCATGTACCTGCCCTATGATCTGTTCAGTAGCTATAAGGATTCAACTTTCTTGCATTTCACAACTTTAAACAAAATCTGAAGGTTTCTCACATACTTAGATAACATGAATCCCTTGCAACCCACCTCCCAAATAAATTCTCTTCCTTTTTTCAAAAGAGAGATGATAAATTGAACATACAAATTTCTAATTTCCTAATCAAAAGAGAATGAGACCAAACTGCTTTTCAACCAAGCCTGAGAAAGGACTCAAGCAATAGCTGAAAAACATGCTTTCACTGATGTGCAAAGGCTGTGATTACCTAACATGATTTCCCTTTCAAAACTCTCCATTGCTGTGAGTCACAAATGTCTTTGATAGTAGTTTGCTGACAATCTCCCATATGCTGGTTGTCTCAAAAATGCATGCAGCTTGTCCAGCAAACCTCAGCATTTTGCAACCCCCCCAGTTTATTTTGCAATTATACTTGCTAGAAAAAAAAAAAAAAGCTGCAATTTGCTCAAAAATATTTATAATCATTTCAGCTATTTCTGTGTGTGAATACAAGAACAGAATGCCCTGGCATAGGCAGTAGCTAAAAGCAATGGGCAGCTCTGTTTTGTGGTTGTTACATGTATTGCTGACAAACAAGACGTTGTTTGGAAACTAAATATATAAAAGATTGATATATGTCTTTACATCTGTTTCCTGATTTAACTTTCCTTTCAGAACATCACTGCTTTGGCTTGCACACCTTCTCTTCCAGTAAATCACAGCAGGCACTTGCAGACACAGAGGGACTCGCCAGCTTTTCCCAGGCACTCAAATGGTGATTAAAAAATCATCCTGTATCATAAACTGCAGGTCTGAACCTGAGGAGTGACACACAGGCTGGAGAAGGAGGGCAGTTAAGGGTGAGAAAGGGAACTGTTCCATGGAGCACAGAGAGATTTATTGTCTATTTAATTACTTTTTTTGTGGTTTGCTCTGGCAGAAGAGACTTCAACTGAAACTATTACAGGTTTGGAGCATGCAGGAGGCCATAAACATGCACTTGTCCAGGCAGTGACACAGACTCAAATCACGTCTCAGGGACCAACTGGTTTGTGAAGTTTTCCATGAGATGCTGCCTGCTCATGGCACAAGGGTACAAGGCAGCACAGATGTGAAGCTGGCAGTGCTGCAGAACAGCTCAGCTCTGGATACCTCTGCTTCAGCAACAGAGGACAAAAATAGATGCAAGTTGTACAACTTGCAAACCCAGCTCCTCATTCTTTTCCTCCAAACCTCTTCCTACACCTTTAGATCTTTCTGAGATGTTTACTCATCTCCCCCACCCCCAAGACCTTGCCTGCAGCATAGCAGTATATGAATTTGCCTGGCAACCTGACATAAATATCCAACCAACCAGCAAACAAAGCCCGGCATGCTCTTAGCTGCAGTGTTTCTGTGCACAGCCTTACAACAAATCAGAGCTGGCCACCAGGCAAGGAATCAACTCACTTTCTTTAGCTCAGTTTATAATCTGAAGTTTGTGGGGAGAGGGGAGCATTTACCTCCCTTTATTTTACTTCTATGCAGTGTTCAGAACTCAACTCTAGACAAGTCTCTTTTCCCAGAAAATACAAAGCACTGTATCTTCCCTACCCCTAAACTGGCTAGATAAATAGCTCTGCTGGGGTGAGGTGAGATACAGCACAAGGAAAGGTGAGGTGTGAGCGAGGGGAGATGCACAGGAAAGCACACAGAAATGAGCTGTTTGCCTGACCCAGCCAGGGATGCTGTGGGTGTCCAGCACCCAGCTCTCTTCACTGCAACCCACTGCAAAACCTGAGCTGTGCCTGATGCTGAGGGCATCCCCCCAAGGAATGGCACGGGATGGGAGCATTTCAGAATCAGCACACCACCAAGGGCACTGGGTGTGGGGCAGGAATCTGTGTAAAACATCACAGCCTTCTTCAGGATTTTGGCTGATGCTGTGAGTTGGCCCAGGGGAAGAGAGGACTACCTGCCCTGAGTGGCTCCTGTGTCCCAGTTAGGAGCTGGTGCTTTTCCCAGCAGTTCCAGCAGACACTGGGAGCTACACCCCGTGCAGAGAGTGGTGCTGCACCCCAGCACTGCATCTTTGTCCCCCCTTCTCTGGGGACATGCACAATGGGTGCACCCACACAATGGGTGTCCTCTGGACCCCAAACCAGCAAACCTCAAGATAAGTACATCAAAAGAAATCCTCATCTCATTTCTTGAAACCTACCAAAATGGAACAAATAAATGAGACTCATACCCTCTATCAGCTACAGCAGAGTTGTCAAGAAGGTAATATAGCGTGGTATCATTAGTTCCATCATAACTGAACCATTATATTCCAACCTGCCCCAAAAACAGATTACTTGAGATTAGAACACAAAACACTAAGGACCAAGTCAAGTCAGAAACAAAGTTTCACGCCATCCAGATTTGCCTCTGCAAATGCACCAGCCTGCACAAAAGTTTGAGTCACGGATGAGCACATGGAAGTCCTTCCCACTGCTTCTGCCCTTTATATGTGCTATAAAGAGCTCAAATAAGAGATCCTCTGTAACAGAAGCAGATGAGGAAGGCTGACATCTGTGTCATGCTTTGACACATCATACAAGTGCTTTTTACCCTTTGTTTAAGAGAAAGTGTTGCAGTGCAGAAATATCAGAACTGGTTTGTGGGATGGAGATAAACTTAAATGGCAACAGCCCCAGTAAAAAATGCCAGAAGGCTGTTCCACATGCACTGCCCTGCAGAGTGGCATGGCTTGAGTGAGGGATGAATGGAAAGCCTGAACTTCCACTGTGCTGTTGTTTCCCCAATCCCCTTGCTAACTAAATGATTAGCAAGAGTGCACATCAAGAGAGTAAGCTCAAGAGAGAGACAGGCAGGGTAAAAGTAAAAATATATCTTGCAACTGCTATTGCAGACTTGGAAACTCAGAGCAGAGAGGCAGCTCTGCTCTTCCCTCACTACTCAGCTCTGACTTGCAGGGACAGGTCTTTTTTTTTTTTTTTTTGTGGTTGGTACCACCTAACACTGGTCTGGCTGGCTGCTCCTGGTCACTGCTACAGCACATACTGCAGAAGATTTAACACACACAAACCTCATCACTTCTTAAGCTCCATGACAATGCACCTCTTGGGCAAGGCTCTCAGACGCTCAGCTTTGTTTACCTGAAAAGATGAGAGCAAGCTTGTTGGCTACATCAAATGCCTTCAAGTTCTGTCTTTCCCTACAGGAAAGAGTGGGAGCAGAGTCAGGCTTCAAAAGATTTGGGAAAGCTTCAGCAGAGCAGAGGTAGGCAATGGTAGAGACTTATCCAGCACCCCCATTTCTAGAGACAGATGAATGCAAATAGGCAACAACTTTTGTGGTAAACCATCTTCCTCTGCCCTCAAGAGCTTCATTTTACACAGGATGGTGTTATATACAATATGACTTCAACTACTTGGGAAGGCTCACAGTGAATATTTGGAAGAATCAGTCAGTGTACCAACTAACATTTGGATTCTTATTTTCATAACCCAAGGAATATAAACATTCTTCCCTGTTTTTATTTTACTTTCTAAAACAAAAGCTTGCATTGAGAGAGATCCTGGAACACTTGGGAAAGAGGCTGGTAACACAGAATAGCCTTGAGGTACAAAAAGGGGGTAGAGTTATTTACTCTCTTAAGGAAAAGAGAGGAAAAGCTAATCCAAACAAACTGTATGCATTCTGTCTTGTTGGTCAGGTATGGAGAAATCACATCAAACACCGAAATTAAACACCATGTCTCTGGAAGCTAGTTTGTCTGATTATGCCCATTTTACAGCTTCACTGGATAAACTAAAGAAATTAATGCTTCAGGCAGTTACCCAATAATAATAATTGCCAAGACCTCCATCATTAAAATCATGTTGTGAAACCGGATAAAAGCAACGCCTGTTTTGATCAGACCCTACATCAGTGCAATGCTCACAATCAGCCTGTACAGTCATGCACAGCCCAAAATCAGGCTTTCCTTCATCACCAATGTGACCACCCTGTCCTGAGCAAGGGCACCGTGATGTAAACAACATGTAACATCTCAGATGAGGGTCTAAATGGCAACCTACAACAGCCAGAAAGTGACTAAAACCAAGTCTGACCTCTATACAACTATTTCAAAGTCTGCTTTAAAACGTTTAAATAAAACTAAAATTCACCATGACAAAGAGAAGCACATGCATTTTTTCCTGCTAATTGTAGTAACCTTCTCACTCTACAGCCAAAGTTTTTTACTCCAGGTAACTCAGAAACAGATTGCTATTCAAACTATGGAACAAGTTATATTATGGCAGGTACAACTCAGTATTACCTCAGCTACTACTGCAAGGAGATCTATCTTTTTAGTGCACATGCTTGATCTTTTCCCCCAGAGAAAAACAGAAGTGGCACACTTAAAGCATAGGCATGAAACACAACATTTTTGAAGTGGCATCCCTGACAGTAGCAGCAGTGCTGGCAGCATGTTAGCATTTGGCTAATTGAGCCATTCAGGTTAATGAGCTCCACAGTTATGAGGATCAAGTGGGAAAAAAAAAATAAATTTAAGACCATAAGCATTGAGAGCTTGCTCATTCAAGTTTCCAGAAGAATCCTATTTGTATCAAGGAGGAATGAAGGCACAAATCAGGGAGTGAAAAGAGCCCCTCCCACAGCCCCACAGCCCCCCCAAGAAAACAGGGCTCTCCTAGACACCCCCTATTTGAGATGCCAAACTGGAATGCCAAAACAAGCCCCTTACTGACAGCAAATTGTGCAGACTCTCCAACTCCTTCCTTCCAGCAGAATAATTAACAATGCTGGCAAGTACATTATCATAAACTTCAGTGTTAACACCCCCACTGCAAAGAACAAAGGCGGTTCACATCCCTCCCGAGCTCCTGCTGCAGACTGGGTGCTGATTCTGACAAGTTGCTCTGTGCCAATTTAGATTCCTTTCACATTTGGAAGATTATGTTCTTAACCACAAGCTACAGAATACTTTTTAAGCGATGCCGGATAGCACGGAAAACAGTGCTCTGGAAACCTGCAAGCCAGCCTGGATCACCTCCTGTTGATTTAGCTGCCTTTGTGCAGAACTCAAACAACTCGTTTGTAACAATCACATACAGTATCCTTTATCTCAAAAAAGTTCTGCTAGACTGAGACTGGATCTTGCATGTTTATTACCAGTTACCCTTTCCCTGGATAGGCTACAGGTTGGAAGAAGCCAGAAATCTGTAAAAGTAGGTGCTAAACACTTCCATCAAGAGGCTTTTCCCCACTTCAGATACACAGCAAGCAGCTGACAACACGCAGCATTTCAGCCCTGGCCAAAGTACAGCCACTCTGCACTGGGAGAACGAGGTGCTGACACCTGTCCTAGCTGCCCAGCTGGATCCTGCTCATCTTGTTATCACCACTTGTTAGTAAAGCCCACAACTTGAAGATCTAGCAAGGTGCCAAGTTGTTTTGGAGGCTTATTTCGACAAAAAAAAAGCAACAAGAATGCTTTGCTACTCATGTCTGGTAGCTGCACAGCTTTCATTTGGATACGACTTCACGGATACAATCCACCCCCACGGAATTTTGAGATTAATACAAGACACTCAGCAAGATGTTTGGTGTGCTTCTGCAGGTGCTGTGAGGTGTTACAGCTCAAAAAGGATATGCAAATGAGTTCTCTGGTATTTCTGATCCATGGTGCCAGGAGCAGACTTCAGGTTACTCCACTTCAGTTTTAGTTATCAACCCCAACTGGTCTGAGAGCCACCCTAACCCAAGCATTGTCCTTTGGCATGCATCAAACTATTCCATGAAGATGGAGGTTTACAACAGAGGAATTATTTCCATAAAATGGCCTTGGGGATGGGACTCTATTAAGCATTTTTCTCTTTCTTGTCTGCCCCATAGCCAGAACAATGTCTCTGGTAGTGAGGTAGGGACTTGGCTTCCTTTAGAGGTAGCTAGGAAAGAAAGGGGGATCAGCTACTTCATATTTTTAATGGATTCTACTGTGCAAGACTGGATTTCTAATAGAAAAACCAACAGCACCAGAAAGGTATGTCTTTCAGTGTGCTCAATTAAGTAATTAAATAAAAAAACACCCAATCCCAGGTGCTTCACTACAGATACTTTGTATGGCTGTCAATTTATTCAGCAGAATTCTCTTTGAAACAGCTGTCACAAACTCTCCAAGTGTGACAACAAAAGCTAACATTTCTAGGAGGCAAGCCATGTCAAAGTGCAGCAGCCTTATCCATGTGGTAACAAAACAAAGAAGATTATCGTGCACTGGGAAAATGAACGACCCATAAAGAAACAACTGCAGTGCAAAAATAAACCAAGCAAAATTCCAACCAAACCAAGCCAGGCCATCCCTTGCCTCTTCTGCCCTTCCAAATACCTCTGGTTGTTAGCATCTGGGATGAAATGTGGCACAGGGGGTCCCCACTTTATCTGATATTTATACACAGCCTCTCACCAGAACTGAGAAACAAAGTGTTTCTGCATCTTTAACAGAAAAGAAGGTGCCTCTCACAGACAGCAAACCTGCTTTTCACCTGACCTTTCCCAGCTGAGGATGCTGCACTACCTTTGGATGGAAGTAGTAACAATGGATATGAGCTGCCTTGTTTACTCAATGTTAAGTATTAAAGAGGCCTGTGCTATCTCAGCCATGGCCACACTGCACTAGGCAAGATTTCCCAGCACAAGCAGCTTTATACAAACACCTGCCCAACCTCTGCCAAGGAGAGTGCATCCCAGGAACAAAAGGAGTTAAAGGTATTTCCATGTTGTTCAGAAGAACCATGTGGTAAAATAAAAGGTCAGGGAAAATATAAATCCATGTTTGAAGAAAACTCAGCCATTTATCAGTCACAGAATGCTTGTTTTCATCTTCAAGAAATACAGGTTTCACCTTTGGAGGTGACTTCTGGGTTTCTCTCACAAATAAATAACTACTACTCAGCAGACAAAGAAACAATCGTCCCCAGTCTGTGGGGATTCATCTTTTCAGTTTCCTAGACACAGTGGAAATTTTGTTATCTGCTGCCATGGAGAGGGAAAGCTAGCAGAAGTTTTATTGCAGCACATTCTCAGGATTCTAAACATACCATATCACATACACACGGTAATGAGTTTTATTTTAACTGCTTTTGGGGATTGCTTTAGTGGACACTGAAATTGAATAATCAGCTCTGCTCACCGAATGAGAGGAAAACTATAACAGGATACATAAAAAAGTCTCTCATTATTTTACAGAGAGCCTCGCACACAACCCAGGCAGGAGGGATGTGGTGGCCATCACATAAGTATTCTCCTTCTTGTGTGTTTAAAAACAACTAAAAAAGACCAAAACCTCCAAAACAACCCCTAAATCCCCCTTATCATGGACCCATCATGTACATGTAAATATCCTTCACCAGGGTGATACAAAGGTGTCATGGCTAGTCCCACACCAGCACTAAGGGAGCTTCCCACCCTGCACCATTCCAATGTCCTTATGGGCAGGCATCTGCCTCTCTAGCTTACATTTTAAGTTTCCTCCTATTTTAAATGCTCTGCTCTACCCTGCTTTCCCACCTATAATCTCTCTTTGACAGCTCTGGTCTGGGGAATTGGTGCATTGGGAGACCTGTTGGCTCACTCTGAAGCAAGGAGAGGGGAGTGTTCTTCACATCTTGAGGAAACCAAGTCCTACTTTCCACCTTTACCGTACTAAGGAAAGTGCATCTGCAGTTGGATTTCAAATGCTGACCTGTGTCCCAACTTTATTTGTTCTACCTCACATAAATGAGTCATCTACCCATTAAGACAATCTATTGTGATCTCTCTTCCCCAATCTCCTGTTTGCTCCAGCCTTCTACAGGCAATTTGGCTTCAATCAGACTTTCAGTGGAAATTTTCATTTCCATTTTCTCCTGTGAGAGCAAAAAGATGCACCAGATGCCTGATCCTGGTGTGTCCACACAGAGTCACTAAGAAATAAGCCTGTAGGTGAAACCAATCCAAAAAAAGGCATCACAGAAAACAAATGCTATTTAGAACAACTTTTATTATAGATCATAGGATCCACTACACATGAAACACTGCTTTTACTGACTGCCCCAAGCCTGCCTCATTTTCCGTGTTGGTCCATGTTCAATATTTCACTAAGAGACCTCTCAGCTAATGCTTGATGTTGGCAGCACCAAGAGGTTACCAGTTTTGCAGTTCAAAGCAAAGAATCTAAGACACATATTTGGAAACATTCCCCACCAATGACAAGGAAGAGCAAAAGTCACACTAACAAATTATTTCAACTTCAAAAGATGGAAAAGCATTGGTGTTATGCTGCATGTACTTTGTCCCTACTTCTGAAGAAGATTTTTCATCCTTGCAGACATAATGCAGGGAGCCATTGCCCCAGCAAGATTGCATCTCAAACCATTTCACTACAAAGGCCAATGTTCCTTTCCAGACATTATGAGCTTGTTCAGCTCCATTCTGTCCTTCAGTTTATTGTTTGGACACTGTTTCCATTTGTTCAGATAAAATAAAGAGCACATAACAATTCACAGCTACCCTGCCTATGCACAAGAACACAAATGGAAGATGCAGGGGGGGAGAAGATTCTGTAAGATAAAAGACCACTAAGTGGCAACACTCCTCCATCAGAATTCAATGAGAGCAAAGAAACTCTTTCGGGCACAAGTCCCCAGAATTTTTTAAAGAATGTTTTGCAGTATCAGTACTACAGATTATGGATACCTGGCTCGTAGTCATGGCCTGGCAGAAGTTAGAAGAGCTTCCATAGTAGACCATAAAGCGTGTGACAAGGGACACCAGCTACCCTTAAACCACCAGGAAATCACTAACAAAATCTTCAGATATTAGTTACAGGTCCAGACAGCCCTTTAGCTAATGCTGGGCACATCTCCCAAAGCAGTCTTTTCTAGCACTTCCCCAGCCTGTATAGTGCTTTCTTCCTTCAGCTGGTCTCTCACTCCTTCAGTATTCATTTACCTTTACATAACATGTGCAAAGAACTTGGAGTTTCCAAAAACCTGGGGAGAGCTGAGTGGCAGAACTTGCACACCTGTCTGCAGAAGATCTTTTGCAGAGGAGTACAGCAGTGCTGTTCCCAGTTTCTCACTCCTAGCTCCTCCTCCTTCCCTGGACTTCATTAGCACTTTAGTGTACACGATGTGATTACCATTTTATTTCTCATCTCCTGCGCCATTTATCACCACTGCCTTCTATCTCTCACCACCAAGATTTGCTACACTCATTTTACTAATCCATGACACATTGCCTCCCCCAGCCCTTTCTCTTTCTCTGCCAGTCCTCATTTTCCCCTGCAGGTTCACTACCAGCAAGGAGCCCCTCAGCCAGCTGCAGTTCCACCCACCTGCCCTCCCCAGCCTGTTACAACTCTGTGTTGTTTGCCCAGGACTCCTGACAAGCAACAGGGACAGGGCTCCCAGTGCACAAGGCCATAAAAGTGTGCCAAAGCACACCCCTGGGAATGCTCTTGGTCAGCAGCAGGGAAGGGAAATGAGTTATTAAAAAAAAAAAAACGGCTTCAGAAGCAAAAATGTAGGAAAGGAAAAAAGCCCAGAGAGAACGAGAGAACTGCTCATTATTACATTAGCAAACCTAAACTATTTATAAGCACTACATCTATCACTTCAATAACATGTTTCTAAATGAGGCTGAAGCAAGATATCCATAATTATTACTGAAATGCCATTTTTACATTAGCCCAACAGTTGGACATGTTCCTCACATACTGCAATAAGCAAACCACCAATTTACTTTTACTGCAAATTAGAGATAAATTAATCTAAATACTTCTTTTGCAATAGATTTGATTTTTAACTCAGAACTTCTATTTCCTTTGAATAGCATAAGTTGCACAAAGCATCCTTTTCCCTCCTATCTCCTCTTTTAGGGAGCTTTTTCCTGCCCTATCCTGTTGGGTGCTCAGAGGAAGAAGTGACATTAAAAAGTCTTGTTTAACTTACTTGATAAGACTGTATTATTCCTTACTCCTTCCCCCCTTTTCTTACAGCTCCTTCTTACAGCTCCTAATGCTATCTGCTCCACTCTCCTCTTTCCTGTCGCTTTGCCTCTTGCCTTCTCAGCTGTGAGGAGCACTGGGGGTGATGTGTGCAGCCCAGGGATAGGTGTCCCTCACTTGGAGAGAGCAGGAGCTGCCCAGCCCCTGCCCTCACAGCCCCACAGCTGCTCATGCTGCACATTTGGGGCTCACCCCAAATCAGGGTGTATTGTCATCTTTTGCCCTTCCATTCTCCCATCCGTGCATCCCTTGTGCTCAGGGATTTGTTATCCTGGTCATTCTTTCTCTCCCTTGCTAGTTCAACCAGCTTTATTTCCAGGCTTCCTTTTCTTGCTCATGACTGCTGGAAACACTATTCCACTCCCATGAAAACAGGGAGCTTTACAAACCACAAACTTTGTCTTTGGACAAAGGAAATGGAGGCATGAGGTGGGTGAAGGAGAGCCTGTGGATGTTGTTTACTCAGACTTCAGTAAAGCCTTTGACACTGTTTCCCACAGCATTCTCCTGGAGAAATGGGCTGTTCACAGCTAGAGCAGTGCATTCTTTGCTGGGTTAAAAACAGCTGGGTGCCAAACCCAAAGAGTGGTGGAGATAAATCCAGCTGAAGGCTAGTTACTAGTGGGGGTTCCCCAGGGCTCAGTGTTTGGGCCAGTTTCATATCTTTATAAATTCTCTAGACAAAGGGATCAAGTGCACCCTCAGTCATTTTGCAGGCAACACCAAGCTAGGTGAGAGTGTTGATCTGCAGGAGGGCAGGAAGGCTCTGCAGAGGGATCTGGACAGGCTGGACCAATGGGACAAGGTCAGATGTGTGAGGTTCAACAAGGCCAAGTGCTGGGTCTGCTCCTGGGCTGCAGCAACACAGGCTGGGGCAGAGGGGCTGGAAAACTGCCCAGCAGAAAAGGACCTGGCAGTGCTGGTCAGCAGCAGCTGAACATGAGCCAGCTGTGCCCAGGTGGCCAAGAAGGCCAGTGGCATCCTGGCCTGGATCAGCAACAGTGTGGCCAGCAGAGCAGGGCAGTGATCATCCCTCTGTACTCAGCACTGGTGAGGTCACACCTCAAATCCTGTGCCCAGTTCTCAGCCCCTCAATTCAGGAAGGACATGGAGCATTTTCCATTCCAAGGGATGTTCCCACCTTCCTTGGCAAACACCTTGTCTTTCAAACCAAGACATCAATAAAACATCCTTTTTTCAACTCGTAACAGCACATTTCACTTGGTGTCTTATGATTGGAAAAATCTTTGCAAGTTCAGTTACCTCATCACCCTTTCTCTGCATTTGAAGCCTTGCTAATACTCTGCTCTTTTGGTTATAGTCTTCTGCAGCTATGCATTCTCCTGCCTACAAGGAAACACATAGAGTCACAGAATGGTTTGGATCTGAAGGGATCATCTCATTCCAATTCCCCTGCCAAGGGCAGGGATACCTTCCCCTAGACCCATTCAATCTGGCCTTGCCTACAACTCAAAGCATGATATTATTAAAATCATGCAGAAAGCAAAATAAGAACGCTCTGTGTTTACACAGGTTTTATTTACATATCCCATCACCCACACTTTTTGTCATTCAGATGGCCACCTTTCTGGGGAAGACAACTTGCTATCAGGGGGTTATTTTGGGAACGTGATGCCAATCTTTAATGAAGTTTCCCAATACAGAGCCTAGGACCCAGATATAGCTCTGTTTTCACAGTATTCAGGTGCCAGCATACAACTAGTTTAACACATCATAACACCATGTAGGTACAAGTAGGGCAGGAGTCTGAATTTATTTTCTGCTAGATGAGCCCTACAAGTCTGTTTATTTTGTGACAGGAGGATATTTGCTGCTGACATGAGAAGGCAGGAGGAAGAAATGCCCAAAAGCGGGACCTCCACTACTGACAGCTGTGCAGATTCATATTAGATGGAAGAGAACTGAAACCAAAAGCCCAAGGAACTTGTCTTGTAGTTAAGAATGCCTGTTGTGAATTTGTGCTGAAGAAGAAGACATCAAGTCTGACTGCAAATGTGAAGGGAGGGTAATCTAATTATTACACAAATATTGTGAAAGAGGTAATTATTTAAGTAATTTTCAGTGCTAGTATGTTCTATCTCTTGGCATACCCACTTCTGCAGAGTCTTTTTTTCACTTGATTTGACTAAATAACCAAGGAAGATATTTTCTCATTCTGATTTTACTGAATATGCCAGCTGTGCATCCCTAGGATGGGCTGGGATGGGTCACATTGTTCCAGAAACATTCAGTATACAGCACAGGTACTAAGAGCACAGAACCACATTGTCCTACAGACATTCAGCTTATGTGACTATGTGAAAAAAAAAAAAAAATCATCAACATACTTATCTTAAAATGAAAACTCCATCCAGTGCAATCTAGACATGGTGAAATTAATGGCAGAGTTCATAGGACTGAATCAGAGCCCAAAAGTCTCAAAGAGGACATCATTACCTGTTTCACTAATAACTGTTTTTAACACTGACAGAAAATACACATAGGTAACAATTACAAGACACAAACAAAGGGAAAAATATATTGGCATCAGGGCAAGCAGAGATTGTGCAGTGAAAAGTAACTCTGCCTCAGTTGCTGTATCTGAAGGGAGCATTTGGGCAGTTCTCACTTTGAGATCTCCCAGAAGACTTAAGCCAAGAAATCTTGAATAATTTTTCACATGCACCGTAACTCTATCTACAATCAAGAGCTGCATATGCTAGAATCCAGGTAGGGTGGACAGATACTTACAACCAAATTTTTAAAACACAGTTCTGTTTTTTAAGAAAGAAGTGTTGGGATGGCTCACCCAGAACAATGAGAAGCAGATGTTCATGCCGAATAAAATCCTGCTTCAAGCTGATTATGGCCATCATGTGGAAAATCACACATTATTAGCAGGTGAAAGAAGCAAATGTATGCTTCTTTGCTGACTGTAATTTTAGCCTTGGCCCAAACTGTCCTTTTCCTTTCCCAGGGGTGCAGTTATTGCATCTTGGGTTGCATCTCTCAATAAAATATAGTTTTTAAGAGACAGCTCATTTCTTTACCTTTAGGGAATGCCTGGGAAGTCTTTTCATTAAAATGCTAATAGAATCAATAAAGTTTAACACCAAATTTCCCCCACTTGAGCTTGGTAGCAAATGCTTTGGTCTAATTCTGATCAGAATAGTGTCTATTTTATCATTAAAGTTTTATTCTGATGTATTTATTATTGAGGAGCCTATGAGGAGACGCATTATATTCAAGAATGAACTGAAGTGAACTTTGAAGCATGAAACAAAGCCCATCTATGCAAGGGAGTGAAGTGCTCAAGGAATTAAGAGATGAGGCTTGCTGCGTTTTTAAGTGGTTTGTCACCACAATATACCAGTACTTTGTTGTTCTTGGAGATGCTAACTGCACTTAAGCCTTTGGTCCACTTTATTTGGAGTATTCATTAAACAACAAAGCATTAACACTTCGCATGCACATTCTTGATGTTTCCTAGACTGGCTCTCGATTAATCTGCATACTGATGCAAGAGGACACATTCAGTAACACAAACAAGCCCTTGTGTCATGTTGAGTTACATGTTCTCTGGCTTTTCCCAGTGTGTAGGAGGGTGCAGACTCTCCACAGAGCTACAGCTACCCAAAAACCAGAGTCAGAACACTTCCAGCTTCCATCATCCTCAGACAATAAGAAGCAAGGATGAAAGAAATCCTTAACTTAAAACTTGACTTTTTCAAATTAGATGTAGATGAGCAATGCCCAGTTCCTCTCTTACTTCACTGCTGCAGCAGCCCAAAGATATAATCTGTGGACCAGCCATGCAGAGCTAAAGCACATGATGAGATTTAAAGATGATTCAATGCTCCAATGTATTTTCCCTCAGCTCCACTCATCCCTCTTGGAGTGCTCTTTGACAACATTGGCTTACACTCTCTCAATAACAAACCACTGGGGAAGTTGCAAACCATGCACTTGCATGCACACAGTTACATGATTTTCTCATGGAATCCCTCTCCTTTTCCTCTGCCCTTCTCCCTCCATCCATTTGGATTACAGCCTCCCAGCGACAGAGCCCAAACTCTCCACCCTCTAGTAAAGAGGCGGAATATACAGCAAAGGACAAAAAAGGAACACAGCACACACACACTTTTCATTTTCTATATGAAAAGGAATCTACATTCTCCTGTGCCACCTGCCCTTATTTAAGAAATTTCTTTTCTTCTGGTTCTCATTATGGTTTTAATGAAGCAAGGGAAGCTTATTTAAAATGACTCTGCTACAAATGATCTGACTTTAAAAAAAAGGAATGCATTACTGAGAGTGAGATTCCTAGCCAACTCTCTAAGAGCATGTTTTTCCAGAATCCATGGTGAGGACAGACCTCTGCTTCCAGGAGACACCTGGACACTAAAAAGGAGATGACAGGGGCACCTTGCTCCTGCTGTGCTGGAGGAAGAGGAAGGCAGCTCTGCATGGTGACACCACAAGGAGTGAAGGGCTGGGGGAGCAGTGCTGGGGCTGGAGAGGGTGGGATAAGGAGAAAAGAGTAACCAACCCCACATGGCTTCTATTCTCAGCCCCTACAGGGCCTCTGGCCTTCCTGCCATCTTCTGTCCTGGTCACTGGTTCTGATCAGTTCTCATGTTCTATTCAGCCTTCTTCATCGAAACTCAATTGCATGGCATATCTCTCCTTTCCTTTATCAGTCCAGCCACTAACAGAAGGATTCACAGACAAAGAGAATTGTACACCTGTTCTCCCTTACTCCAGAAAATTATCTTTGCATTTCAAACAACGATCTCAAAAATTAAAGCGTTAACTACAAAGAAAAGAACCAAGCAACTTTCCATCTCAATTACAGCACAAACATTCCTTCAAATTTGTTAAAGCTACATGAAAGGAAAATAAGCACAAAAAGAATTTGAATAATGCCTGTGTCTAAGGGTTACTATGTAAATAGCACATAGCCCAGCAGTCCTAAATCACAAGGCTCACTCAGGTATAAAGTCTCCAGAACACTGTCTGCTAACACCTCAGGATGCCTCCACTTGTTTTTAGCCCTCCACACTCAATTAAGGTCAAAGCACTAACACCACAACCCAAAATCAGCCCAGGGGCTGCCTGGTTTACAGAAGCTTCAAGCTATTCTGAATTGTGCTTTTACCAAAGAACCCAAACCCATTTAATAGTTTAACAAAATCTCAGCTGGCACTGACTAGACATAATCTTACAAGGGTCTTTTGTCTCTGCCTGAAATTTTCAGGTATATAGCACTCTTTGCTGTGATAATTGGTTTGGCTGTCCATTCCACCCATCAGGTGATAGAAAATATCCATCAGACTAAATGCAATGTGAGAGAATTCTCTTTAGCCAATTAGTTGGTAATGAGAACATTAGCCACAGTACCTTCTGCAGAGGGCACCTTAGCAATTCCAGCGAAGCCCACAAAGATGACAGTTCTATCTGTATGATTAATAGCCAGTGTATGACACTATATGAATTCTACACAGTTGTGCAAAATCAGGGAGGAATGATCCACTTTATGCTGTTAAATATTTTAAGAGCCACAGACGATTTTATATTACATTCTAATACATACACTTATTTTGTATCTTGGAATTAACTCTCCCAAACCAGCTCCTATCCTAAAAAAGGATAGTTTTTAAAGCATTTGGAGTTCTCCAGATAAGAGAAATTACATAAGTTCAAGCAATCAGGAGCAGCAGTTACAGAATTATAAGATTCTCCCTTGTACAGTGTGGCACTGAACATCAGGAAGGCAAAACTAAGCCTGTTTCTCCACTTTCACCTCAAGTATATTATTCTATAGAAAGTGGCTTAACGTCCAACCTGGCAGGTTAGAAACAGCCACCTGTGTGACGTGCAAAGCAAGGGAGAGTCAATATTTGTTCTTCCCCAAAAGATTTTTGGTACAGAGTGTGTTCTCTGTGTGAACACACACAAAGGTACACCCAGATCTCAGTGGGATCACAAAGTCCTTCATACCCCAGCACAAAGCCAAGGGGTAACTGTGTCCCCACAGCTGGGCTGTGCACCAGCAAGGGGGGCATCTGAGGATCACCACACCTAGAACTGTGCCACCAGCCATGAGCACACCCCTGAGCTGTCCCTAAAACACTGTGAGGGCACTGCCACCTGCCAGCAGCCTGAGCTGACCAACCAAACCATCTGAGCAACCACATCTCTACTACTGGACTGTGCAACACAAAGAGAAAAAACCATACTGGCACATGAACAGATCCAGTTACACCAGTGAAAAACCTTTAAATGGGCAGACTAATAGTCCTAATTGGATTTAATTGCCAAAAGAAATAAACAATTTGAGTTTCCTGTTGTGCCAGAAGGGTGCTTGTAAGAGAAGTCTATAATGGTGCAGCTACTGATACATCAATTTATTTACACTACAAGATTGCCTAACAAAGACAAAGCCTGAGTGAGCTGTGTGGGGGCAGAAAAAGAGGGGAAAGGCAGAGGAGATTAGTGAATGGTGCAGTTATGGGAAGTGACAGAGCAATCAATAATCTCCAGGTTCAGAGGATAAATTGAACTGACAAAAGTCAGCCTTAGTTTGCATACCAAAATTTCATTTGTATAAATCCTCAGTGGAGAAGGAAGGAATAATGTAACAACTAGGATAATTTGAACGTATTTTTCTTCTTTAACTGCTCTTCCAAAGTGTCATTTCTTCCTCAGTCCAGGCCTTCCTCTTACTGGAGCTTTGTTAAGCTTGAAACACATGGCAAATTTCAGATGGAGCACTTTAAGAAGTGCTTAGATACCATAGCAATAAGCACACTGGGAGCACCACCCAGCACAACAGCCGAGACAGACAAATGGATTTGTATGCAGCGAATTTTGTACAAGAGGATTTTAAAAAATGTGCAGAAGGTGGCAGGTATCAGGTGCCTGCCCTGCAGCAGTTCATGCAGCACCATCCAGGCAGGGACAGCAAGGAACAGGGCTGCAAACAGACTAGTTGAGCTCAGCTGCCAAGCTGCACAAGGGAAAGTGACCCCTTATGGAACAGGATTCCCCCAGCCTTGACTGCAGGCTCAGGTACCTGTTACACCCTTCACAATCTGCTGAGACTTGGCATGAAAGAAGAAAGATGATTCTGAGAGCAGACGCACAAATGGCATTTCACCCTGAGCTGTTTAGTTGTCTTGAAACCTATGGATCAGAACAATTTTTTTGTCAAGCACAATTCCATGCTTTTATGCATTTTTTTTTTTTTAAGTAAGGACAGTTAATCTGGTAATAATGCAAAAGGAGTTCAAAACTGAAAATTAAATTCAATTGAATGCAGATTGACAACATGTCATCTGTTAATTAAAAGTGACAACTGCAACATTATATTTCATTGTACAATGCAAAATTATTGACTGTGGCAAGCTCTTCCCAGTTCTATCACTCTTTTACAGTCGTCAGCCAGGCTAAGGAGGCAAGCACAGGATTAGCTCTACAAAGCACTGAGCACGATTGCCACATACAGCTGGGTTCTGTGGGCTTGAAAGGACTGGTGTTGTGTCTGTGCATGCTTGGTGGCGGTGGCAGCTGTGACATGTCACAGCAAATGACATGAGTGACTTACATGGTACCTGGCTATTAGAGCAGAGCCATCTTTTGTTTCAAGGAACGCCCAGTGAAGCGCTGCTGACCCTACATTAAACTATGGCTTTGCCCAGATTCATTCCAATTTCAGCCTGCTCTTCCCTAGCAGCAGAAAAATCTGTGCCCCAAATCCTTGCCTGGACCTTCCCCAAACACCACCCTGCCCTCAGTTCTTCACTGCAGGAGGAAATGCTGCAGCACCGCAGGGAAAGCGCCGCTCTCCTTTTGGTTGCAATCCATGTGATTTTTTACATTCCCTGCAACATGTGGGTTACACTGTACAACCTAATATACTGTGGACTTCACTGCTCATCATCTTTTGGTGGCAGCTGGAGAAGACAGACATCTGTGCTGATGCTTTTAGATAATCACAGGAAGTCCTCCACTGCTGCTGCTCAGAGGCATAAATAAACTGTTATTGATGTCATGATGTGGCTTAAGTGGATCAATTGTCATTTATGAGTAAAATTTTTCGAAAAGGTCTAATTTCTTTAATGGAGTATTTGAGTTTCACAAATTTATCCTGCCCATCAGGTCCAACCACCAGTTCTGAGGGGCATTTCATCCCACCAGCCACTGTCCCTCCATAGATACCTTTTATCTACCCACCATTTTTGCAGCTGGGAAAACTTGGTGTTGTGACATGCAAACAGTGATGTTGGACATGCTGCTTTCATTTACACTTAGAAAGAAGGTTGTCTTTTCCTTCCAGATCCAGAACTAACTGCAATCATCCACACTGCTGCTTAGAGGCAAGGTGTGTGCTTTATTCCTCACATAACAGCAGCAGACTCAATCCAGCCATGGGGCAAACACAAGTACTTTTTGTCACTGGCACTAATCGTTTACAGAGAAAATTCATTCATTTCTTTGCTGTGCCCAAAAACTGCTCAAAATGCAAACATCTTTAAACAGGAAAAACTTCATATTACAAAATCAACCCACACTAGGTTCCCACTGAACACTAAGCTACCAAATCTATGCTTTATCTTACCACTTGAATCACAAAAATCCTGTGCTGCATTTGTGACAGGGGAGCCCAAACAAATTGCTTTTTAAGAAAATATGATTATAAAATGGCCAAATCCTACAGCTACTCACCATGTGGCTGTGTGCTTACTGGAACTACAGCCATCACACAAGTGTCTGCAGTGTGCTGAGCAACTCCCTCTTCCCAAACCCTCCTGAAGGAGAGCAGGGAAACAATAGCTGTAAGGTGATAAATGTGTCATGACTAGTGACAGGAAGGCTGAAGCAATGCTCAGTGTTTCTCTGGTTGAGGGAAAGATGAGCCTTACAATATATTCCAGTGCCAGTGATTAGTAGAAGATTAACAGCCGCAAAGAGCACAGCAAAATAACTTCATAGTATTAATTCATTTCCTAATCACAGCTTGGAGCTCACAGCACAAGGAAAAACATGCTTGTCTCTGTGTGTGTATAAATACAAAGGAGCATAATATTCTGTTTCTTTCCCCAGGTATTACTGTGTGCATCACCAGAACACGAGTGGCTATTGTGAATTATCTCCACTATCCTGTATTCTCCCTCTGCCCTCCTCACTTCCTTTTGAAAGGAGGGGGGGTGAGAAGAGAGCAAAGAAAAGATGGCACCGTTAGATTCCCTTTCTTCAGCTTCTAGCAGCCTTCAGAGGTCAGGATGCTATTGGCTCTGCTCTGTGTGTGAGCTGGAGCTGTTCACTTAGCAACAGAAAGCAGGAGCAGCAGACAGCAAAACTATCTGGCGACGTGTGTGTGCACCCGTGAGAGAGAGGAGGAGAGGGAGGGATGGCTCAGAGGATGTTCTCTGCCCCTGCTTGCACAGGGGCTGCCTCCTCCAGGGATGGCAGCAACAGGTGCTGGTGCCCTGCATCCCACTGGAAGCAGCTTGAGAGCTCAGCATATTGCATTTTTAATATAGGAGCTTGATTAGAGCCTACAAACAGCAGCAACAACAACAGACAGCCTCAATAAAGCCTGTATTTAATGCGAGCTGTAAAGCATGGATGCCTGAAACAATACAGATGCAAAATGCGACGTGTTAGAAGGAAAAAGATGGGAAAGGAGGGAAGCCAGAGATAAGGTTATGTAGAAAGGACAAATGAGTTTACCTTCATCTACTTTTTCTCCTGCTATCTATTAGCAAAAAACCCAAGACTTAAGCAATTGCAGTTAGACACCATGACACTGTCTGTACCATTATTCAACCTCCAGAGGCATGAGCTTGTATCTCAGCTACTTCTGAATAACAGTTTCGTACAGAGCAGGGAAAGGACTAGTAGAGGAAGGTGTTAAGACAGAAAAAAAATACATATTTTGCAGATCTTAGCTGCTTTATGAAACACAGGAGGCTTGTGCTGAGAGATTACTGATTATTTCAAGCTGCTGTTCAGAGCAGCAAAAGAGATTTCATGCAGATTGTTCCACAGGGAACATACAGCCTGCAACCCTGCCATGCAACTGGCATCAGATATTTTCCTTTCTGTCACTGTTAAAGAAGAGCTCTGAGCACCTACCAAGGAAAGCATAATTCACTAATATATAAGATATGTCTCCCTCCTCTCCACCCATTCCCAAATGAAGTAATTGAAGAGCCAATGCCACTGACCCTATTCTTTCTCCCAATTGCTTTACATTTCTGTAAATCTAAAATTTTAATTTTAAAACTAAATGCAAGTCCCTCTACATGTGGAGTATATCACTGCTGGTCTTTCCAACTTTGAACACATAATCTTGCAAATCAGACCCACTGAAATGCAGCAGCTGAACAGCTCTGAACAGATCAGTTCAAAACCAACCCCCCCCCCAACCAGGACCCTCTTTCTACTGAGAATGAGGAGCTCAAAAGCAACCAAGGGTGTTGTTTTATCCTTTTCACCTCTTTTGTGTGACAATTCTATTACATTTTCCTTATATTCAACAATACAATGGAGATGCAATAAAGGAGAGGAAATGGTACTTCCCTAGATTCAATATATCCAAAACATATATGTTTTAACATAATTGTTAAAGAAGAACCTATATTTGTGAAGGAACAGGTCCACAGCATGGGTTGCAGGCCTAGTTCTCCTATTACTTCCTCCACAGAAGGACTTCACCTTGCCAACAAAAATCTACAGATGACAGGAACTGAGCAGAGGTGGAAAAAGTTGACTATTGAGAGTAGCCCACTGGTACTTATGAGAAACAGTCTGGTGTAAAGAAAAAGAAAATTAAAAAGAAGAAGAAGAAGAAAAATAAAGAAAACTTTAAATTAAGTTCATGGTCATTGTTATATCTTATGAACGTGAAATCTGTTTACAATATCAATACAGTACACCGAAATGAAAGCCTAGACCCAATAACATATTTTGGCTTCTAACATCCCATTTTCATGTGTCTGCACATCGTATTTTAAGTGGAGAATGAAATGAAAAGACCTGTGACACCAGGGCTCTGAGCTCAGTGGCACTGGCATCCTTCTCTTAGGCCTGTTTTCCTTTTCTCTCACCTCTTTGCAGCATCAAGGAGTTGAAAGTAACATTTTTGTCAGAGGCCCAGTGCCCACCTCATATCAGCCAACAGCAACAGCCCTGCAGAGAGCAGGGACTTAGTTCTGCTCTGAAGGCATCATCTCCTGGTTATTGCTGAGCTTAGGAAGAATTGGAAATCAAGAGAGACCAGCATCTCTCAAGGCAGCCTGTTCTGTGCTTGCAGGAAGAATGGTACTGAATATACAGAATTATGGAAGAGTTTGGGTTGAAATGAAAATTAAAGATCATCTTGCTCCTGTTGCCTAGAATTGAAAGAAACTTTTAATTTGTACCTCAAGTTACTGGAATAAGTCGGGAGAAAAGGAATAATTAAGGATTTTTTTTAACAAACATCACATTTTCTATATGCTTCAGCAATTTCACTTTTGTAGGAGACAAATCAATACTCTTCTCGGTGGAGTTAGATTCTCACTTGGTAAGGGAAAATAGGAAATCTACCTTAAGGAAAACAATACATAATTCTTCAGGAGGAAAAAAAAAACCCCAAACCTTCTTTTTGTCTAGTTTCTGTTTTGCTAATAAAAACTAATGACACTTAGAGGGAAGAGTTTTTCTGTATAGACGAGATTTTCATAAACAAACTTGCAACTTCCAAAAAAAAAAAAAACAAAAATAAAACAAAAAACAAACAACAACAAAAACAAAAAAAAAGCTGAGAAGTCTAAAGGAGAAAAACATTTTGGAAATTGTCTAGATCTCTCTCTCAACACCCAGCTACCTGAGCAGCCATAAAGGAATAGTTCAGAATAAACAGAATAAAACAACAACCAAAGAACACATCCTCACTCTATGCATGCAATTCAGTTTTGGCTGTGTTTTGGGAGGGGGTTTTTGGGGGTGGGGGTAGGGGTGTCACTCTTCACCCAATCCCTATTCCCATTCATGTCCCTACCATGATGCAAATATAATTGCTGTGACAAACACAAACTCTAAGCCCCCACCTTACCATGCCACTCATTTTAGCATACCTGGGTTTGCAGTCTAAATGGCAAAGTTGACATATATAAGTTTTCTTAATGTAAATAATCCGGAATTCCTAGTAGCCAAAGCCCACTGCTTCTAAAATGGTGGCTTAGTTATATTTTATATAGCTCCTCTTTAAGTAAGAGCTTGTTATTAAAATGTCCATGCTGGTTGAAAGAACAGAAATTAAGGCAATAATAGAACAACGGTGTTTTGCTGACAGACAGACAGACAGAAAGCAAAGCACCACGATGTGACCTTGCTAACTGGCACACCCTATTCACTGTCTCTGAGGACTCCTCAGTAAACATGACCTGGCACTAAACCATTGCCTCTCTGCATTTGTAATGGATTCTCTTCATGTGGGAGAATTACTCTGCCTCATTTTACCAGAGTAACTTAGGACATTTCAGTGGGGTCACACCTTTCTTTCCCAGAGGAGTCACCAGACCCTACTCAGCCCAAAATATTTTACTGTTGGACCAATTCTCACAGCACACTTACAGCATGTCTAGGGCAGTGAATGTAAAAGGATAAATACTCCCTTTCCTCCTACAGATGAGAAGTGAGGCAGCTGACATAACTGCTCAATCACACAACAATATATAAATAGCAGCATGACAATGAAAAGCTCAAGTAGTCAACTCCTGGTCTTAAAATTTTTCTGACTGAATCACTAACTGTCTCTTTAGAAAAAGTCTTACAAAATTACAATAAAAATGCATTTCTAAACAATCATGACCCATCTGGTGAAGCTGCTGCTTTATGTTGCTTGCATGAGAATCTTGCTGTTGGTGTCAGGTAGTAGTTCCACCAAAACCCAGGCTCCTTTTACAAAACTTCAGTGGAATGATAGCTCTTATCATGGAAAGAGAATTTCACAAGGCAGAAGAATAATGGTGCAATGCTTTGTGAGTGGCAGAATGAAATCCAGTCCCACAGGCAGTCAGGAAGGCAGCACTGGTGGGTGGTTATCAAGACAGTTTCATCAGTCGAAGGCCATGCAAAGCTTTATAAATCAGCATGAAGAGTTTACAACTGACACACCACTGAACACAGAACACTAAAGACTTCTGTTCTGAAAAGCTGATTTTTGGCAGCAGCCTTCCTGCAGCTTTTAGATTTTGCTTACAAAAGTTAAAGGGTGGAGGCAGGTAGAATCAAATAATCCAGTCTCAAACTCAAGAAAGCATGAATTGAAATCTGTCTCCATGACATAGAAATTATCTGTCACTGATAATATTCCACAGATAATAAAAGCCAGGATGTGAAACAGCCCAAGTACTTCAGGGGAACCAAAACAATAAATCAGGGTGCTAGACAAGTGTGACACCCCCTGCTACCTGACAGACAATTCTGTCTACCTGAGGTTGGATCACCCTGGTGAGAAACCAAGCAGGGAGGTCTGGCCAGAGATGCAGGTACCCCAGGTGGGCCTGGGGTTCTGACACCCACAGCAGCAGGACAGAAGATGAAAGGAGTGCCCCTAAAAATCAATTTCACATGGAGCAAAACAACACCTGCAAGTGACAGCCAAAAGACTCAAGTCTTACAAGGGGATGAGCATGGTGTCTTCCTGCAAGCTCAAAATGTGACTCCAGTGACCACTGCAACAATTCAATTGTCAGCCTTTTACATTTGGAAAGGAAAGAATTGACTAGGGCACCCAAACAGCATTTGCAATTACGTATTTCACTAGTCTAAGCCTAAAATTACTGAGTAGTAATTGAAACTGGAAAAACCTAAAGCAACCGATCGATAGGAAAGAAAGCAGGAACAGCCACACTCTACACTACAAAAAATGACCTGAACATTAATCACCACACCACCAAACAATATCATTGTCACCAAAGAGGAAAACTTCCTCTCTGCCATTTACTGTCAAGTGGAGATAAACAAGAAATCCACACAGACTAAGGATACAAGAACTTGAGATGGGCTCAAACACCTTGTGCATATATCACTAGTTGGAAACTACCACAAGTATCAATGGGGCTGGACTCCACTTTTCAACAGAAAGGCAATGAAGGAAAAGGAACAACTATCCAGATAACACAAATATATTCATTTTAGCTATACAGGCAAAATCTCCCATTAATAAATCCCCAAGGAGAAATTCACAAACTATTTATTCACCTAAAATTTAAAACCTATTCCTCTTCAAACAATAAAGCAGGTTTTGCACACTCTCTGAAATATTTTCCTAGAGGGGGGAAAAAAAAAAAAAAGAGAGATTGAGGAGAGAGATGAGAGAGATATTTCTCATTGTAATAAACTGATTCTTGGGAAGTCTGACCCACTAGAGAAGATAATTAGCAGCCAGGCTAGTAATTCTCTTTAGCCATGCAGTACAGCTATTAACTCTTTCTGTAATACAGGGAGAAAACACTGAGATAAAGGATAACTGCAGTGTGGGTTTTCTAAGTGATATTCTAACAGCTCTATAATTTCTCCTTAAGTTTGACATGTCCTTCTGCAACCAGCTAATGATGTAATGTAAAATTTAAAATGTCATCTACATGCAAAGAAATCCAAATGAAGAATACAACAATTATGAGGGAAAGTCCATAAAATAGAAGATGTGCAAAATGTTTGAAAGCACAAATAGAAGAAGTTCCCCTGTATAGCAAATCCTTAGGACAGTTTGGAAGTAAAACACAACAGATATTCACTTTAATGAGCTAATCACACGACACCAAGGAACAGAGATATTGCAGGAGCAAATCTAGGATAAAATCATGAGAAATCCAAAGGAAATTCTGAAATGGGACTGAGAGGGCAATAAATGGCCAAAATTAAGAGAATTATTGTGTACTGAACACCAAATGGAGCAATTTAAATTACAGAGAGATATAACAGGAGCATCATTCCTAAGCAGCAGAGATTTATGAGCAGACATCAGTGGGAGTATGTTTTGGGTATTATAAACCACCTTCTTACTATTTAAAAAGCATTGTGGATTTCACAGTGACCTGAAACATTCTCAGAGCCAGACTGAGCTTATGCTGATTTCCATCTCTGAGGATAACAGTGTACAATGCTGATGAAGCCAGAGCAGGTTCTGCCAGCCAAGGCCATGTCCCAGGTACTTTGAAGGAGCTCTGTTAAGTCCAGGCCATTTGAGGGGCCTCTTCCCCTCTCCATCCTCCCCACTTTTGGACCCTGAGACTTTCCTGGACGCTACAGCTCATCATGAAACAGGAGGCCATATGCTGGAAGAAAAAAGCCAGCACACTCCTCTTTTCACACTCAAAGTCATCTCCACCCACCCTGCCTGGGTGGGTCCACATCAGGGTCTCAATTTTGTCCAGTGAAATTAACACAGGCTTTTGGCAAGAAAAGTAATTACCATTAGACTTGAAAAAAGCAACTTGTGAAACACACCAACAAAAGCAGCAGTAACACAGTGACATTGATGACTGCATGATGAAACCATTTATTTAGTGGCTACTTTAGACCTTGGCATATAGTTACACCTAAGTGACAATAATCTAAATACATTCCACACAGTGATTTTGTGGTTCATTAGCAAGCCTTTTTAGAGCTACATGTCGTTTCTAGTTCTGTTTTGCTAGCTAAGAGCATCTTGTCTGAATTGCTGGATCAAACCTAGAAAAAAAGCACAACAACCCAAAGCCATCACCATCTGGTGACTGTTCAACGTCCTATATGGACACTAGCCTGTGTCCTGCAGTGGGTGAACAGGTGTTCACATAATAGCAGCCATCACAGTTGTCACTGGCTTGTAATCCCATTTCCAGACTTGACACTCAGGCAGAATACTAAAAGCCTGTCACCCTTCAGCTGATCCTTCCCCGGCATGCCTGGGAGGAACCCTCTCTCCCCTGCTCCTCTGCCTCACATTGTTGAGTGGCTGGTGGTGAATTCTGTGCTGGATTTCATTCACTAATACCTCCATTCTTGATCATTTGAAAAGAACAAGCAAACAGCACTAACAAAAAGAAACGCCCTTGGAAATCCAGTGTTGTGCAAATACACAGGGACTGAGACTGCTCTCTTTGCTGTTCAGGCTCCAGAAACACTAGTGCTCCCCACAAAATGTGACTCCTTCACTTAAGCAGTAGTGGAACCAGCTATTATTCATGCCTAGTAGAAAAAGTATTGACTATCTCTAACATTAGGCAAAACAAAAATAATAAGACTCTTCCCCCTAGGTTTAGGCAGTATCTAAGAAAAACAATAATTTTCACTGAAAATGGCTGACCCAGCCATAAAATCTTACTAAAAGATTCCTGCAGGAACCAAAAAAATCATATACATTTGATTAGCAACAGAGGCAAAATCAGCCAAAACAGTCAAAATAAGAAATAAAAATTAAAAATAAATTTAAAAAAAATAAGATAAACAGAATAAGGCAGGCTGTGGATTTCACAGACAAGCAGCCAAGTTTACAAGCACAACAAATGAGCAAGACCAGCCACAGTAAGTAACAGTGCATTGCAAGATCACAGCAAATATGAGGTAAAGGCTCATTAACTTACAACTTTCCCATGGAGGTACAAACTAACACTTGTTACCTGCTATTTCCTTAATAATCTGCAGGGAACATGAGTGAGGAAGAAGCTACACTCCAAAACCTCTGTGTTGAGACCTTTACAGCCAGCAGGATGAACTACAGGTGCTACAGCCTTCTGTGAACCTACACCATGAAGCTGCTTCTCCATCAGGAATTTAGGAACATTCTTAGAAAGTTGCCAAAGAGCCTACTCTAAGCAAAGGATGGGCATCCCAAACTCCTGCTCTTTTTGGCAAGTAATCCATACTATCTAGGCATTTCCCAGCTACCATGCCAGTAAATTTCCCTGTTCTATATAAACTTGACCAACATTTCCATGTCCTCAAAAGCACAGCCATTCTAAGCAATGATCAAAACAAAAGTTTTACTTAATAAAAAAAGCACTATGAAGCTTGCTGGGAGGATAAAATATGATTCCTTTCCAAACACCAAGAGGAAACCACCATTAGAAATCCTTTAGCAAGGTCTAGAAAATGAGATTCTTAAAGTGAACCTCAAATGACCAAACTTAGCAATTACACATTCTGCCACATAACATACTTAGCTAAATTTTAGTCTTTGTGTGTAGACAGGGTTTTGCCTATTTGGCTTGTTGCCTTATAACAGAATTACTCCCTTTGCATCATTAAAGTTAATTACACCAACTACAGAAATAGAGTAGAGAATCAAGACTGGTTTTTTGTCCTATGCATGTCTACCTATGTAAATATCTGTCTCTGTGCACACATACCCATGAACATGCATGCTACACTGAGATAAAACATGAACAGAACAATGAGGCTTTTACCATCTTCAATACAGTTCTGTTACATACAACCTTTCAGCTTAAATATAAGCTTAAACTTGAATCTCTCACATGCATACAGTTATATACTTATTTATAGCTACAGCAATAGGGAGGCTGCGTGGAAAAGTAGAACATCTTTGGAAAAAGTGGGTGGTGATAATGCAAAACAGAGTCTGCTTTTCAACTTTACTGGCATCTCTGGTTTATGAAAACTGAACTTGAATCCCCTTTTTCAGCCCAGTGGATTTCTTTGAATCGTGTGTCATAATCCTGTCTGCAGGAATTTTTATCTGCCCTATCCCCTCAATCATCCTTTAGGAGTTTGGCTGCATTCTGGCCATCAGAAAATTGCAGAAGGAATAGAAATGGGCTCCTTCGCTCTTTGTATTCTCATACAAGCAAAAGACCAACAAAAAGCAGGCAGTCCTGGGTGTGAAGATAACTTCTGAGTCACCTTGCCCCACACTGAGGGAAGATCTCTGAACTCTGTGACTGCTGGAATAGTGGGACACCATCTCAGAGCAGAGGGTGCCTTACAAAACACAGAACCACTCAGCCTCCCATACCTTTTAATATTTGTGGATTAAATTTTTCTTTAGTTTCATAATCCAGGGGACAGGAACAAGCTCACTGTTGGAAAAGTCCATCACTTGGAAAACTAGTCCATGAAATTAATTAACTGCAAAAAGGAAAGGAAATGCTTGAGAGATCCTGGCTGACCCCAGGAATGCTGTGTCCTGTGGAGAAGCACAGCAGTGTCAGACAAAGAACAGGAGGACATGGACTGTTTGCAGTACAGGTTTATTTGACTAGAACTGTGTAAAGTTTGATGCAAACATGCTGCAGCTTGGGGCTTATTCAGCTACATCTTCATGACTGTTTTCCTCTAGCCTTCCATCTGCAAGGGTCTTTGGAGAGAATGTGTGTGTTCTGCATTAAAAGCTTCGGCAAAGAGTAACTTGAGATGTTTGTTGGGCATAGTTATATAGTTTCTAATAGCTAGTAACACATCACAAGTTGTGATTTTAATGTGTAAATCATGCCACGGGTATTTTGCATGTTATATTCCTATATGTAACTGCACAGAATATTTAAAAGCTATTTTCATGTACCCTCAGCCCTCTCTTGTTCCTCTCAGCTCACAGTAACTGCAAGACAAATAAAGCTGCATCTATCTCCTCACAGGGAAGGTGACAGGAAATGGGGAACAATGACAAGCCCAGGCCTGACTCTCAGCTTGCTAACCACTGCAAACTGTAAAATTGCCTTTCACTGCAGTCAGCACAAGGCCTGCCACTTTCTTCAGCAGCACCAGAACTTCACCTCTGCACAGGATTTCCTTGGCTTTATCGAGTCACTTACATCATACCAGCCATGCTAGTTTTTTAACAACTGCAGGCTAATTTCAATATTTAACACTATGTTAGAAAGGTTCAGCAAACATTATGAACATGGAACATGCCTCCTGTGTCTGCCTGGTGCAGGCAGAGACTTTATAAAAGCAGATTATACTTGGACAGGCTGTGCAAACTGTTTGGCTGCTAAAGAATTTTGCTGATCTCTTCTCTAAGTTAGCTGCAGACTTACAGGGAGATTTATAAAACACCTCTGCCTCTAATATGCTCGGTTTATAATCAAGGAACTCGTTCAGGGTGCATCCAAGTCAGTCAGGCATGAAATGCTTTCTGTAGATAAGGCAGACAAAACTGCTGCATTCACTCCTGTTCCTTGACCTTAGTGGGGCTGTTGGGACCTTGCATGTTAAGACAGGCAGAGAGAGCACTTGAAGAATGGGGTTAAAACTAAGTCAGCCTTTCTGTTCTCTCTCAATGATTTTCAATCGATTCCAACCTCTGCTATTGTCAGCTCAGCACAGACCAGGTCCACTGTGAAGTTTGTTTTTCTCTGCCTCTTGCATTACAGCCACTACCAAGGACTTTGCAGTGCTACCTGAACTACCTGACTGTGCTCAGGCAAAAGAGACCCAGCAGTGCTGCTCCACTGACATAGCAATGCTAACAGTGGCAAAGCCTTGGAGGTGTCACTGAAATGAATAATTATGACTTGCTGGATGTGCAATGAAAAGATCTCCTGAAACAGAGGGACTCAGCTATGGTTTCACCTTGGGAGCAGCTGTACTGCAGTCTGGAAACCTTGCACATTGTATGATGCTCTGATGTGCTCATCTGTGGGGCCTTGCACACACTCAGAAGAAGGAAGAGATCCTTAAACATAAAGACAGCAAAACAATAGCTGTAGATGACCCATCCCTGGAAATGTTCAAGGCCAGGTTGGATGGGGCTCTGAGCAACCTGGTTTAGTGAGAGGTGTCTCTGCCCATGGCAGGGAAGTTGGAACTCGATGATCTTTAAAGGTTCCTGTCAACCCAAACCATTCTATGATCCTCTGGAAGCACACTGTGGCACAGCACACAGACCACCAACTGCAATGTTTCATCTGCAGTGGCAGAGTGGCAGCATGACATATGTTGTCATGACTGTGGTGATAAAAATATACCTGGAGGATATAGAAGTTATGTCATGCTGCCTGAAATCTCTGCAGGCCCAGTAACTAAGCAACATCTAAACCTTTGCATTCCTCATTAGGGTAGTTCAAACCCATTAAATTTGCTTGGACTGACAAGGGTCAGAATTTAACCCATTATTTCTGAGCTGGCTTTTTTTCCTTAGTGCCGGTAGAAGTCACACATGATTATTCCCCACAGGGTACCAACAGCAAACTAAACACCTAGAAGAACCCAATATTAATGACCCAGCTCTTAGCTGCCAGTTCCAATCATATGGGAATTAAAATTGTTAATTTTGTTTTGTATGTTAAAAAAAAGAAGTTGATTTTCATTGACACCTCTGCCATTTCCCTGTAGAACAACCCTGGCTGTATCATCTACATTACCCTTTTGCTTTCTCTCCCTGCTCTATGCCACTGGGGCCATGTCTGCATGACTCCCTCCAATCCACTTTTTCACATTTGTTTTGCAATTCCAAACAAAAATGGAATCAACACAAAGCAAAACTGAAATGGAAGCAGCAAAATGCTTTCCAGGCATCCCCAGGTGTTTCACTAATATAATATACACCTGGCCTTCAGTTTTTCTGTATCAGCCTTATTCAACTAAGCATCCTTATTAAGATACAACCCTAAGACGTGTTTAAATGCTACTTAAATACAGATGGTTTAAATACTTTTCTGAATTAAACTAACTATCAGCTCTTCAGAACAGAAAGAATGCTTTAATTTTGGCATACAGAGAATTGAAAAATCAGGTAGAAGAATGCTCTTCATGGCTGCATTGGTAGCTGGCTGACAACACACACAAAACCAGAAATATCTTCTCACTTCCTCTTAAGTTTGTGCATTGGGTCTTAAAGAAGAAGCAGACAACAGGAAACACTTATAAATCTCATCAGACAGGCCACTAGGCATGTGCTCAGAGAAAATCCATGGACCTGCCATTTCTGGGAGAGAATTACAATCATTCAATGTCAGAGTTTTCACTTGTACAACAGGAAAAGTGCTGCTCAATTCATCCTAAGAGACATTAATATGATTTGTTGCTTATCCAGTGCTTTGAGATAAAGGGTCCTTTTTACTCCAATATTAAAATAACCAGGATCTCTTTGTTTCCCCCAAGTTTCCAAGTGTCATTCCTGGTCTCTTAGTGTGGGTGAAACACCTCATCCTGACAATAGCTGAATGCAGCTTCCACCAGTGTCTGTGAGCAACATTTACAGAAGGCAAAGGGGCCACCACAAAACAACCACACATGATCCAGGTGGGCTTCTTGGACCCTGCAGTGCTTCCCCTGATTTAAGAGGTGGTGTGCACAGCTCAGCATTTTCTGAGTTAGGAGTTGCATATTCCCTCCCTTTGCTTTCAATCATTTAATTAAACCTTTTGTGAAACAACAACAAACAACAACAGCCCTCCCACACTCTCATGTTCCATTTCCATGGCAGAAAGCACGGCACCTTTTGCTCAGGCAGCCTCCTCCCTCCCAGCTGTGCTCCAAGTGAGCTGAAATCTATGGATGCAGCAAGGCCACAGGGAATATGTGCATATCATACAGACTTGAGCACACACAGGACTCTGATTGTGGCAGCATGTTTCGTGTTTTGTGTCATTTTAATGATGCACAGCCCTGCTAGATCCCCCCTCCCCACCCCAAGCTTTATGTAGGAGGCATAGTTATATAATAAAATTCCTGTTTCTGCAGCATTTGCCCCATACCAACACAGAAATGCAGGCTTTATTATTCTTCCCACGTGGCAGGCACTGAATTACAAGTGTTTTAACCCTCTTGTCACTAAGCCCTCAGATTGATTTCTGACTTGCAACAGCAGGAGAAACAGCCACTGATCGTTTCTGCTCTCTCCACTTGTGAGGCTGATTGTTGGCCTTTGAGATCATTTTTATCAGCTCATAAACACCTGCTTATTAAGGAGCAAATTTAGTTCCTGGGGAAACTTTTGCTCACCATGCTTGAGCTGTATCCAGGACTAATGTGCCTCAGCCCTAGGACAGAACTACTTGACCTGGTTTTACATTGTGGCTGCATTGAGAAGGATGGAGCTCATGCTGCAAAAGGGCAAAGGTACAACTGAGGGGTGCATTGGGCTGCTCTGCCAACCACAGGGTCTCTGTAAAGCCATGACTGCATGTATGTGATGGATACTGAAAGGGGAACCAAAGGTAATCACATTTGACATCTTGACCATGTGCTGGCAGGACACATCTCCCCTTGCAGCAAGGAGCTGATTTCTAGTCCCTGTTTCTGAATACCAGGGCACCAATTTGCTTTCCAGGACCCTGCTTTCTGTTACTCAGGTGTGCAAGCATTTTGGAAAAGCTGTTAAGCCAAACGTGGACTGAAATCTCACTGAGAGACAAGTAAATGGCCAAGACAACTTATTGGTGTCTCCTCCCCAAATCAAGGAGGGGCCTGTCTATTGTGGAAGTCATCCACACCCAGACAGCAAGATGATGATCACCCAGAAAGAGAAGGCCTCTTACATTCCCAGATTTACACTCTTCCAGCCAAAGCATTAAAGACACCAAGAGGAAGGTTTCTGAAGCAGATGCTGCTAAGCTTATGTGGGAGTGTTTCTGAACAGGAAAGCATTTACAGTTAATTAACAAATAACCCCTCTTGGGGTACCAGAGCTCTCACAGACGATTTGGAAAGGGATCAGATATTTGGGAACATGCACACTACCAGCACAATCCCAAGAAGATCACGTCTTGACACGTCCCTGCAGTGACCAAAGCCCAGCCCAGGACAGCTGGGCAGGGAAGCACGTGGGTGCTCAGCACAGCTTCCCTGCCCCTGCCACAGAGCAGAGCCTTTTGCAGACTCCATGACCATGTCCTGAAGCCCCAACCCTTCCATGCCTAGGAAATTAAACGGCCACCTGAGCTACATCACATCTGACACCCATACTTCCAAATCTCCTTCCTACAGGGCAGAGACTCCCAGGGCCTTCCCCCCACCTTTCCTTGTCCCAGTTCCACCAGGTCAGTGAGCACGGGGAACAGGGTTTGGTCCCTCAGTGAGGTACTTCTGCAGAGAAAATGAGCTACCAACAGTAGCATGCCCAGGAACAGCACCTGAATTCTGCAGGCTTCAGAACAGCATTAAGCCCCAGCATTGAGCATCTGTGTATCATTCCCACAATTAAAATTCTCAGCAGCTTTCTTACCAGAGGACACAGCTGTCACCACTTTAACTGTATTCCTTCATCAACACTGACTGACCTTCATTCACCATCTCCCTGAGCAAGTACTTCCAGCTACCTGCCTGTGGTGGCCTTGAAACACCCAGCAGCCTAATTCTGGGATACAGATACCTCTCAAGCCATTTATTCACATGGAGCTGTGAACACGACACATAATCTTTCCAATAATCTGCACTGACTAAGGCCTGCTGAGTCACTATCTTGATTTTTCTGTAGGCATAAATTTTCACAACCCACCATGAGTGCAGTGTAAGCAGTTCTACAGCAGTGCAAACCAGAAGAATAATCTTCATATGAAGAAATGAGGGGTGCTTTATCATCATGACCTGGATGCCCAAAAACAAGGAAGAATTGAGGATAAAACCATCTTCCCCCAGCCCTGCCCCACCCACACTGACTGATCTGGTCAGCCTTGCTGCCTCCACCAGGGCTAATGGGGAGCATGATCCCTTGCTGGTTAGTCATGTCCCAGGCCATTTGTGCTGCTAGTTAATGGAGCTGTCATCTGCTTCTCTTGGATCATGTGCTATATATACACCTTTTGCTTTTGTCAGCAGCCTAAGCTGACAAAGCTGGCCACAGCACGGAAGTCCAAAGAAATTCTGCGTTCTTAAATAAAGTTACAGGTGGAGTTGTAAAATCTTCTGCTCACCTCTTATTCTGATTATTTGGTTTGGTTACCTGAAAAGGTTTTATGAGGGAAAGGAAACATTCTTTTAAATTAGCAATATTAACTCTGCCCTTTCTTATTCCACAGCTTCCCTTGTAAGCACACATTTAAATAAAAGGTGTTGGGGTTTTTTCCTCCCAGAGTGGTGCCACAAGAGACGGTGTGAAACTGGGGAACAGAAAGCAGAAAAAATGATGATCTGACCTTTGCCTGTAAAACAGCTTGGGAGGCATGGGGGGAGCTCAAGAAGGCTTTTCCTCCCGTGAAGCTTCAGGCAGCCACAGGAATGCATCTCCAGGAACAGGCTGGCTACATAAACTGGATAGAACAAGTTCAGAGCAGTGCTGCAGCTTGCCCTGACACCACCCCAAGTGGTGAGAGGGAGAGCAAGGGAGAGTTCTGGGTACAGAGGCAAGCAGGGGCTGTGGGGCTGCTGCACTGCACCCTCCACATCAGTGATGGGGCTTGCAAAGGCAGGGGCACAGCTGCAGAAAGCAGTGTCACAGTTTATTCTGGGAGCTGCCGCATCTCAAATCTGTGTGCTGGAGTGCTGGTTTTTGCTGCCAAGGCTTGGCTGTGGTCATGAATGGGTAGGGCTGGGATCAGGCTGAGACATGAAGCTGTGTCCCTCAAAGCTGGGCTGGGATAGCAACGTTTCCACTTTCTAATGATAAGTTATGAACTCTGGGTAACAGCAGGAGCACTGTGTGGGTGGATTTATGTTGAAATTAACTTACATTTAATCACATACAGCACATAGTTGTTTTCTGTCTGCTTTAACAAGGTCTGTTTCCTCCAAGGATGGTTCTTGCCTGGACTTGAACAATAATTCAGATTAAGGTAGGATGTGAAGCTAAAGCACAGCTGCTGTTCCTGAAGAACTGCAGAGTATTCCCCTGTGGAACAAGAACATCTTGAACCCGTCTGGTGCAGCTTAGCTTAAAGAATGCCAGCATAGGTCACACTTCTGAGTGGTCCCTGAAACTACCAGTTGGCTAAATTCTTATTAACAGATGTAATTTCTATCATGTACAGCTAATGGACTCAGATTTTCTTTTTCCATTTGAAGCAGTATCTAAAAAAGATTTTGCTACTCTAACATTTTATTGTAGCAGTTCAGGTTTACTTTGGTTTTTTTTTTTTGTTTTGTTTTGTTTTTCTGTTTTTACATGTGTGTGGGTTATTTTTGGCTGAAGAACTTGCGAGTGCAGTTTAACCTGCTAAGAGGATGCAGTTGCTGCTGAGTTTGGCCAGGGCTGGGACCATCGTGCAAGGGCAGCAGCTGACACCAGCACTCTCCTGGGATGTCAGACCTCAGCACTCATTGGCCAGGCCAAACTGAATGTATGCAGTGCAAATAACCAGTGTTTTATGGCATAGAGCTCGTTCTAGAACTGTCATAACTTCCCCAGAGCTAACATGGTTAGAAAACAGAGCAAGTGCAAGGTGAATCAAACCCAGCAGCTCTCAGATGGAGCCCAGTGGAATGGTTTTTCCTCTCAGCCATGCTAGAGAGACTCTGGAGCACCCCTGTACAACAGGCCCCTGCAGATATGGACTTACACTGGTACCAGTGACTTTCAACTTGATCCAGATGTTTAAAACACCCTCCAGGAAGATACATTTATATTCATCCTACAGATTCCATTGACGATACGACCTGGTGCACCAAAAATCTCAATGACATGTCCAAACATACAAAAGCCAGTGGAGAGAAGGTAAGGAGTACTGAGTGTCTTACAGAAGAGAGGAGACATTATCTGAACTTTCTACATTTTTATATAGGATATGCATAGAAGAGACTAAAAAACACAGTATATTTTTATTACCTTAGTCCTTCCTAGGCTGAAAACAAATTTAGTATTTCAAATATTTTTTTCCCTTTCCATTTACAAATGTTTAAGACCTGATAAAATAGTTTATATCAGTAGTTATAAGCAATATATAGATTTTTCTTTAAAAAGGATGATGGAGTTTTCTATAGTAAACATATTTGTGTGCAAATACATTTATCCCTCCATAGTTAATCTACAGGAAAGAAGTAGGGAACATATGTAATAAACACAACTGCAATTAGCATAAAATAATGGGAAGACAAATGTAAGTGCCTTAGAAATGCTGTTGGTAACAGTGTGCTCTTGCAGATTTTTCCATGCTTTTCTTGCAGGTTAGATTACAATTGCTCTCTCAGTATATTCAGAAAGCCTGGGCCAAACTCTTCCTCAAGTGTAATTCCACTTGGACTGATCATGATTAATTTAGCCTAGTGCTGCAAAAATCACAGTTGGTTTCTTTCTCAGATAAAGCAGAATATATATTATGAAACTGAAGAATAAGACAGAGCAGAACTAAACAACTTGAAAAACAAAGCATTGTATCTTTCTGATTTTATTCAGGCAAAACTCCAGCATAGTTGTACCTCAAGGTAGTGAGCTTTTTCCTTTTTTAAGACCCACGCTGTATGCTTTTTTCTCTGTTTCACACTTGCTATTCTTACAATTATAATTTATAAGCTCTATAAGGGAAACACATTAGAGAAGAAAAATTTCGGGCTGTTTGACACAGTGAAATTGTTGATTCACAACTTCTGTAACTGCAGACACATTGCATGGATACATCCAGCTACAATGTAGTGACGCTACAAAGCACTAATTGGCAGGCAACTTCGGGCAGGTACTGCCTCAAAAACAGAGACTAATTGTTATTTTACTACTTATTATGACTATTTCTTTTTCAAAATACAGTTCACAAGTTTTCATGTCAACTATATCCTCTATAAAGACCATAGTTTTCATTTCATCTTCTGTTTTTGTCTTATTTATTTGACATGCTCTGGCTTCACTTTTTCTATAAGCATAGAATCATTTAGGTCAGAGAGGTCTTTGAGATCATCTTGCATATTTGGAGTTTACTAATTTATCAGAACTGCAAAAATTTTAAAAGCCCATAAGTATTAGAACTATCTTCGCAGTTGTGTGAAGATAACCTACTGACAGGAATGTGTTTAAAAGAAAAAAAAGAAAAAAAAAATCAAAATTAATCAAAAGCAAAACAACAAAATCCCCAAACCACTCATTAAATATCTTACAGACTTCAAAAGAATTGTTCAATTAAGAATAGAAAGGTGCCCCATGCCTTTTATTTTTTTTTAATTCTGCCTGATGTAAAACCAGATAATGAAAAAACTTTAAATATGAAAGATAGCTATCAAGGTTTTTAAGAAGTGATGCTGAAATAAACATCTCTTCTGAAAACTTCTTTTCCCCAAGTACTCTCTTTTCAGTGCAACGTAGCAATTTCCCCTTCTACTATGAAAATACACACGTTCAAACTCACACATAAAAAAATTCTCACTGTAGGAATGGCAAAGAAAACTGAGAGCCCAGGGGGTGAACAGGGACACAGAGGGAAGAGCAGAGAAAAGGACTTGGGGAAATGACTGCTCTCTGCTATAATGTAAGCAGGTTTGGGCTGAAGTGGATAAAGCCACACATCTACACAAACTTCTGCAGCTCTACTTTAGTGCACATCCCCACCACAGGCAGTAGAAAGGGGTTTCACACCATAATGCTCCTGGCTTGGTAGAAGCACACACCAAATTCTGGCAGATCACATTTCATCCCTGCCCTAATAACAGGGCACGTATTTGCCATTTCACCTACACAGAAACCTACACTCTGCAGTGCCAGGGGTGGGCAGCATGAGCCCTTCCCACCTTAATAAACATATCATGAGCATAAAAGGCTCTTCTGGAATGGGGCTGAAGTTTGTTTAAATAATCACTCCTTCGATCAGATTTACATTTCCCACACTAACCTTCCCCTAGTTTACTGCCATGTGCCTTTCTGGAAAAAGGGAATTTTGGCTTTGAAGGGCCACTCTGAAAAAATCTAAGAGGGTAGTAAAGTTACAGCAGAAGCCATGGCAACAAAGGGCTCAAGTGAAGTGACTGCTCCCATAGGAAAAAAAAAATAGCCTATAAGTAGCTGTCCAGTGAGGTTTGCTGCATGAGCATAAGGAACAGGCCAGGAGGCCACAGAACATAAAAAATTCCTGCTGTATGTCCCCCAGTGTGTCTCCTCCAAATTCAAGATCGTGCATGAAAACTGTTTCTGAAGGCATTAGCTTTTCACATCTGGATACATAGGTTTAGTTGTGCATTAGCCCACACATCTCCATTTCTTCACTAAAGAAAAAAAGTGTATCCAGAGGCATGCAGGTATCCAGGGGAGCCCCACAATTAAAGGGAAAATAATGCATGTTCACTTCCAAACAGATAAAATCTGGCGACAGGTTTTCAGCATCTTGCATGTTTTCTTGAGAACTACTCACAAGCTGCAAAAATCCTCTGGGTTTTGGAATAACTCTTTTGAACATGAGAATGTACAACATAGAGAAGTATGGATGGGTATTTAGGAGATGCCAAGTCACGCTTAGGACACAAAACCCCTTAACTTGCAGGTAACAAAAATAGGAGCTCGCATATTCTTTCCACCTACTGTCTCTAACTACTAATATTCCTCTGTGTTGCTCTGATCCTTGTCATATCTGAAATGAGCCATTTCAATATGTTAGAAGGATACAAAGGGGGTGGGGCAGCAGGAAAGCTACATGTATTTCAGGCAGTTTAGGAAGTATTAATAAAATAAACAAAGATAATCTCCTGAGATGGCCTAACAATTGACAAAACAGTGAGGAAATAGACACCAGAAGCTGAAAACTGGGGGTAATAAAAGTCACACACAGAAAAGTATTTATTCTCTTTCCAGGTTTTGCAGCAAGCCATCTCTGAGCCTTTTAGAAAAGGTTTGAGACCAACAGGAAAAAGCTGCTTGCTATGCAACTGCAGAAAACTGGGCAATTGTGGGTGCAGATCAAAACTAGGAGTGGGCTCAATCAGGGATTGAAACAAGTTAATAGACTGTAGATTCTTTTTGCTGTCCTTAGCATGGTTTCTAAACATGAAGGTCTTGGGTTGAAGTTCCTTGACCACTGATTATCAGGAACTGGAAGGTTTGAAGGCAAGATATAAGGAGGATGACTCCCTGCCCTCTTGGGATCTGCCCACTACCAAAAATCAGAAGGTTAATAACAACTTGGCACCAAACCATCCCAGAAAACACCGCTTTTAACTGGTTCTGTCCCAACCAGTAAGACCAGGCCTGCACTAGCCAACTTGCTCTGCTCCCAGAACACGGCTGTTTTCCAGGCATGGATCAGAGCTGGATGTAACCCCAGCTGCCCCCTTTGTGCAAAGCTGACTATTTCACCATTGAGCCTCTTGGAGAAGCTTTCACATGACTGTGCCACAAACACTAGAACACGTTGTCAAATATTTATTGTATGCCTGGGTTTGTGTTACCTTTGGGCACCACCGAAGTCCTTGAGCTCCAGGGGAGGTTTCCTCACCCTGAGGGTTCAGCTGGACTAAGCACTTGGAAAACTCCTCTTGGAAGGTTTCCCAGTTCATCTGTGAACACTTGATTGACAAAACCAATGTTGTATCTCTTTTAAGGGCTGGTAATCAAGCTGCTTAGCCTCTCTCCCAGACCATTAGCAGCGCCATCATTCCGTACAGCACCACAACCCCCGAAATGCTCTGCTCTTAACATTTCCCAGCTAAGACAAACCAGCCTTTTCCCCTGGTACAAATTTGCAATTTCTTTGCTTCCTATTTAAGACAGTTATTAAACCTGCAGAGTGACTATAAGACTCACCCTTTGATTACCAGCTTTCCCTAACAGCCTCCTCTGTAAAACTTCAACAAAAGCCTTTTAGGAGTGAAAATAAGTTACAGTATACATAACATTTCTCCCATTGTGCACTACCTTAACTTTTTGAAAGAATTCTACTATGTTAGAAGAAGTTTACACTTAGAGAAAGTTATACTGATTTGCACCTCAGGTACTTTATAATGACATCTATAATGACTTTCTCAACAATTTTCTTAGGCACTTAAATGAGGGTCATGAGTTTATAATTCCCTGGATCACCCTTATCATCTCTCCCACCTCAATAAAAAGAGCACTGGCAATCTTCCAGATTCTTATTATAGCTGTAATGATAAACTAAATCACATTTATTTTGAGGTTGTTTTTTCCTACGAGATAATTCAGCTAATATTACAGAAATTAACTGCTGACTTAATAGATTAATGTAGTTCAAATATTATAATATTAATATTCTCTATATTTACATATACATGTCAGTCAATCTCAAACTGCTTTAACAACAAAGCCACTATCTTTATCTCCATTTTGAAGACCAGGAAAATGAAGCACTGACAAGGGCAAAGTTACTAGTAGAGTCCAAGTCTCATATTTGTATCACTGCCTACTAAATCATGAGATTCAATGAGGGCTTATTAAGTATAAAAGCATCTCTACTTCTGCCAACTCTTTACCAAAAGGTAATGTTAAGCTCACCAGATATTCCAGTGTAAAAAGTGTTTTATATTCTAATTTTCTCTTCTTAATTGTCCCTTGAGCCTCCAGAGCTATTCAGGCTCATCAGCTCTCTAGTGGATTTCTAATACAATTCTGGAAGAAAATTACTTTTTTTTTTAATATATTTGTCCTTTTAACTTCATTCATCTTGGTCTCTAGCTTTCCTACAAAAGCATACACTTCACTACTTGCATGATTCATAGTCAGCTTATTTTCCCTATACCAACTATTGCTCTGCATTAATATTTGTCTCTTCTCAGTTAAGCATTTTTTTCCTCTCCTTATACTCTTCTCCCCCCATTACTATAAAAATAAGTGTCATCATTCTGTTTGACTCTTCTATTCATATCACCATCTAATCACATTCAGTAGCACCAAGCTGATGGATTAAAAGATACCTTGCAGTCATCAGTTCCATGCAGTAAACAATTAGGTTCTTAATTTACTTTTTTTTCAGGACCAGATCCTCAAAATGGGCTAAAATAGAGCTGTTCAGTGCAGCCAAAGACTAGGAGCAAAATCAGCCTCCCCTGTATTAAGTCAAAGGAGTTCTCCACCTTTCAGGATCTTTTAAATTAGTTTCCTCAGTCTCCTTTTCTAATGACAACCTGATGATTCTTTCACTGCTCTTTCCTGAAAAAAGCACTTTTGATGCTGGGTATTACATTAACATTAGTAACTTCAGTGTACATAGCATCTGTTATCTAAAAGAATCCCAGGGAGCTTTGGAAATCCCACAGACTCATTGACTGAAGCAACTCATCCATGAATGGGAGGAGGATATGCAGCAGCTGTTTATCAGCACACAGAGCACAACAGGACAAATGTTGCAGATTGACAACACAGCAAGAAGTTAGGTGAGCAAAATATAACTCTTGCACCTGGGTTAGACATTACTGTTAACACCATTTTTCCAGGAAAAGTGTCATGGGATAACTACTAATAACATTTTTCACATTCTTGAGTAAACACTTCATCCAAGATACACAAGGTGAAATTGCAGCTCTTGCCTCAGTATTTGTGTACTGAAAGACAAACGGGGAAGGGAGGCTCAGCTTGAAAGCTCCCATGGTGTGGTAGAAATGAGAGCTAGCTCTACTGCTAACGTCATGGTCTTCCCTGGAAAAGTTTCCAAGCAGCAATAGAGAATCATGGAATTGTGAAGGTTGGAAACAACCTTTTAGATAATCAACTTCAACCATCAAACCAGCACCCTCACCATGTTCACCATTAAACCATGTCCTCTAGTGCCATATCTAAACATTTTTTTAAGACTTCCAGAGACAGTGATTCCACCACCTCCCTGGGCAGCCTGTTCCAAAGCTTTACAACCCTTTCTGTGAAGAAATTTTTCCTATATTCAACCTAAGCCTCTCCAGGCACAACTTGAGGCCATTTCCCCTGATCCTTTCATTTGCTACCTGGGAGAAGAAGCCACCCCCTACCTGGCTACAGTGTCCTTTCAGGGAGTTGTAGAGCACAATAAGGTCTTCTTTATTGTGTAGAGCACAATAAGAACCTCTTTTTGTCCAGACTAAACACTCTCAGCTCATTCAGTTGCCTCTCACAGGACTTGTGTTCTAGACCTTTCCCCAGCTCCATTGCCCTTCTCTGGACACACAGTGTCTTTCTGACAGAACTGGACACAGCACTCGAGGTGTGCCCTCACCAGTGCTGAATACAGGGGGACAATCACTGCCCTGCCTGCTGGCCACACTATTGCTGGTCCAGGCCAGCGTGCCATGGCCTTCCTGGCCACCTGGGCACATGCTGGGCTCATGCTAGCCAGCAGCATGAAACAAGCATCCCCAGAAATTCAGAGGGCCTCTATCAGACAGGACTGCACACCTGCCATGGTCCTGTGGCCAATGCACAGGATCCCAGGGCACACACACACACTCATAAACACATTTTGGCTTATTTGGGACAGCTGACCAAATCATTTGTCCCATGGACACCTGCGTGTCTTACAGCCAGCCCTGGCTTGTAACATCCACCCCATTTTTAGGTTGGCAGATATCAGATTCAGTATTCCTAAGACATCAGGCTGCAAACCATAGATTCAAAAGCTACCATGAGAGCTCTGCTGCCTATACAGCAGAAATCAGCAGGTAGCTCAGGGCAATATCTCAGCCTGATGTAAGTCACCTCAACTTATGTGTCAGACCACTAGGGTGTATGAGTATTGTTGAAGTTTTTACAAGCTGCAGATCAGCCCTAGATCAGGAGCATGCAAGAGCAGTTCTATTCTGCTCCATCCTGTATCTTTCTTAAAAGCAGACATTTCATATAAGCTATCATTTCCCTTTATTCTTCTCCATGCAGCTAACAATACCTGGGCATGGAATCAAGGCACTTAAGCTGTAGGAACCTCAGTGTCATGCTTTGTAGGAGCCATGCTTTTCAGTAAAATTATCACCTTTCCCTCTCCCTCTACAATTAGTCATATTAGTGTCGCCCACCGAACAGTGACCTGCCCAGTCTAGTAACTTACAAGATGAGATGAGAGAGCACTTCACAGTACAGTGCAACCACATTCTTTTATGAGGATAACTACTGGAAGACATAAAACCAGCTGCTGAAAGGGGCCAGACACATTTACTCCTAGAAAGGAAACAGCCTTCCTCTTGAATATTTTAGAAAACTAAAACCAACCCCGTTTCAAAACATCGTTTGTCCTTACCCACTCCTACAAGCTATGTCCTCTATCATTTACAGCCTGTTTACATTAGTGGGCAGATGGAGCCATTACTGCCCTTCTGGCTGATTTTCCCAGGTCTTTAAACTCTCCTTGAGCTGCTGCACTTGCTATCACTGCTTTGATCCAGAGACTGACAGCACACTACTTACTGCTGCAGCTTTACGATCTAGCCTGGAATTTTTATCCCTGCCATTTCTCTACTTTATAGGCCTTCAAGCTGAAACAATCCTGCAAGGGAGCTCCTGGAATCTTTTATGTAAAGCATCACCTTTCCGTGGGTGAGAGCAACCTGTGTTTTCTCTGGAGTTTGTTATTTGTCAGTATTACAACATTCATTGCCCACTCCATGCCTCAGACATGCCAGGCCAGTCTGTTCTGTCACAGCATCAGCATCTGACTCTTTGGGCTCTCTTCTTCTCAGTCTTTAAAATCTAAAAGAAGGAAGTTTTGGTTGTTTTTAGTTGTCACTTACAAACGTTATTGAATGAACTGCTTTCACTTATTAATACTGCACGTTAGGGTGGAGACACAATCAGGAAGCTCAGTCAGAGTCCTCCAAAGTATAGCTAGTGTTGAATTTCAAGCTGTAAAAAATAATTTTAAAATTAAGGATAAATTCTGTATAGACTGAAAAATAACTAATCGGTATAATAAATGTGTATATTATCTATCCATTTAAGTTATTGGTACCAGTGTTTTTCTTCAGATGTGAAGGAAGTATGTTGTCCTCTAAGCTGGTCAGTATGAAATGTACATTTTTAATTTGTAAGCTTATCAGGAATATTAAATCCTATTTCCAACTCCACATCTAGCTTGTATTACTTCTCTCCTTGCAGTTTCTACCTTAAAAAAAAAGGCAGCTAGTCAATCTTGGGAGGCATGACAAACAGACACACATTTCAATAGGATTTAACAATAAACGGCCACCTCAACAAAGGGAAGCCTTCCCCCGCCTCCCCACTAAAGCAGCATCAGACAAGAAACTAAGTGAGACATGTTAACAGAGAAGCATTCCAATTAACGTGTTACATCTCCTCTAAAGCAGAGACCAAAGGCTACTGCTGCTGGGGATGCTGGGGGATGCAGAGCAGTAATTGTCACTTAAGCACTTCACTCCCTGCAGTGGCTTCGGGTTTATCTCTCACCAATTACTGCTGCCATTTGCATTTCAGCCTGTGCCACCAGGAGCCAGGGCACGGCACCAGCCATGGTGACACACAGCAAACTCAAGCCACTCTTCATGTCCACTGATGCTCTGCCATGTCCTTGGGGTCCCACTGCCCCCACGCTGTGCTCCAAGGGGCACTCAGGGAACCACCAGAGATGGCAAAGACATCCCAAGCTCAGCTGAAAGGGGCCACAGAGGAGTTTTTCAGGTCAGGCATGAAAGACACGCTGGATATCAATGGCACACGTTTTGTTTCTGATGCATCTCCTGACATTCCATCATCCCGGGCTGCATTTCCTGCTCTAAATCCATTTGCACTTCAAAGCTGGACAGCAGGCAGAGCTGGTGTACTTCAGTATGGCTATTCTTTAGTGCTTCACACAGAATGGTAAGGCTGGAGAAGACCACTGGAGGTCTAGTCCAATCTCCCTGCTCGAGCAGGGTCCCCTAAAATTAATTAATTTGGGATTGTGTCCAAAATAATTTTGAACATCTCTTGGGAAGGAGACTCTCTAACCTCTCTGTCAGCCTGTTCCAGTGCTTGGTCACATGCACAGTAAACAACTTCTTCCTCATGTCCAGGTGGAACTTTCTGTTCCAGTTTCAGCCTGTTGCCTCTCATCCTATTGCCCAGCATCACCAAGAAGATCCTGGTCCTCCCTCTTCAGATATTTACAGGCATTGATAAGATTCCCTCCCAGCCTTCTCCACGTTAAACCGCCCTAGTTCCCTCACCCTTTCCTCCAGAAGAGGAATGCTCCAGCCCCACAATCACCTTCACAGCCCTTCAGGAGCCCCATTCCTCTGGTACTAAGGACCCAAAAACTGGACACAGCACTCCATGTGAGGTCCCACCAGGGTGTGAGCACAGGCCACCAGTATTTGTACTCTTGTAGCACCTACACGAGGAAGCTGCACCTTGGGGCCCACGAGGATGTTTATACTTGTGTACTTGAGCAGGCTGAAGATACTGTATTGGAGGAGGAGCATGGATAAAAACAGGATTCTCAGATAGGGAATGGTCACTATACATATTGGTGGTGTGCCATTAACTGACTGCACTGTGCTGGGAGTGGATGACTTTGGGGAGGCTGGAATTCCAAAGGATAACTGCTGCTCTGTGGAGGCAAGATGAAAACACAGCACCTACAGCTCCTCATTTACTGCTTTGCTTCCTAAACAGTGCAGCTAAGACAATAACACATAAAAGTTCATCAATACTTAATGGATTCCCCTCACTGAAGGTTGAAGCCTGCCTATTTGCTAAGTATCACAACAAAAATTTACCGCCAGTTTTAGAGGCGTATCGGCTCTTTAAACAATCCATTTACTTAATAGTATTTGGAGCTCAGGGATCACTCTTCCTCACTGACAGAAAAGTCTGTGGTGCCTGCATTTGTCAGCCTGCTCTGTGACATCTCATCACCACACAAGGTGCAGCAGAGACCTCGGGGAGGGAAGAGCCACTTCAGCTAGATCTAATTCAGCATGGCCTCTGTCACTGAAAACAGTATTTCTTCTGATATCTGCAGCCAAAAAGAATCAGGGGTACAGAACCATCAGTTTTATCTACTGACAAGATGCATTTCCACATTTTTTTCAATGAAAGAAAGAATTTTTTAAAATTCTGTGGGCAACTCGGACTGTCCACCCATTGCCCAAAAGGAGTGATATAAATAGCCAGCAAGTGTGGAACAAATGCTACCTCCTACTTAGGAGTGTGCTAGGTTGTTTGTCACTAATGAGCTGCAATCAGAGGCTAAGAAGTATCCTTAGCATATCTGAGAAGCATTTTGCTCCATGCTAACCAAGGAAAATCAGAGACCAAGTCAAAACAAAGCAAAACAAAACACACTGCTGTCCTTTTCTTCTTAACTAGCCACAAGAAAAGTGATGGAAGACTAGGATTAGCTGTGACACCTAGATTGCCACTTCAAGTTAAAAAAAGCACCTGCATGTAAAGCTCACACAGAGCTTATTTTCCCTTGCTATCATGACCTCTTTGGTTGGGAAAAAAAAAAAAAAAAGATGTTTAAAAGAATAAGCTCAAGCAGCTTCTAAAAAGTAGCCAGAGACTGGACTATGGTTAATCAAAGGCCAACAGAAAAGTAATTTGCCCTTTCTTTTTAATTGTTTCTAAATGGGCTTTTTAGGCTGACTGTGCATTTGAAATTCTCTGTATTAATAAGCTGATCAGTTCTGCTAACCTGAGCCAAAAAACCTGCTCTTTTCTCTTTTGTCTCCAAGCCAAAAGGAATTTGTATGGGAAATAAGCCTTCTCCCTTCCCTGTACTGAGTCACAACACAATGGTAATTTGAAAACCTTCTATTTATCACCAAGAACAAAAATGCTAAGCCGGATAGTAAAGAAGGGTTTGAAACAGGATCTGCAGAACAAAAACTCCCACCACTGTTGTCCACACAAGTCCTGACTGCGTCCTGCATCTGAACACCACCATGGCACAGACAGGGCTGTCCTTCTGTTTCAATTCATACTGGCTTGACTGACCTCACATTGTCCTGTAATTCTATATTATTTATGGTTTTTTCCTGCTACAAAATATAACAGCCTTTAGTTACTTGGCTTATCAATCTGGTTCTGACAATCTCAAGATCTGAATTTACAAAGTAGGCATTTTTTCTGCACTTTTAAAAGCGGAATATTGATCCAGGCATTGAGTATGTTAGGTGGAAAAGAAGTTCCACAGAGGGAATTTCTTCAGACAAGTTGAATGACAGGTGGGGAAGAGTGGTCTGCTGAAATCATCTGGGATGAATTCACTGGCTGTTACTGCTCCTTCAAGTGACACAGCAAGGACAGCAGCTAAAGACTGAGGGTGGCTTCTTAGTGTTGGCACTAAGGAGAGATGACTTCTCAAATTCCCCACCTCAAGTTTATTCTGTTAACCTGCCTTTAGCAACTGGTCCAGCCAGGATCTTGGCCATGGAGAGCTCAGCTTCCCATCAGAGCAGCTGAATTAATGCATATTTGTGGAAGCCTCTGTCATGTTTTATAGAGCTTTGACTAAAATCTGCTGCTGCTCCTCATTTTGGTGTCCCTGTCATACAAACTGAAGGATGCACACGCTCCCATCCTACACAGAGATGTTACTTCCTTAAGAACACCCTTCATGTATCAGCAGGTATGAAGCACTCTCCACATGTAATTTTCTAGAAAGATGTCTCTGAGACTAGTTAGGAGGAAACATCCTGAAATGAACATCTCCTCTAAAGAAGGCAGATTTCAGTACTTCCCCATCAACACGAAAAGAATTTCTCAGAGAAAAGTGGAAAAAACTGTTTGTTTAACAAGTAGAGTGCACGCAGAGTACAGGGCAAACAAGCCAACCAAAACACTGTTAATATTTGAACCTTCTTGCTACAGAGAAGGCTGGTGGATTTTAGAGTCCTGCTTGGCTTCTCCCAAGGTCCAGAGCTGGGATGTGGCATCCCAAGGCCTCCCTGCCAGGCTGCAGTGTGGGGCTCCTGGTGATGTGCTGGTGTTTGGACCAGAGCAAAGCTGAACAGCTGCAGAGGAAGCAGCCACAGTCCTGGGGAAAACTTCTTGCCTCAGCTAACAGAAAAGAAGCTAGCTAAAAGCAAAGAATTTAACTCTGCCTCTCTCTGCTGAGAAAGAACCAAGAGAGGGAGTGGAGGAATATCTGTGTGAGAACACAGAGCTCCAAAAGTATTTCTCCAGCTTCCCCCCTTCCCCTGGGCTTAAAGCTACAGGACCCATTTCTGAGCATAAAGCAGAGGAACACAGTATCGTAACACCACCCCAGGACAAAGCATTTTAGACCTTCTCTAACTCATTTTTTGTGATCAATACCACCATCTTCACATGCCCAATAGCCTTTCACAGTGAATTCTTAGAGGATTATGCTATCTGAACACCAGAGAGAATCAACAAGAGACAACAATAGGTTGACTGATTGGGTTGAGACTGTACATTGGGTCCTCCCAACTGTGATAGACTAGGGCCTTTGGCTGAGTAGCAGTAATTATTTGAAATGTTAAACTACAAAAAGCAATACAAACTACACTGAAATCCTGGACCACTTTGAAATAGGATGCACAGTACACCTGCTTCTTTTCTGCCTGCCCCACATCCCCAAGCAAATACAATGAGCCAAACAGTATGAAAAAAACAGCTCTAAGATTAATAGTGCATACAGTCATCCAGAGGTTCTCAATAAAGAAAGCACAGGCAGAACCACAACAAATAGCTACATTTTTCTTAACCCACAGAGGACAAAAAAACTTCTGTTTTGAGACTGAGATTTAGTGTTGCATCAGAGGCAGAGCTCTCTTGTGCATGCATGTGCATATATCATCCAAAGCAGCTGAAAGTGTATAAATTTCTCCTAATGGACAGTCAGTTTAATTAACAGCAATCTTTAATTGCTACAGCAGGCAGAAGTAACCTGGCTATAATTTATATCTTGACAACAAGCCATCAGCCAGATTTCCAGAGGCAGACAGCATTCACTGATCTTAGAACCTAAATGAAATTTGGGTGTTTGCCTTTAGAATCAGGACTGGCCATCTCTTTTGCCCTCTTTCTTCCTTTTTTTCCTTTCTCTCCTTTTCATCTTACCCCTACATCCAAAACCCACTGCTGTGTGTTTATATCTGCTGTATGTTCATATAGTAGGACAGGGATTAACTCATCAATTTCCATGCCAAGAGTGTCATTTACTAACAAAACTTGGTGAGTTTTTGTGGGCCCTCTGGCTTTTGTTCTTTCTTTTGACCATAAGCATTTATGAATCCTGTGTGCTCAGTTCCCCTTAAGGGTGTGACATCACATTTCTGGTGTCACAGGCAGGATGCTGTGGTTGAAAGAGTCTGTTTGGGATGCCACCACTCTACCCCTGAGTTCTGGGCAGGAGAGATCCAAGCAGCTGCAAGCCAAGACTGGCCTAGAAATGTCAGTGCTTGACTGCTCGCTGATTTTGGAAAAGTTGAGAGAATAGAATGCCTTCCCAATTTCCCTGGGCACAGAATAGGCAAATGAAAATTGGTTTAATCCTGAGGTGGTGGTTAAATGCGTAAATGTGGTGTTAAGAGAACAAAAGGTACAAAAGAGGAAAGGTAAAGCAATTTTATGTGCAGTTTTGGGAGCAGCTTTTACTGCTGCCCAAAAGGACTGGTATACCAACAAATGTGTAGAGAGGAAAAACGATTGGATGTCAGCAGAATTGGGTGAAAAGACTGAAGAACCAGTTAAATGAGAAGAGAGAAAGCAGGCATTGGGAGAAAATGCTGGTTTTTACTAAGTGTGAGCATACTAGGGGGCTTCAGGTGGAACTCTGGGATGTGGATGAGAGAATATTATAGGAGGAATTGCAGGATGTAGAATTTGGACAATTTGCAGAAACGCCATCTCATAACACTGACTTTTTAAAACCAATGAAGAAGTTGGAAGACAGTACACAGGTCTGTTTTTCTGGCAAAGCAAGATGAAACATTTGCATTGTCATCTGATGAGGAGGAAGTAACATTAGGACCCCTAATTAACACTGAAACCACAGACCATCCGGAGAGGATCAACAGAACATCTTTGGGATCTATGGATGGTGATGTTTCCTTATTCTGTCCCTGTTACTGCCTTTCTGTCCCCAAGACCACCCAAGGTCCCAAAGCCCTCCAACTCATTTCCAGGAAGGACTAGAGGAATGGACTGCTCACAGTAACTAATTTGCGTTAAAAGTTATCCCCACCAAACCTGGGCAGGTTCTGTCCCTCACTGCCAACATGTTCAGTTCAAGCAGTACTCATTACATAGAGTAGATGAAATATTTCTCCTATCTCAGTAGTTAATGAATGCTAATAAATGGATGAGAGATGCCTTAACTCCAAATCCCATAAGCAAAAAAGTACTCCACTGTACACTGTAAACTCTAATAAAAGGAAATTAAGGATGTAAAGTCAAACCATGGGAAAGGAAGAAAAAGGCAATTTTTTGCCAGCTCATACAGTACTTGGCTACCAAATCTGTGAAGTAGTAATATCACCAAGTACATCTTTTTAAAGCTTCTGTTTCTCCCAAATGTATAACTCATCAGAAAATGCTCCTGCTTCTCATCATCTATTTCCCTCTCCAAAAGGTACTCAGGAAAATTACTTTTTCCTAGCAAACAGAAGTCCATAAAACTTACAAATCAACCATATATGCTACCCAACTTGCTTTTATTCCAGAAGAAAAATTCCAGCACTGATACACTACTATATTTCACTCAGTAGTTTTCAAACCTGCATGCCTGAAGGTTTGCTTCCAGAAGTTCCCAGAAGTGTACTTCAGCACTTAAAAGAAGCTATTTGGATGGGAAAAGTATCCACCACTTTAGAAGTGGGGAAAGGCAACCAAGTCCAGCATTCTTTTCTCCTGCCTCGACAAACAGGTGTCATCACTACATCCATCCTTAATGCAATGCAAAGGGGTTGTGTTAGGTTCTGGACTAATTATTTCACTGCCTCACAGATGACATTCACTTCTCCAGGAAGCTACTTCTCTTCACATCCAAGGTTCTTCATAGCCTCTCTTTGTCTCTTCCAAATCACATTTAGACTTCCACCTCCGATCAGCCCATGGCAGACACTGACCCCTCCCTACTAGTTAAACTGTCAAACAAATTTCTTCAGGCTCACCATAAACTCTCATAATTGCCCAAATTCCTCCAGTGTTGGGATGGAGAATGTACTGAGAGACCATTGCTATCATGTTAGTTAATATCCAGTCACAGCCACTTCACTTTCTGCCATTTGGGATCTGTTCTTGTACCTGGAACATGACTGCTTTTTGGTATAGCACCTGACAAAAGAGATGTGGGCTTTGGCTAAGCTCTTGATACTCTAGTGTACAGGAAAGTTTAAAAGCAGCAGCAACAGGGAAACTGCAGAAAGGTTCAATAGATTCAACCACTTACAACACTAACCCATAGGAGCAGATATCCCTTTACGTGTGCTGACCTCCATCAGAAATAGTTGCACAAAAGCTTCATAAATCACCACTATCATCATCACCTCCTCTGCTACTTGGGCAGTGACTTTGGTACCTATCTTTTCTTTAGCAATGGGATGAGAGGTCATCCCAGGTTAAAATGACAGTCTTAAGCTGTACCAGAGGAGGTTTAGGTTGGATGTTAGAATTTTCCACAGAAAGGGAATGCACTGCCCAGGGAGGTGGTGGGATCACTGTCCCTGGAAGTGTTTAAGGAAGGACTGGATATGGCATTTAGCACCATGGTCAGGTTGACAAGGTGGTGTTAGGTCATAGGTTGGACTCAATCTCAGAGCTCTTTGCTGATCTAATTGATACTGTGATTCTTCCATTACTGCTAGAAGGAATCAAAAAACCCTCTGCTGCTGGTGTTCTTTACCCTGGCCTCTGAGGGCAGGCATGTTTTGTTCTTCAGTATATTTATTGTTGTCTTTACTGTGCAAGGGCATTTCCAGGCAGACAGAAAGAAAGAGTTGCTCTCACTAGCATGTGGTAATCTAAGGGCATGTGGAGTACCCATCAAGTTGGCATGACAGTCATGGCCTGACACAGCCCAAGCTTTAGGATGTGCTTTCAAAAACAGTTCAAACTCTGAGACACAGAGTGTCTGTCAGTCCTGAGAATGGACTGTGTAACTACTCCCCCTTCACTGCAATTTTTACCCATCTTAAAGTCAGGATTAATCACCACAGCCACAGCTTCTTGACAACATATGAAAAGTTTTGGATTTTCTCTGTCTGGTCCAGGGCACGTGTTGATCAGCTGAACAATGCTCATGTAAAAGCACAAGCTCTGGTCCCCTTTGTTTTGTGCCACAGCTGCACTCGAACTGAGAGCGTGTCAGTGTTGGCATCACTGGCAGAACAAAGGAGACAAAGGCTGACACAGGAGAGACTGTCAAGCTTCTAAAGAGCAGCAATATTAGAAAAAAAAATAAATAAAAAGCAAACTCTAGGAAAGGACACACCTGGACCAGAAGTATTTTTTAAAGTAGGAAGCTCTGCCTACCTGCAATGTGTGGAAGGTTCACTACTCATAAACCCAGCCTTTCCTTACAGTTCTGTGCAAGAGAGCACAGATTTGGTGAACTGAGAGATCCAGAGGGCTATTTCCTATGCCACTACAGCCCCAGCAATGCCTGCGGTGCCTTCTCTCTTTGTAAACAAGCTAAACCAGGCTGGGCTAAGTGCACAGGAGAGTACACTAACCACGAGTGGATTCCAGGCTCTTGGCACTAGACACAGCCACTTGGCTGAAGTGGCACGTGTCTCAGTATTAAGGCTCATGCTAAGCAGTTGCAAATGGATACGGCAGGCACGCTCCACTCCGCACGGAGTTTAATGCAGGAAATCGTGTCTGCTCCAGTGCTGCAACATAGGAAACCCGAGAGCTACAAATGCACCCTGGGGAATTAAATCTCTGCTCTTCGCCTCTGCAGCTCAGGAGTGCCCAGAGCAGCCTTTGTACAGCCTCACCTCCAAACACACCCCGATCTGCGCTCATTTCCAGTACTAGCTGACATGCATGGGGCATTTCCAGGGAGACAAAAGGCTGCCTCTCCATCCCAAGCAGCTCACAAACTAAGGATATGCAGAGGGGACGGATGTGACACTTCAGTCTCTCCCTTTGCACAGCTTCAGAGCCCTTCCTGCTACTTACCCAATTAAAAGAAGTGCATGGCTGCATTTATTTGTTAGTGCAGCGTGAGACATCCTTGTCAGCAGCGCTGAAGCTGTGCAAGTGACTCTTGCAGATGCCATTGTTCTTAGACATTGGATTGCATTACATAAAGCCTGCCCACTGAGAGATATGTTGGGAAGGGGGGGGAACAGGAAGGAGGGGGAGGGAGGAAAGGAGGGGAGCCTTTTAGCAGAGAGGGGAAAAGAAACCCTCAGAGATCCAAAATAAATGATTCTTGATTCACAGGGAGGCAGGAAACACAGCTCACACCCAAACAGAGACACTCCTCTATGGCAGACAAGCATCCTGATGATTGTTGGCTTTGTTGTTCCAGCAGGAAACTCCCCCGCCCCGCTTTATTCTCGGAGGCACCCACCACTGCTTGCCTTTTGCTGCTCCCTTTTCTGCAGGAGCAGGAGGAGCTGCTGGAACACGCTGCACAGCAGCTGAAACGGGAAACAGCTCGGGATGCAGCACCTTCCAACTCACCCAACAAATAACCTGCTCTAATTCAAAGGGCTGGCAGTGAACAAGATATTACAGAAATATATTTCCTGGGCGTTAGCACAGCAAACAGCATAGTACAAAGCTCATGGTATGCCACCATATGGCTTCTGCCATGTTATTTCTGCTAATAATGTAAAACAACATGCACTGTGGTAGCTGCAACGACCACGATGCCACTACAGCCTGTTTGTGCCAGGATTAAAGTGGCTTCTTATTAATTATTTAGATATAGCATTGTATTAAAAAAAAACAACAAAAAAAAAAACCTGAGGATGGAATAATATTATTCTTATTTAGTTATTTTTCACCTAGAGTATGATTAAATTGTTCAAAAGTCAGAAGTCCCAATTTTTCAGCAAAACTGGGATAAGAAAACATGGCTTACTGAATAAACAGTAAGCATGATGTCAGCAACCTAGTAAAAATACCTGTTAAAACACATGGTTTATAGCAAGCAATAGCTGAGCAACTATTCTGAGCTGTAAAAATGAGACAGAACCACAGAGCTCTGTCCTGCTGTGATGAGCTGCAAACTTAATCAGAATCCATCCTGGCTTGAAATATGTAATCTGTATTGTCCATTTCCCTCCTCCTCTGTGTGTGTGTACAGATGGTCAAAACCTTACAGCTAACCCTGAGCAGTGGATAATGAGGTAATAACACTTCCCACCTCCAGCCTCCCTGGTTACTTCCAAATTAACATCCAAACTGCATTATGCAATTCATAACACCAGAGACAAGAGTCTAGTTCACCAGTCAGGCCGACTTGTTAGTCAGGAAATGGTTAGAGCAGCTATATTTCTGTACCTGTTTTTGCTTTTTAAAATTGTGTATGGTGACTGTAAACACACACATCAAACCTCCTCTATGTTCAAGCTTTGAGAGAAAAAGAACAACAACAAAAAACACTGGGGGAAAAAAAACAAAAAAACAGCCCCTTCCTACCCAGACTTGTCCTGAATACTAATGCTAAAACTATTACAAAATGCTAATTTGGTACCAGCAACCTATGATTATAAAAACAATGAAGCACCTCAAGCACATGAATTAAGGCATCATCTTAAACATGGTTTTTTCACCCTAAGCTAGAAAACCCTTATATATACACATCTGGGCCTTTTCTTGCTCTTGATGATCTCAAAGCTATATTCAAGATGCAAATCTTTATGTAAGCTAGTCTAATGTATTTGGGGTCTGAATGAAAGCTGAAGACACCACAGTACTTTTAAAGGCAACCACAGATGAAACCAAAATCTCGGCTAAGATTATTTTCTGTCAGCAAACACCCCCTGAAGGCAATTCTCATGGATTACTGGGATGCCTATTGAGTTACTCGAGTACCATTCCTAACATTCATTATTTGGTATAGAACACCACTACATGCTTTCATACTTAACATACTTAAGCAGTCAGTGGCAAAGATGCAGTTTCATGACACTTCTGAGGCAAGAGTCTCAAAGGTCTAGTAACACTAATAATTAATCTTAACAGTTTTTGTTTCCTTTCCAGTTTAAGGCATAGGAAAGGCTGATTTCCTTCTCTGTGCTGCACTGCTCACCAACAGCAGACCTTGAAATGGAAAACTCAGTGCTCAATTTCTTTTCATGTGTTCTAACCATCTGATGCTACTCCCTCACTACTAAACTGAACTTCTTTACTCTCATCTTGCATTTGTGCATAGTATCTAACTTACCTAATGCCTCCCATCAACAGAATGAAAACATAGGCAAATCTCCCAAAACTCTTGCAAACCTAGTGGCCATTGAGGAGAAGGAAGAACTAAGTGCTTGGCCAGGACCAACCATTGAACTGTAGGACCTTTCCCACTCCATCCTTCACTTTTTGTCTAAAACACTGAAATGTTTAGAACAGGGATAAACACCTAACTTTGGGCAAAAATGGCAAAAAAAACCCAGAGACAAAAATTAGAATGAATCCACAAATTCATCCACTCTCACTCACCCAGATCAAAAGTTCCCTTTATACAATGCATCTTTACTATACACATTGTATAAAGCTCTTAATTTTTCTAATTCATGATAAATACTGAATAACTCTCTACATCAATAGTATCCTTGACAGATCCATAATTAAGTATTTGACTCTAATTAAATGCTCCATAGAGAACTTTGATGAAAATAAAAGTTCCTCCTACTAGCAATAAAAACATTTGTGTCATCTACATACCCAGAAATATATCAAGCCAAAACATGTAATGCTGGGTTTTGGAGTGCAACGAAGCTGAATAGGAGGTTAGAAATAAGCCAAGAAGTAAAAAAATAATTTTATTTATTTATTTTCTATTTAAAATTGTAGCCCCATCAGATTCATTATATCCTTCAACTGATAAAACATTTACATTGTTTGGCTGATGCTCTTCAATTCACAGTTGCATGCAATTAACAATTATGAGGTGCAATTAAAACTTGCAAGAGGTAAGCAAGTCTCCCATAGGCTCTCCCAGAAGTAGACAAAGTAGCATTTCCACTTCAGATCAAAGTAAACTACAAAGCCCAACTAAATTTGCATAAAGTACTGCAGGAAACAAAGACTTCACATTTGACAAGAATAGAAGTTAATTTCTTCACCATCATTTTCACTATTCTCTTTGCTTCCATTACAGAGGGAAGGGAGTTCAACAGCTAGTACAAGGCAAGGGGAACCTGCCAAAATAACACAGATTAATTTTAGTGTCAGGAACTACTGTAAATCTCAGCAGTTTGAAAGGTACCATCAGGAAAGGAGAGGGGATGAGAGTCAGAATCCATCTGAAATGTCATGGAATGTGGGCCTCAAAGCCATGAGAGAGAATGGCTCTGGAAAAGAAATTACTTTATAGAAAATCTAACAAATATCTTCTATGAGATGACTTGACTTTGAGGAGCTCCCTCACAATTTAAGTTTTTTAAACATATTTAAATCTGGACAACTTTCTGTTAGCAGTAGTGAATCATCATCTTTTCCCCTGCTTTATTGGGTTCTAGGGCCTGCTCCAGCTCTCACCTAGAAGTATTTGCCATTCTTCCCATTTCTTTTCCATCTCAGCCTAGCACCACCATCATTTTGACTTTGAGAAAGCAGCACAGATATAATAATGATGTATATTTGTACATATCCCCCCCTTTAAAACTGATTTTGCTCATATGAAGGCATAAACAATCTAAAGAAGCATCCCTGAGCCATCCACAGCTTTCACAAAAAGCTGCCTTTAAAGCTATCTGGTTCTTTTCCACCTGATCCTATAAACACTGCTGGCAATTTTTCCCCCCATGCCTCTAACATATTTTCACTTAGCACCAGTTTGATGTATAAGATCTGACAGCCAGGCAGTTATAGGCCACCTGCATCACTGTCTCCATGACAACAGTGAAAGACAATCCATGATCCCATGCCCTGGTCACACGTTTCAATACAGCTTATCTGTCCAAAGCCACTGAGTCTAATGGAAGACAGTAATTACAATCTTCCACTCATTGTCAAAATTCTCACCATATAATGCTCTTCAAAATTATTTTATTCCTCTCTTGTGGCTGCTTTGCAAAAAAAAAAAAAAAAAAAAAAAAAAATAAGAAGAAGGGAAAACAAACCCCAAAAGAAAGCTTAAGTGGGTTTGGAAGGGAAAGAAAGAGTGAAAAGCAAGTCTGTGCCTGATAGAAAAACGCAGCAGTGTGAGAAAACTGGCTCTTTGCAATGCTGAAGGACTAATCAGAAGCAGGGGAATGTACCAACCACTAAGAGGGATAAATGAAAATTTCTCTTCTATTCGTACAGCATCACTTAAGATCCTTTTGGTTTTGCACTGGAGGTGAAGAGAGGATATTAGCTGCCCTCTTTTCCCCTCCCCTTCCTGGAAAACTTCTTCCTATCAAAATGAGCAAGCACCATGCTGCATTGTGCAGCAGCAGCAGCCTCAGCAAGCAGCATAGCTCTTCAGATGACCATGACACCAAAGAGAGGGGGAATCTTCTGTCTGAGACAGCAGAGCAGCAGCTCCTCCTCTCCACACTCCATAACAGACTCTCTCTTAATTTTTCATTTTTAAAACAGAACTGCAGACAAAGCTTCCTGATTTTACCCTTTCTGATCACTGTCCCTAAAGGATTGCTGCATTCCCTCCATCTCTGGCAGAAAAAATGCCAAAATGTTATTCCTTTGTCTATGGCCAACCATAATTAGGATGGAGATCAGGGTAAAATTTTGCACCTGTAAAACAAGGACATGACTTCCCTGCCTTGTGGGGAACTGAGAGGACAGAGGAAATCCAGCCATGACACGGACCAGCAGCACTTATTTTGAAATATGGCAAATGTTGGACAGTGAGTACCTGGACTCTCATCCTGCAGCAGATACAAATACAACACCTTCTGGCATAGAATTTGGTGCTGGAGGATTAGGCCACATCCATAATAAATGCAAAGCTTTGCTTTTTGCTTGATACTCCTTTGTCCCAATCTTTCCTTCTCCTCCAAGCACCTTCATGCAAATCAAAGCTTCAATTTATTAGGCACGTAATAAATACCTCTTGAACTAGTAAAACGTGATCAATCAGGAACAGACAAAATGATACAGTAATTTATTAAAATGTTTCATCCACCCATGTCCAAACCACAACAGTAAATAAAATGTCAGATGACTGCCCATTTTAGAGACATATTTTTAGTTGAATGCTTTTGGCCAGAGCGTTGGCACCAGGAAATGAAAGCTTCATTCACAGCACATTACTTGCCTTTGCCATGCAGGGTTACCCTGGCTCAGCTGACACAGTAACCCCACTGTAGCTCTGGCCCCAGAGCCCTGACTCTCAACTCCCAAACCACAAGGTAAATAAAGAGTCAGTATTTTTTTGGTCTGTACTTACAGGAACACAAGCAGGGCTGAGGACCCTCAGTCCTGATGTAGCTCAAGCACGCATCTGAAATAACCTTCAGCGCCCATGGCAGAAACTACTTTAAAGAGAAGCAACGCTGTGATTTAATGACCACCTTTTAACACGCCGGCCAAACGAAATGTTACAACCAACAAAGGCAATAGTATCTTTAAGTTTCCGCGGAGCTGTGATTCCCTCCCGAGGGTACAAGCCCCGCAGGGGCACAGCTGGGGTGGATGCACAGCGCAAACCCAAGGGATGCGCTCGGAGGGGCAGCGGGAGTGACCTGGCACGATTCCGCAGAAAATCCCTACTGATGTTTCTAAGGGACAGGACACATTTCCCGGCGGGGTGAGGCGGGCACAGCAGCAGGTCCGTGTGGTTCTGCCCCAGTCCCCCGCGCAGAGTGCCCCCCAGCCCTGCCTGCCTTCTGGCACCGGTTCAGCACCATCGCAAAGGGAAGGGTGCCACCTACAGCACCGAGCTGCGCTTCCTCCAGCGCCATGGCTCGCCTTGGACGCCTCCCAGGGAAGGATTCACCAGGGCCGGCCCCCAGAAATGGAGCCTTGGCGACTCCTCCATGACAGAGATAGCCAATGTCCTCGAACTGGTTCCTTGTTTTAGGAATGCAGAGGTAGAGCTTCTCAAAGAGATGCCTTGCCTTCGTTTCTTTGGTGCCTTACTGTTGCAGTGCGACTGTTTCCTCTTCTACTACACCTGCATGTCAGTACTATCAAAACCACTGCACTAACTTCTATCTTATTTTTTTATGGTATCTTAGAGTGTCAAACATGATTTACTTCAGAACTTCTTCAGAAAAGATTTGGTTCCTGCCCACTCATGTTTATGCACTTAATTTCTTTCCCTTTCCTTTCCATGGTAAAGATAAATTCAAATAACATCTTTTCTGTCTTGTACAAGCTACATCTTTTGGAGTTCCTCTTTGTGCAACACCCAGCCTCTGGAAAGGAATTAGAGTTGAGGTGCCTCTTCCTGTTTTTAATCTTACTAAACCACCTCTAATTCATACAGGGGATGCATAACCAATAGATAGAGTCTGCAAACCAATTCTTGCTTTTATGGAAGAGTGCTGGCTCTATTCATCAATACTAATCTAAGATAAATGTCCCTATGCAGAACACATGACAGACACACACACTGTCCAGAAGGAAGACGCTGAATAAGTCTGAGCACACCTGCCACTGTTAATGAAACAGTCAGAAAATGAATAGGTATCCATAGCCACTAAAAGAACTGAAAGCATAATCCTGTAAACCAGAATAATAGTTTAGCTAAATATGAGGATTAGGTTCTCCTCTTTTCTTCATGCTCTGATTTTTGCTATGCAAGACTCTTTCTAATTATTACAAATTTGCCATGAAAAAGCAAGCTCTGGTCTGACTGTTGAGACTCTACCAAGTCAGGAAATAGGAAAAATTAGAATTAATAACTCTTTAATAGACTGTTTCATTCATAACTGTCCAAGTGTTCTCCCTCCATGGGGTGACTTCAGGAATGACCCCAGGGAGCCAAAGGCCACAACAGCATGCTTCACTGACCTTGATGTGGTCAGAAGGCATCTTGTCTAGCAAATTCTGGGTAGTATGAGGTGAAATGTGCCACTAAGTGCCTCTCCAAGCCCAGGGGCCAGTGCCTGGGGACAGACACAAAGCAGCCACAGGGAATAGCCACACACCAGCACCACACAGGATCTTTGTTGGCACTGCATACAACTAGTTTGGAGTGAAAAATTGCAAACAGGCCAGAGAAATAAATGTCACAGATCTACCTTTGCACTAATCCAGCCAGTTTTGGTGTTCTGTGTCTCTGGTGCAGTTCAGCTACCAGAGAAACAGCAGCTGTGAAGCTCCTTCACCAGCACCCCTGTATTCCACAAACCCACCATGCAAACACTGGGCTTCTACATGGTGATGGCATCTTGCTCTCCCCAGGCCTCCCTCACATGTACAGCTGCTGCAAGGATGTCACTCCTTAGCACATGTGGCACAGGACAGAGGGACACACCGCATTTGTTGGGATCTTGTGCGTGCACAGGACCACTGAAGGCTTTACACCGTGGCTTCCTGGCAACATGCCAGCTGGAAAAGAAAATCTGGTGACCTGACAACAGAAACCCAGTGCAAAAATGTGAAGTTACAAATCCAAGTGCTCCATATCAGAACTCTGCTGTTCTGAGGCATTTGGTCTGTTAATATTCTTACTGCTCTGGCTAAGAGCTATCAAAAGACCTTGAACCTACATGTAAAACACTATGACCAAAGAGTCTTCAGCATTCAGTAGGGCAAAATCCTACTGACATGGGTGAGAAAGTCAGAGATATAGTCTCACCTATCTGAATTTTTATATATGTATATTTTATATTATATTTAGAGTTATTTACAGATAAATAAAGACTACTGGAAGCCAAAATGTAACAGGCAGCAGGAATAAAAATCCCGAGACAACTAAACAGAACCACAAACAGAAATGACACCAGAAACGACATTCAGAAATGACAAATCACACCTGAAAGTGAGAGGAAGCAGCAAACACCAAACAGTGACCAGAGAGATGTGTACCTATGTATCACATACTTCCACATCTATCATGTATCTCTTCCAAAAGTAGAGGTGCCTTCTGCAGGCCGGTGCTGCAGCTGGCAGCGTGCTGGAGAGGAAAGGTTTAATACTTGATACCTGCTCTGTCAGCTGAGGTGTTTTCAGACAGATACACCAGATACAGATATCCCTGCACATAAAGTACTTTCATTCAGTGACTGCTTCTATATTTATGAGCCAGCACGTTCACAAACAAGAAGTCACTTGTTTAACTGGACATGTCAGACACCTCCAGCTTCATTGTCATTGTGCATGTTAGTATGTAACTGCATTTTTAGTTCTGGTGTTTATTTATCCATCCTCTCAGGCTTAATTTACTCACATTTAATTTTCATACAGATTCAGAATCCTGCACTCATAACAACACCTGTCTGCTAGGCTTTGCAACCACCCAAAAAACATGCCTAACTTGTGCTGTCCAAGACCTATTGCTTGGGACATTTTTCCCTATGTTTCAACTCTTTTCTTTCAGGTTTCTTGAGTTTCAAACTCTCACCTGAAGTCTAAGGATAGTGAAGACTTGCCAGTTGAATGCAATATGAAGAATGGAACTAATCTCACCAATACCTTCCTAGCTTCCTTCACAACAAGCAAATACTTTTCACAATACTGACCTCCTGCTAGAGCCAAGAAATTCAGCTACTTCAATGAGAACTGTTGTAATACAGCTCCACTTGTAGCTGGCTGATAGGTACAGACTCAGAAGTGAAACCCCCTTTCACTACCTCTTGTATTCACCTAACTCCTGTTTTGTAGAACTAGTATTTGTACATAGTCTGGTAAGCATCCAGCCATGTAACTTTGAATCAGCATTCAGTCTTTCCTCAGGAATAAACACAAGAAATCCCCTACCAGATCTTCCCCTTCCTGAAAGGCAAACTCTGCCACAAACAAGCCACAGCATTCCTCCCTCAGTATCAGCCCCCAATCTCCCTACAGCACACACAGACTAATTCTAAAGAATATGTGCAGCACATTTACTTTTCTATGATAAAGCAATTAAGAGGTTTTTCCAGATGAAAACAGAAAATATGTCATGAATAAAAATTCCCATATGTCAACAAGTAAACTAGTATTAGTTGCAAAGAAAGCCACAAATCACAATCAACCACTTCTCCTAAGTGAAGCCTGACTAAAGGAAAACATCTACAACGTGAGCCTGGATGCCTTTGCTAATGAGTAATGAGAGGTGTTAAATTACAGCTGCCACAGGCACTTCCCCTGAAAAAACCCAGCTTTTAGGGAAGGTGAGGACTTGCACAACAAGCAACTAGCTACTGAGAAGCCAAGAGAACCCTTTCAGTAACTCCAAACTCATCTTGAAAGAGCACTGGAGTTTTAGTGAGCCACAATTGGTAAAACCAGGACCATACTTAATGAACAGTGGGACACTATTGACATCACTGCCATTTCCACCACCTTTCCTCCTCTTCGTGCCCTTTTAATGAGTTTTCATATTTCTCATTAACATTTATTATATTAAACCCCACACCCACCTACAGGTGTGTGTACTGAATCTAATCTCTGTCTGGAACACACTGTATTTCTCCATGCAGCCTGTTCCAGGTCCTTGCAGTCCTCAGACTATCTGCCTGCCAGTGTCTACAAAAAAAGTTACGTTGAACTGAGGTTTCCAGCTGCTGAAAAAATGTTTTTTAGAATATACTGCAATAATTTCTCACCAAAAGGAAAGGTGAGGGTAAGGGTAGTGACTTCAGTACTGTTTCTCAGTTATACTAATTAAGGAAAAATAATTCGTATTAGAGTATAGAATATTTAGTCCAGCATAACTGAGGGCCTGGTCTGAATTTTACAGAATGGTTGAAAGATTTTAGCTGCTGTGAACACCAATCAGATTTGGGCCAAGCATTTGAGATACCATTAAGTACAGAAATAAACTCTGCAGGTATTTATTGATTGACAACCACGGCGCATGGCAGATAATTTCTACTCTGTTGCCACTTCATTAGGTATCCATTTTTATACCTACAATATAACCAGATTACTAATATTTTAAGACTTAATTATATACAGAACTTCAGTACCAAGTGTGTCTGCAAAGAAGTGATCTAGGTGTATCTGCCTACATTCTAACACAAATATAACTGGAAAAAGCAGATCAAGCCATATAAATGTTTCTGCATTAATTTTTTCTATGCAATTGCTTTTCCGTTTTTCCCACAGTCCAATTTTCAAAAATCTATTTTTAGTCTATCAGAATTTTATCTTTTTCCATGGTCAGAAAGGAAAGGTTGGTCACAGTCAAGATTTGCTAATGTTTTCCTAATCACAGAATTTGCGGGGGAAGAAAAGTATGTAAATATATTTTATTATTTGCACTCAATATCTAACTCCAAAGAGCAAAAAAGAAGAGAATTCTCCCCTACATGCATATGTACAAATTAAGAAAAGATCATGATATTCAAGCAATTTCCAGCTAAGCACTTTCCAACATGGTCAACCAGGTTACAGCTGACAAACCACATTTAAATTATTCCCAAGATACAAAGGCTGTAATTTTCTACAACATTTACTGAATTTGCTACATTTCTATGAATTGCTGACCTGGCAGCAGTATCAATTATATTTTCAATAGGTAAACACAGACTTACATTAGCATTTTGGGCAAAATTGCATGTGATTTTATATATCTATATATACATATATATACACACACTCTTTAAACTAACTGCTCATGTCAGTCACTTGTAATAATGACAGCCTCAAAAGTTGTCTTTGGACTTTGCCCATCTCCATGATGAAGGGAACTTACTGACCAAACCCACAGTGGATAACAATGCTGCCTGTTTCCTCTGATCAATGGTGTAGACACTGAAACTAGACATTGAGATACTGGAGATGATATCAGCATTCCACAACCCTCAAGCCCATCTCCTAATTAAATGTCATGGTGTGAAATGTGGTGTATTACTCCTCAATCTAAACACAAATAGATCTTTTGTCACAGTGTCTGCTCACTATTTTCCAACAGGGATATGGGGTGGTGGTGTGCTCTTAAAAACCCTTCACCACAGCAACTTTGCACTTCTACTTTGCACCTACATCAACTGGACCCCTAGTCCACTACCAAATTTCCCTAAAACTTCTGTTTTACTTGAACACATTGTCCTTCCTCATTGTTTTTGACACTCAAAATGAGAAATTATTCCAAAAATGCCAGTTGATGAGTCAAAAAACATTCCTGTTATATCATAAACCATAACTAACTTAAGTAAATAAAAGTAATCAATTTACCCTAGTGAGTAGAACAGTGCATTTATGAGATCTGCTTGCTCTGAAGATGCTTTCCTCACCTGGCAGCTGAGCACAGACAAAGCCCATCTGATCTGGAGACTGGGGTGGAAAAAGTACCATTTTCTCTGTGATTTCAAGTTATAGGAAAAAAACAGGGAGGGCCAGAGTGTCATGTCCTTAGTTACAAACGAGAAAAAAAAACCTCAGCAAGATCTCACTGAATTTTAGCCCAGTTAAAAACAAACAGAACTGAAAATGTTAAAAACATACAAGACATTAACTGTATGTAAACAAGTTTCATTATGATACAAAATATTTACTGGTCATACACATCTGTAGAAATTACACATTTGTGCTGCATTATCATCTCAATTACACTGTTGAACTACTCAACCCCTTCCTTATCCCGATGTAAAATAAATGTTAAAAAACACACACACACAAAGGAACATGTTTGAACTGACGAGCACAGCAAAGGAAGTGCAGATAGGTAACAATCAAATCATATAAGCAACCTAAAATTGGGGGATGGAATAAGCGTAGTGCTAAATGGCAAAGGGCTTCAGTCCCAGCACATTCCCACTTCATTTGAAGGCAGAATGGCTGATATAAATCAAAGTGATTCAAATTGCTGAACCTAAACAGGATTTAAATTATCAAGCAGGAAATCCTCATACGAATAAATCCATTTGGGAGCATGGTTGGATTTGTATTAATTTTTCTAGGGAAGGGTCAATTCTTACTGCTTGGTAATTATTAAAGTGTGTTACTTGACAACTTATGTCCTTTGCATGAACACACAAACCACTCTGCATTAAAATAGCAAAATACTATTTTCTCATTAATTTTTAAAAATATTTTCAGTGCACCTGTTACGTAAGAATTAAAGTTTGTCAAATTGGGTTTTAGCTGTATTTACAAATATTTAAAGAGTAGTAGGTACCTCAGCTTTCACCTTATGGGAAGCAGAAATCTCCAGCTGTCTTCACACTCAGCTTTCAGCCTTAAACAAACTAATTGAACCTAGTAAATTGATGAATAAACCACGTCAGTATTAGCACAGAAGGCTTCTATTGCCTTGCTTAGAATTTTAAGACCCCTTTGCTCCAGAACACTTCCTAGATGTCAACCTTTGCCTGGTTCAGTTTCCTTCAAAATTTCAGTATAAATACAGTGGTCATTTGCTTTTATTCAAAATGGTTGGATTATTTTAACAGGTGACAGAAAGTTTAGGCATAAGCTGATTTTCACATCCGGTTTGTGTTTTCAAAATTAATTCTAACTTCACTAAAAGAGCTCATAAATCTGAATTAAGAACTAGGTAAAATTCAGTGTTTCAGGTGGAGTGTGTGTGTGTGTGTGTGTATTAAAAAAAAGAAAGAAAAAAAAATCAAATCACACTCCAAACAAGGGCCTGAGCAGAGAAATGGAAATAAACACCTATGACAAATAACTCATGAAAGAATAACTGCAGCTGACATATGAAAAACAAACAAACAAACAAAAACAACCCAAAAAACAACAACAACAACTACCCTCATCCATCAGTTTAACCTGGTTAATTTTGAATTATCTTTTTGGAATATAGACTGCAAGTAACCAGAGGACAATAGCATAAGGTTGGATAGGACTTTGAGCAACTTGGTCTGGTGGAAAGTTTCCCTGCCAGTGGCAAGGGGGCTGGAAGTAAATGATCTTTAAGATCCCCTCCAACCCATTCAATGTCTCTATAACCCCTCAAAACCTGGGAGAGGAAAAGCTCTTTATGAACCTGAGGAAAAGGAGCATTAAGATATGATATTCTAAATATCTATATTATGATATTCTAAATATCTATATCTTGTTTCAAAATTTCTTGTCTTACTATTCTAATGCCATTGAAGTAGGTGAGTTGCATGAAAATCCAGATGAAGTGCATGTGAAGGCTAAGACACTGCTACCAGTGTTTTCTCACTGTAACAGGAACCATGCTATGGGAAATTTGAAACAAACTTCAGACTGCTCTGTAGTGATCAACAGAGATGGCTTAATTTTAGGCTCCTGTATCCTCCTTCAGCTTGCAAAGAGCAGCATCACTTCTGTTTGAAAAAAAAAAAAAAAAAAAAAAAAGCAGATTTTTGCTTTCCTCAGATTAATCTGTTTTACTAAGTATGGTAGCAGTTCTTGAGAAAAGCACCAAAAACTGCTACTTTTACCAGGATAATCCACCTTGGGGTTCTTTCTTCTTAGTGAATCCTTCCCTTGCAACCTCTGTCAACTTTCTGGGGCACAAGCTGAACAACCAGGGCAGTCAGGAATACATCCATATAAAAGTGCTCAAAGCTACAGTGAATCTGGAGTGTTTCTCATACATCAGTCCATGCCAAAAATAGGAAAAACTAAGGCAGAAATACTATGTTTGTTTTAAAGCTCTTGTCAAATCTTTTCCCCACTGCACAAAGTGAGCAAGAGAAACTGAACAAAGTGCACTGGAAGAAAGCGCTGCAGAAAAACATCAAATGAAAAAATAAAAACCAGAATATGAGAGAGGTGGAACATGAAAGGGACACACTTTTTTTTTTTTTTTAATAGTATCTTCCTTAAAGTATTTTCTCCTGTACCTCAAAACCATTCACCCAAGAGCTGGGTTTTAGCCCCAGAAGGATGCAGGTGCTTTGGCCACTGCTGCCCAGCACATCACACAGTGAACAAGAGTGTGCATCTCCTGCCTCCTAAGCCTCCTTGCAGCCCTGCACAGGAGGACAGCTGGCTATTTTTATGTCCAGCATAGCGTGTGAGCTCAAAGCTTATTACCAAGGGTTTCCCCCTGCACACAGGAGCAATGCCAAGGATTTTTTTTTAATGGTGGGAATGGGCTCTGCATACTGTTAAGTAACTTAAATGCTTCCCTTAACTTGTATTTCAAGAGTAGACTTTATTTCAGCATTTATAATTTTTTTTCCTTAATTTTTTAAAGTACCTAATGTACTTGCTCATATGAATGTATTAAACTAACAGGTGATTTTAATATTAAATATGGAAGAAATAATCTTTTAATGCTTTTGTTTATCCTCAAAAAAAAAAACCCCAAAAAACCAAAAAACAACCCAAAGACCTGAAATCACACAAGTGAAGGGATCAGCCTAGAGCTCAGCACATCCTGATGAGGTGCCAGGAGATTCTGCCACAATATTTTCTCCAGCCTGACCAGCAAACTGAGGCACTCAGATGGATCCAGCAGGACAGCAGGGAACAAGTCACAGTACAGCCTTATTCCTTCTTACCCTGTGCTGCTGGTGGCATAAGGGGGCAGATTAATGCCCTTTTCCCAGTGCTTCCTCATTTCCTGGACTAACACAGACAGGTGTAATTACTCCAAAAACCAGAGCCAGCATCACCTTGAGAATAGGCACTGAAATGAAAATGAATTTCATTTTTGGCCATCTCCTGGCTGTATGGAATTAGCCCACCCAAGCCACTGGTTATTCACTACTAAAGTTGCATGCATTTCTTTGGCTGTGCTGAGGAAAATCTGCAGCCTTTGTTACTATATAGGTCAGAGTATATTTCTCCTAACATCACACAAAATGAAAATAGTTTCACATGCCACCACTGGGAAAGATATTGCCACTTCTCCATTCCCACACATCCAGCTCAATGAGAGGACCAGATTACAATCCAGTTTTCTTAAGAGCAGTGGTTTACACCTGACAGAAGCTTCAGTCAGAAAGAATAAAGCCAACACTAAACAAATTTTAAATATGACCTAGTTCTGAAACTTCATCTCCTTTATGTGACTGAGCCATTATTGAGATAAATCTGTATGCAGTAATGGGAGGGGTGCTGAATTGAAGCAGCCAGTAAAACCCAATTGCAGAAACAGAGAGAGTTTTGTTGTGAGCTTTTACCCACACACACTTCCCTGGGAGGAATTAAACTAACTTAGCTGTGCCAGGATGAAAGGCCTTTGCAGAAAAAATGATTTTGGAGGAAATGAAGCCTTTTTCCAATCACATAATTTTCTTGAAGTGTCAGAACACTCCAATTCTTCAAACTTCCACCTTACAAACGGAAATTAAAAGTATGGTCCCAGTTGTCAAAACACACATTTACCATAAATAAATCCATTACTCACTGCAAGGTTCTCTCTGTATTAATTACACTGTCTTATGAGCAATTTCAGCATGAGGCCACTGAACTGCAAAGGCTTTGTTGTGTGGCTCTGCCCTGACACTTAAAAAAACTAATGCAACATCCTCTGCTACAAAGAGTGATAGAGCAACAGAACGTATTTATTATTACAGAGAACTTGTGGAAGTATCTTTCCTTATAAAAACTGAAGCTGAAGAAAACCAATCATTCAGTGACTGCACTTAAACATCCACACCTATAGGAAATGTAGTACAGGTTTACTGTGAGGAATTAGAAATACACTATTTATGTGCTTTTACATCAGTTATACCAAATAACACTCAGTAAAAATTCAGATTTGTGTCTCTTCCCCTTGAAGGACTGACAAGCCCCTACCACAGAAAGAAAAAGGAAAGGGAAAAGGAAAGAAATGGGGAAAAAAGGAGAGGAAAAAAAGGGAGGGGGGAGAAGGGGCAGGAGAAGAAACAAGAAGAAATAAACAAGAAAAAAGGCCAAAAAAAGAGAAAAAAAAAGACAAAAAAGAAGAAAAAAAGAGGGGAAAAAATAAATCTCATTTTTTGTCCTTTCAGTCATGAGCCAGCCAACATACTTCAGGAAAACATTTGAATCTAGCGTCTCCTAAACTTGCAAACATATCTTGCACTTGACATGTGGCTCTTAAGATTTGCATTAGTTTTTAATAGCTTACAGTTTGTGGATCCTTAGCTTTCAGGGAGGGAGGGGTTTTTTAATGGCAGAGATGCAGAGGACTTCCAGAAATTTCTTATACACAAATTGTTTTTCTTAACTGTGAGAAATGATAGCGCTGGTTTTCTAAATCCTACAGGTTTAGAAATAAAACATATATATAGAGAGTATTGGAAAAGAGGGCCAGGAAGTGCTGATGTGTGACAGAAAAAAAAAAAGTTTTTATTAATAAAATCATCCATACAAATGGCTCAAATGCCAGCAATAAGTTGGGGATCTCTGGAATATATTTTTTCCCACGAATTGCCAAAACTCAGTTTCTTACAGGAATTAGGATAGCTCTTTATGCAAGTACTGGGTTCTGCCTGACAGTAGTAGTTTTCCAAGATATACCCTCAAAATTTGTTCTAAATATTACCAGTAAGATTTTACTTCTGTCACCACAGACATCTTTCAATTTGTCTCTTTTCTTACATGTTTTATGTCTCAAAGATGTACTAAATTGAAGTTATGGGACACCTTTTATATCTCATTATACAAACAATCTCTTTACAACATAACAAAGAATAAGAGATCGACTCATATTGATATTTACAGAACAAGAAAAGCAACACAAAAACACAGCTGACAATAATGAGAGAGTAAAATGAGCACACTATTACTTAATATTACCAAAATAATACAAGACCTTCCATCCAGTTCTACAGTCCCAGGGGAAAGGAAAGGGTCTCTCTCATGGTACAGCCTACATGCTAGGTGGGAAACTGGTTGGATTTTCAAATATCCTCCCAACAATAAGTGTCCATATCAGTCTTTACCTCAAAGCCATCAAATTATCCAAACTGAGCTCAGCTACTCCTTGGACAGATAAAACATTGTGCTGAAAACACAGTCAGCTGAAAACACTCATGTATTTCTGCCACCCTCTAGACCAAAGAAGGCAACTCTGTGACACAAAGATCCTTACTGAAATGTCAATATTATGAATGATTACTAATTGAGGAATGCTGACATCTCAATACTGTGGCTGAAACATGAAATAAGGCATATAAAACTTTGTTCTGTCAACTCCCCAAACAATCTAAGCCTGCAAAAGGCAGACTTTTAGATCATATAAATCATATTACAAAACCTGTGAAGAGTTCTTAATTTTTATGAGAAAACCCAACTCTTTTGCCTGAGACAGTAATGGCCCATATAGGCCTGATGAAAAATGGCACTAATTTCCAAGCTTACCTGTTTAAGGATATGCAAATCAACCCAAATATCTGAAGCACCAACTTTATACACTAAGACACAGATAGGATTGCTTGGACAACAAGAGGACATGACCACAACTGTGTCCTATTAAACTGTAAATCTCCCAAAAATCCTGGCTGTTTGGTGTTGCATTTTGACCTCAGGGACAGAAGCTTGTCCCTTCCCTTCCCAAAATGTGAGACAGTACCACCCAAGGGAAAGGAAATCTCTCATTGCTATTGAGTGTGCCTGCAGCACACTGCAGAGCAGTTCCCTCTATCCACCAGAAAACAGGATCACACTCAGCCACCAAAACACTGTGCCTAAACCACCTCAAATACTTTGCATTTGTTCCACTGGTTTGAGAAATACACATTGCCTTTTACCTGCCACAGCAATCACTTCTAAAAACTGATTTATATTAACAGTGGACATATGCATAGAGGGGGGAAAAGAAGCATTGAAATGCAGCTTGTTTTAGCAAAACAAAGCTAATCTATCAGGAAGGAAAAAAACCCACACCACTTAACCAACTTTAGAAATGTGCAAATAGGATTTGGACATAAAGAATTTAAAATACACACGTGTCCATTACTAATGTGTCAGAAGTTACCCAGGCAATGGTTTCCACATGAACTGCTGGAGACTTCCAGGGAATATGCAACAGGTAACTAAGGAAAGAAAGTCTGCTGTGCAGAGGCTTATATTTGCTGAATGATTTATATATATCTGTATTCATTAGCTGTGTCACTGGAAAGTGTTTAGAATTTCTAAAATCTGAACAAAACAAAGGTCACCACCCAGCTTACAGCAGTGCAGAAAATCAGCTAGCACAACACACTATAATGCTCTGATGGACATAAGACCTGGAAAAGCAAGAAAACCAAAGCAACTAATTCACCTGGTATTTGCAGCTGACCATGAGCATGGTCCTGTTAAACCAAAACTCTGGCTACTTGAGGTGGCAAAAGCTGGGCTCCTTACAATTACCTGTGCTCTCACTGACTTTGTGAAGCCCAAGCACACAGGCAGAGGCAAAGTTCTGCCCTTCAGCCTGGTCCAACATGTATTTCTGTCCTTCCATTACAGCTGATATCTGCTTAGCCCCACTCTGTCTACCCCAGTCTGGGTTCCATCCATCTTCTGCCCCACACTTTTTCCTGTCCTCCCATCTGCTTCCTTAGGTCTCTGCATTTCTGAAGCACCCCCTTCTTGCTTCTCCTTCCAAGCCACAAAACCAGCCAACCAAAAGCCATCCAAGAATAGAAAAAAAATCCCTACTTCACAAAACCCCCAACCAATCAAATCAAGGTCAAAAGGCAAGAAATATATCCTACAAAATTAACTCTTGCAAAAAAAAAAAAAAGTGTATTATAAAATTGAAAAAATGTGTCTAATTTTTTAAAATGTGCCTAATACCACATTAATAAAAGTTTTATACAAATGTAAGCATTTCATTTTTTTCCTTATAATAGGAAAGACATTTCATCCACAGTTTAAATACCAAATCTTGAATCATGTAAGAACTGTGTATTTGTAAACAGAAAGCACCTCTGAAAATGATGAAATATTTTATGAGTCTGTTTGTGCTACATTCCTTACAGACCCCGGTGAATATGACTCAATCATTGTTTTCACTTACTGGCCTCAGTTATCAATAATCATTCTACTTTTACAAATGTCTAAATTAATAGATTAAGAGCTTAGAAAATCTTCTCTTTAATAAAAAAAAGTCATATTGCAAAAGTGGAAAAAAGACAATGAGGTGAAGTGCATTGGTCAAAATTTGTTACATATTCTGCTGTTGTTTGAGACAAGCAGTAAAATTTGCTCCTGCCATTAAATTTAGGGACAAACCAGCCAGTCCAAACCTGCTCCCATAAACCCTCTACTTGTCTTTATGATACATGTTAACCATGCATTCACTAGCCACAAGAGATAAGTCATAGATTTGGGAAGTAAATAATTTTCAGACCAGAAACAATGTCATAACCACTAGTGAAACTTAACATAGGGAACACACTGCACCAGAAATACCAATACTGCTAATACCCTTATCTACCTATTGTGCTAACAGGTTGGATTCTAGCAAAGGAGCTAATTCTGAAATAAAACATCTGAGAAAGCAGGACAAACAAATAAAAAAAATTTTAAAACCCAAAAAACACAACCACTGAACTTTTTCATTGCTGACTTATTATCATATTGCCCTGACTTGGGGGCAGATAGAAGGAAAATAAAATTACATGTGAGTGTCTGTCATGGACACAGCCCCTTGCTCCAATGTTACCTCAAGTTCCATATGCAAGTCAAGACAACACAATGGTGCTTTTTATCTGGGCCTTTCATAATTACTTAACCTAGATATTGTTCTACATGGAATTAAAATGAGCACAACACATTAAGCAGCCAAAAAAAAAATGCAATCATCATACTGCAAAGATCAAGCAAAACTGTGTTTTTCCTTCTTTTATCAAGAGACCAAGTTTATCAATTTTCACAAGCAAGCAAAAAATAAATGAACACAACCCCCTCCCTTTTTCTTTCTTCAGAGAAAGCACAGTTAGCACCTACCTGAGACAAGTCCATGCTGTGGCCAGCTGAATGTCTTCTTTGGACTAGATTGGATTGAAAAGATGTTCTCATCATCCTTTACACTTTGGGCCATCGCCTCACCCTTGAGATGGACTATAGCAGTATTCTTGAGGACACTTCCAATAATGTTCTGCTTGATGGTCCATAAACTGTCTAAGTGCTTCACTCCCAAATTAATTCCAGCAAGGCACCACAATTCCCAGGCTTTCACCTAGCAGGTGGAAAGGACCCTTAAGGTCATCAAGTCCAACCATTAACGCAGCATGGCCAAGCCCATCACTAAATGTCCTTAAGTGCCACATCTACATTTCTGTAGAAATATCTCAAGGGATGTGACTCCAACACTTCCCTGAGCAGCATGATCCAATGCCTGACCACACCTTGAATTGCTGATCAACTTGATTACAAGAGCTATCAAAGTTTAATGCAAACTATATGGGGCCTTCAGCCTCCCTTTTCCTCTAGTACCTTCACCTTAGAGCTAAAAAAACCCCACTGCTCTCCTCCTAGGCAGCTAATTTTCCTCCTACACTAGTACCACAGGCAGACACAGGTGTAGGACTGCAGCCCTAAGACCACCCTGTTTAATGGCAGCAAAATGTTTATTTGTTTCAGCTGCTTCATCTAATTAACCCCAAGGCAGTACCATGTGAAGTCACCATTAAGTGGAAAAGAATATACTCCATGCCTAACTTCCCAGAACCCCTGTATGGCTGTAAATAAACAGACCCTTTATCACAGTAATAGGTGAAATTTACAATGCTACTAGTCAAAATTAATTTGGGTTTTCCTGTTCTACGTTGACAATTCTTCATCCCCCCACCCACTGCTGACATTTTCCACAGCAAAAGTGTTACTGAGAAGGGCAGTAAACCTTACTGTGACCATAAAGTGGTTTTGTTTTGTTGTAAATGAAATGGAGGAGAGAAAATAAGTGGGAGTTTTTCCTTGTTGTTTTGCATGATGTAGAATACATATTAAAATAATTTAGAAAAAATGAGCTTCAGCAAAGTACTATGGGGTGAAAAAAATGTAAAGTCAAATTCTCTCAGGTAAATTTTCAAAATTGCAGCAATCCAGCCTTTAAAGCTTTCAGTGTACAAACTACCTGGCATAAATTAGGGGGAAAAAAAACCAAAAAGGGGGCACTGCAACCTCAGCATCTTATCTCCACTTCTACTGGAAGGCAAAGACTGCAAGCTCAGCCCAGAAACGTGTGATAATCGAAGAACCAGAAGAATAGAAGATTACTTTGAACCAGTGCTTCACATCCAGCCATGGATTACATACCAGAACTTCAGCCAATTTCAAACAACGTGACCCCCTTTCAGTTTCAGAAATCTACAGCCTTCTGCATGAGTTCACTAAAGCCTTCAAAGTGACATTACCTGCTATGATGACAACTAAAGATATGTATAGTGAATAGCAATTTGGTTGCTGAAAACATCGTTAAAAATTTGTTATTTAATGTCAATAGCAGTTTTCTCTCTGCTGCCTCAGTTATGCAATGGAATGCAATCCAGAGAAATCAGAACAACAGCCACCAGCTCTGAGAACAAAAAGGAACAGCAGCACAGATCACAGCAAAAATGGAACAATCTGTTTAGCAGTCCAAAGGCAACTAGTACAAGGTAAGGCAGTCAGATTTAAAGTAATTTTTTCAGATGCTAGAGAGTCTGAAATACCATATTCTGCATAAACAGAAGGGGTAAGGAATGCAACAATTTCTTTTTTGGCAAAGTGCTGATCTATCCTCCTTAATGTAAAGAAATATCTTAAATGATTTAAAACCTCCTATACTTTCCAGAACTCTTCTACAATCTCATTTGCCATAGCCACCTCCCTTCCTCCTTCAGATGAAACACAATGCAGAAGTGCCAAAACATCATAGAAGATTAGATATGAGCAAAAAGAAAGAGGATGAAAATATAGAAAATGGGTGTATCAGTGATTCTTAAACTTGTTGGACTGTTATATCCCCTTTCACCATCGAAACTGATCATAAATCTTTCCACTTTGCCTTGGAGTACAGTTAAAAAACCAGTGTGTAAGTACAGGTACTGGTTTATACAAACACAGATACATAGGCATGTTGGCTTCCTGGTTGTGATGCTGCCTGGGGTCAGAGCAAGGTTAAAAACCAATTCTCTGCTCTTTTCCAAGGTACACAATACTCAAGGACTTTCTGAATTGGCCCAGGATTTCCACAAGCATCATAAAGATGATACAGAAAAACTTCACAGCAGCACTGAACAATTGCTCCTCTGAGTCTGAAAAGAAGAGGAAAATGAAGTTGAATTGTTCTGTGAAACGTGAAGTGTTACTGCATGGCACGTAGTAAAAGTAATTTAGGGAGGAGACAGAAAAGTGAGGACAGGAGGAGGGGAAGAGGCACAGCCCCACCCTCCATCAGTGAAAGCACAACTCCACCAAGCTTCAGTGGATGACAGCTGAGAACTTACAGGACACTAGAGAGACCTGTATGAAAACCCTACAGAAAGTGATTTTTAAAAAAAAGAAAAAAAAAAAAAGCGTGACCCGTTGATCTTCCTGTTTATTCCCTTAGTTATTCTGAAAGCCATAAATTCAAACCTCTTTCCAACTCTGTGTGTGCTGTGGTTGTGAAGAACTGACAACAAGCAAACAGTGATATAGATCTTCTGTGCTACCAACAGCACTGCAGCATTGGCTTTAGCGCTTTCACAAACTTCCAGAAAATGCAAAGTTCCTATGGGTGAACACACTCCTCTCAGGTCAACTGAAGACTGAAGTATTCTAATCCCCTCACCAATTTTACTGGTGTGTGGAGGCAAATAAAATCAGCCTGAAAGAGGGAAGTCTTGAAAGAAGGCAGCTCTTCCTGTTAGCACGGAATTTCAGCAGCTGCAATCTTATTAACTACTGCAAGTTTTAAAAGACATTTTCTCTTAAGCCCTCTGAAGCTGAGTTTCAAGCATTCAGAAAGCAAACAGGAGCAGTTTGTAGTGGCTTTTGAGCTACAAAACATTGGGAAAGTAAAATAAGTAAGAGGGAAGCAAAAGAACAATCAAAGTGACGTGATTTTGTGATTCACCAGCTTAGACAAACAAGAAAAACATATATTTCAAATTTTTAAGGCTCCCAAATTCCCACTGAATGTACAAGAATGCAGCTTATCTGAACAGCCTGTGAGATCCCAGACTGCAAAACTGATCACAGGCTCATAACTCTAGTCAGAGATTGTACCTCACATTTCAATTCACAGAACACACTCGAAGGATTCCAGTCAGCAGTTACTGGCTGTCAGGCCTGTTCTTAAACCTCTGCTAATCCAAGCACATCTCTCACATGAATTATACATATTGGTGTAATAAGCAACCAAGTGTCTTATACGTGCAAGTGTTGAAACAAAAATGAACCCCAACTCCTTTGCTGCACACAGCCACCCCTGCTTCAGTGTCTGTGCTCAGGAACAGAACCGTGCACTGACACCAGACCTAACCTAGCTGAGGTTCAATGTATGCTACCAGGTAAGCACGCTTGAACTAAGAGGTCCCAGATGTTTATCCTGGGATAAGGGTTGAATTTCACAAGAGGATTAAGATGTTGTAAGAGTGTGCTACCCACGGGAGGGACAGTCAAACAAACGATGGATGTGATCCAGCTAAGGACTAACCCAGAAGAAAAGGAAGGAGCGTGTCTGCCCTCCCTACCTGCACCAGCAAGCAGAGGCAGCAAACACAGCCCCCGACAAGAGCAGGAAACAGGAGACTTCCTCAGCGCTGCCAGCTCGGGTTACACCAGCTGGAGCCATTTGTGAAGCCTTAAGCTTTAGGTCAAGTTACTGTAAATTGAGGTTAACCTAAATGCAACCAGTTGTCCTGACACAATCACACGTTAAAAATTTTGGCGCTGCGTTAGAACAAGTTTTTGATGTGTTCCAGACAAAGCTATTCTTCCTGAACTTAACAATGCCTAGAACTTCACTGCGGGACTTCCAACGCGTTCTGTTTGGTCAATCTGAAGCTGAGATTTCACTATAAGTAGATACCCTGTGTCAAAATACAGCTTGCCCTGCTCCAGCTACGGCGTGTAATAACCCTAGCCACTGCCTTTGAAAGGCACACACTTTCCATCGGAGCATTAAAGGTCATCAGAGGCTAGCAGTGCTTGAAGTGAAGAGTCTCTTCATTCCTTTCAGTTTGCTAAACTGAAACCTATTGTGCTGACTAGCTGCAAAAGGAGGTCAGCACAAAAACTCCTTGTCCTAAAGGACAGTAATCACACAGGCGCATCAAGCGCCAGTTGGTATGAAAAGGAGAAAACAAATGGGAGAGGCCTGTGGAGTAAGAAAGACACAGAGATCCACCCTTATGGAAAAAGGAAAATAAAAAGGGTTACACAATGACTCCTTCTACGATGCTTACGAAAGAGAAGGAGCTTTGCTGGCCTGGGATTTAATTCTAGCATCACCCCTGTTGTGTATTTACTACTGACTTTACCCCTGTGTGGGCAAGATCAGACATAGCTTATTAACCAAAGAGATGCTTAATCCTACTTAGTCATCAGGCATGAGTAAGGGCTGCAAGTATTTGACCTTTTTGTGGAAAATAAAACATCTAAAAATTAACTTTTTTCATCTTTGCAATGCCAGAGAAATAGACTTTTCCTATAGTGTGAGTGATGAACTCCTAAGCACCTGTAAAGTAAGATGAACAGCAATATTATACAAGAAAGAACACAAGAAATGTGCTCAGTTTTGTGAACATATGCACAAGTACATGTTAAATACAGCAGGTATTAGCTTTAACAAACTCCTTACAAGCCTGACAGCAGTCTGTGGCACTCATTCCATCACTAAGACAGATGAAGATGTTCCAGTTTTTCACTCTGGATACCTTTTCCAACAAAAAGAAGAGACTCAGGTGGAGGGAGGAACCACTTGTCTGTGGTGGAATACCTACCAACAGGGACATATAACCAGATTTCGATAATTCTGGACATATTATTCTGTCCCTACACAGGGAAAGCTGAAAGAGTGGCCTACCCATTTTCCTTCCCTCAGGTAGAAGTGCAGTGTGATCATTCCCTTCTGGAAGGCAGTGAGTTAGCCCAGAATGGGTAAAGAGCAGGACTGAAAAACACCCTATGTTTCCAGCCGTGTTTTCTCTGACTTTAATCTAATTCTGAATTGGCATAGGATGCTTTGGCAGGGGAACAGAAAAGATGATCTAATAGGTTATTTGATTTCTGTCGTTAATTTCTCGGATCTAAATAACATTTTAGGCTTATGTGCTTAAAACACAACTCCTGAGAAACTGGGTTTAAGGCTAGAAACAGAGTAAGACACAATAATGCTAAATTAAAAAAAAAATCTTGAAGAGCCTTAAAATAGGAAAAAGTAGCTCCAGACTCTTTATAGTTCACAAGAGAGCTCAGATACAAATAAGTGTGCATTAGAAGACCAATGTGATAATTACACATGTCACTGGACAAAAAATGCACAGTTAGAACAGTCATGGAGATAAGAAACAGAGGTGATATAATTTGCAGTTATCATTATGTATTTGGCTATTACATACGAAATATACATTATTTATTCTATATATAATGTGTGTGTATACACACAACTACAACCTCTGAACCCCACACAATAACGTGGATGCAGAGCCAAGAAGAGTCTTGCACTGAGAGAAGGAAACAAGAAAGCAGATTAGCTCACAAAGAACCAAAGAACTGATATAATGTGTTGATATTTCCTGGAACCAATCCAAAGATGAGCAGCAGAGTTTTGGATGAACTGCAAATTTTCCCAATACTTCCTCTGAAAGCCAGGCTGGTACAGCATTTTTATAATCCAACTCAAAATCACAGAAAACAACTTTGGTTTTTGCCAGGTTGAACTGGAGTGAGGGGGAAAGGTCCCCACAGACATTTATAAACCACTTTAATTACTGTGCACACCCCAATCTATGCCCGTGTGTGAGCAAAGTAGCTGTGTAACCCACTGTCCTATTAAACAGAAGAGGCTGAAGTAGTTATAAATACAGGTATTTCAAATTTCAGCGAGTGAAAACTTTCTCTATAACAAGACTCAAATTCAGGGTAGATCACAGCTCATGAAATCCAGCCAAGCCTGTGCTCCCACACCCATTTTAACAAAAGGCTTCCATTGACAACCTCTTGTCATTGACACAGAGTCCTGAACAGTGGAAACTGCACAGTGCCTTCCACGAACTCTGGGAGGGAGGGTGCAAACTGTGGGGGTGGCAACAAGAATCATTGTACAAACTGCATCCCTTGTACTCCATCCAGTGAAGAAAATCAGAGTGCATGCCTTTAAATAATTGTCTTCTGAAGATGGTTTTGGGTTTTTTACTGAAGGGCACTCAGCATGTATGAGTACCAGCTTCTGGGAGGGTTTGTTGGGTGACTGGCTGCCTGGATTAAGCACATCTCCCTTCTCAGCATCCCTCAGTTTGGAGGACACATATACACACACATAGAGAGAGATTATATTTTTCTTTAATTTTCTCTGATTAAAAAAAACCAAAAAAACAAAAAAAAAAAACCAAAAAGCATTTCTTGCTGTCCTCATCGTGTTTGTTGCCATTTAGTCCCAACAGTTTCTTTTCCAAATGATGCGGTTTGATAATATGAGGGGAAAATTCAATAATGATTTTTGTGTGAAAGAGTAAAGCAGTAACAGATCTATGACTGTTCCACTGTAAACCTCTCCACTGGAGTTTACCAGAGAACAAAGAAAGTGAGAAAACCCCTAAATGTACTTAACTAAAAAAAAAAAAAAAAAAAAAAAAGTTAAATTGAATTGTTTTGAT
>JANRMJ010000088.1:9746019-9767716 GCA_025584955.1 Alethe diademata
ACTTAACTAAAAAAAAAAAAAAAAAAAAAAAGTTAAATTGAATTGTTTTGCTAAATAAAAATTATGCACATAAACTTACCACACTGTTACAACTGCCAAAAATTAAGAAGTTTAGGAGCTTGTATTTGGTTTTACTGCAAAAAGCATTAATGTCTCAGAGAAAATACTTTTCAACTGCTTAAAAAAGGAGTAATTTATTGGGTTTCAAGTATTGCTTTCATGTTTCCCCAATGTTCTTGGACATTAGACAAAAATCATAATTAACACTTCACAAGTGAAAAGAAGCAGGTGATATGTCTAGATTTTTTGGCAACATTAGTGTATTTTCTTTTAAAAAATGGAAATGGATCTTTTTTTGTAGTAAGGCAATAGAATTTATGTTTTTTAATATTACAAGCATAGGGCACATTGAGTATATTTAAATAACATGAAGATCATAGCACACGAATTGAGTTATGGTGAATTTCATAGCAGACTACCCCTTCATTAGGTGACTCTTAGCTCTTCAAATGTCCCAACCAGAAGGAATCCAGCAACAGTGAGAGCTGAACGCGCACTTCCTCCTTTTGTTATTTTGTTTCTACAACTTTCACATTGTAGCTTTGGCTTTCTGTCCCGCATCTTCAAAGGAAGACCAACTCATGCTTATCTAAAAATCCTGGCTTTAATGCTTCAGCATTAAATAAGGGGGAAGGATAACCCACCACTAGCCTAGGCTCGAGAGCACCCGAACTGCTCTGGAACTGGATGGGGACACTGCACCACAACATTGCCTGGAGAGAAGTCATCCTGGGAACGTCTCCTAAGCCTCCAGCCCCTTTCCTGTGCCTTGTGGAAACAGGATCTAGCATCTTGTGAGATGTGAAAAGGGATTTGAGGACAGCCGGGCTGACAAGAAGAGAGTCCCTGCTCAGGGGTTCAGGGAGTGACTGCTGCTGCCCCAGGAGCCGAGGCAAAGTGTTTTAAAGCCTCGGTCCTGAGGAAAGGCTCCGGGAGGAAAAGAAACACGGTTTTTTCCCGCTGGTAACATCAGGAAAGCAGCAAGATGTCAGTGAGGTCGTTGTGCTTCCTGTTGGCGAGGCGCACACGCACACACACTCCGCCACCCCCGCCGCTCTGCAGGGCTCCTGCCCGCGCTCCCGGGGCTGGGGGCACCGAACCGGCACCGAACCGGCACCGAACCGGCACCGGGCAGGCTCGGCAGGGCCCCGCACAAGCACAAGGCTGCCGTCCGGGAGGGGCGAGAGGCAGCACCGCCACCCCGCCGCTTTGTCACACAGCCCTCCCCCGGCAGCTGCCGCCCCGCCGGACCCTCCCCCGGCGGGGGAGGGCGAGAGGGAGGGACGTGCGAGGCTTGTAAACCACACGCTGCCATCGCACCTCCCCTCCTCCTCCTCCTCCTCCTCCTCCCGGTCGGTCTCCACCGCCCATTGTGCGCCCGGCAGACGGCGAGGAGCCGGCTGCCCCGTGCCCGCCCCGGCTGGGGACACGTCAGGACACACACGCGTGTCCCCGCCGGCCGGGACGAGCCCCGCCAGCCCCCCCAGCAGAATCACGGCTATAAATAAGGCTCTGCCGGAGCGCGGGGCCCGGCTCCCCCCGCGCCTCTCTTATTATTCATCATCGGTGCAGCCCGGGAGTGGGAAACTCCGCTTCCTACTCGCCGCTACGCTCCTACCGGCTCAGCGCCCGCCCCCTTCCCCCCCTCCGCTCCTCGCTAAGCTCCTTAAATCCCAAGGAAACTTTGGGAAGCGGTTCAGCTCGCGTGGGGAGCCGGGCTGCTGCACGCCAGGGCAGCCCAAGCGAGAAACCTGCCTAACTTCTGCTCCAGCAGCCAGCTCAGCCTGCGGAGCCACCTTCCACCTTCCTCCGCGGCGGGATTTAAAGGCGGCGCGGAGGAGCCGTGGCGAAACACGCACGCACACACACAACAAAAACCCTCCCCCGGCTCCCCGCCTGGCACCGCTCCTTCCCCCTTAGCCCAGAGCACTTCTACCCTTCCGAAGGGGAGAAAAAGCTCCCTCCACCCCAGCCCGTGAGAAGTTGCGGAGCGTCCCGGCAGCTCCCGCCGCCGCCAAAGTTGAGCCGAGCCCCGCTCCCCCTTGACAAGCGGCGGGGCCGACCTGCAGCTCATCCCGGAGCCGGACAGCCACCCCTCCCTCCGCCCCTCGGCCCGCACCCCCTTACCATGATCAGCGTGTGGTTCCTCTGCTCCGCCGCGGCGGGCTCAGCATCTTGCTGCTGCTTGCTCTGCTGCTGTTGCTTGCTGCCGCTGCCGCCGGTGCCCGTTTTCTTGGCCCTCTGCTCCAGGGTCCGCTGGTAGAGGCTCACCGTGTCCCTGCGCTCCAGCTCCAGCTGCTCCGCCTGGGCTTGCTGGTACCTGCTCTCGCAGTTGACATGGTGCCGCCGGCAGCCCTCGATGCGCTGCCGCAGCCGCTCCACCACCGTGCTGTGCTTGGGAATGCCGCCGCTGCCCGCCGCATTGTTACCGGCAGCGGCGGCAGGAGGGCCGTGGGGAGCGCTGCTCACCCCGATCCCGGCCCCGCTGAGGCTGCTGTTCAGGTTATTGTTGATGCAAATACTGCTGCCGTTCGCGGCGGCAGCGGGGGCTGCGAAATCCCCCATCCTCGTCCCCGCGCACACTATTTTGGAAGAACTTTTTATCCTACACTTCGCACACACGGTCTCCTCTGGGGTCCTGATGGGATACTTTTTAGAGAACCGGGGAGGGGGGGGAAGGGGGCACCATCATGTATCAGGGAAACAGCGATCCCAAGCAAATGTTTCTCTTTTCCCCCAGCCAATCCCTCTCGAGAAGCTCCAAAACATTAAAAAGAGAGAGGGAAGGGGGGAGGGAAATAGAGAAGGTGCTAAAAGGTTATCGCCAGCAACACAACCAACAAACACACACACACACACACACACAAAGCACAACAAACTAAGCAGCAGCAATTCGGGTTAGCAAACTCCAGGAGATATCAGACCAGTTCCTTTCCTCCTCTTTCTTTTTTATAATCCATTATTTCAAAACAGATTCCATGAGATTTCCGGAGATTTTGCCAAAAGCCTTCTCTCCCCATGGATGAGGAGAAACACGCGCCCCTCCACATGCACACACATCCACACACAGCCGCTCACACGCACGTTCGCACACACACATCCGAGCACAGGCACACGCTGGGCACACACGGCACACTCACTCGCACTCCGCGGCATCAAAAGACAGGCAAAGCCGCTTGCTTATTGTATTTTCCTTCTGGAAAAAAGTTTTGGTGTTTATGCCGCACCGTGTTCGCAAAGTACTTTGGCTGCTCAGTTGCATTTCAACAGGAACCTAAATAGCAAATCCTCGGGCTGGGGGAAGTAAACACATGAACAATCCGGACCAAGCTGGAGAGAAAAAAAAAAAAAAATAAAAAAAGAAGGAAAAAAAAAGTAGCGCTCTGAAGTCTCTGCCAAACGCCGAGCTGATACAGCCTAGCGCTTTGCTGTGCCGTGCTGGCTGCCGCTCCTCCTGCCACCATCACAATGATCAAATGCTCTCCTCCTCCACCTCCTCCTCCTCCATGCCAGCGGAGTGATATCAGGACAGGAGCGCTCAGTAAACACCGCGGCGGCGGCGGCGGCTCCTCCGGGCCGTGAGGCAGGCCCGGGGACAAGGTGCAAAACCCGGCGCGGACACGGAGCGGGCATGGCGCTTCCCCGCCGGCCGGCGAGCGGGCCCGACACCTGCCGGCCCCCGCGGGCTCCCAGGGCTCTCCCCGGGCTCTCCCCGGCCGCACGGCTCTGCCTCCCAGCCCGCACACGGCACACGCAGCCCGGGGCAGCGGCGGCCGGAGCCCGCGGGCGAGCGGCGTGTGCCGCCTTCCCCCTCCGGTGTCAACTGTTGCATAATGAATGGGAGCGCGGCGCCCAGCCCTGCGCCTCCTCCCCGGCACGGGGCTGAACTTTCTATTTTGAACAGCGCCAGAAACACGACACGCTGGGCAGGAACGCTTCCCTCCACATAGAGCGCGGGTGATTAATGGGTCAAGAATAACGTCGCGGGAATCTGGTTTTAAAGCGTTTTGCAGACAAAGCTGTTGCACCCGTAATTGTCATTGATTGTTATTTTCTGCCTAGCCCTGTGAGAAATGCACTTCCAGATGTAATTTTTAAAATACATCTATATAGAACATAATTATCTTAGAGACACTCGTGTTCTCTAACATGCAGCCGATATAAAGAAAATTTGGAACTCATGCATTAGTAATGTAATCTGATTTAAACCACCTTCATTTTTTGCCATTGCAGATTAGCACAGGATACTATTTCTAAGATACAGTGGCAAAGAGTACTCTTTGGTTGTTTTTTTTTAAGCGCTCAGCAGTATGAAATTTGGGGTTGATTTCGTGTCTATTGCCACAATTCATGACTCTGCAGAGACGCAACATAATAGTTGACAAATAAAAATAGCAATTAGTACCTTCCCTACGTTGGGATTATCAAACATTTCTTCCCCCCAGAAAAAAAAACAAAAAACAAACCCAAAACAACAAAACTCTTCTGTAGTATCAGTTTGAGAACCACAGTGAAGACACTTGAAGTTCTTCACGATCATCGATTACTACGTTATCACAGAACGAGCAGGGGGAAATTACAGCTCAGCTCAGAGGCAGCGTAAGAACGTGGGGAAATTGCAATCCTGAGTTAATTATAGAGATTCGTGCCTCTCTTAATTTGGAGACGGGGGATGTGTTGTAATCTCTCCAGTAACTATTCAATTAAATGGTTAAGATTCAATGTAAGAATAGAAAGAGGAGGAAAAAAAAGAGGAGGGGGGGACGGATTTGAGGTTTTAAATGATCTATTACCAATTTATTAATATTTATTTATAAATATTCATTAGCATTTATATAATAATAATAATTTGAAATGGAAGATGTAATCAGGCCAGGGAGGGAGAGGGCTGTGAAGTACACTGAACTTAGAGCGAGTACTTTTTGGATTCCTCCGCAGTGCCCCCTGCAGCCCGCAGCTCGTGTGCTGCAGCCTGGCTCCACAGAGTGCTGAGCAGCGCTCGAATACAAAAAACCGAAGCGTTTCTTACACCCACCGGGTCAGAAATACATGTAAAAACAGTGATCTTACGGACTGCTTTTTCGGAGCATTTTACAGAAGCTTACTTCTTTTCCTACGACTACAGTTAATAGCATTTTTTTCAATCTCTATGAAGTCACACAAACACAACTTCCACTATATCACTTTGGCAGCTGTCAATGTGGTATTTTTTTAAGTGTAAGCTGTATTGCTATAGAATTTAATTTAAGCCTATTAAAAGTGTAGGAATTTTTTATCTCTCAGCTATCTACCTTGGTTCTGCCAGGCTGCACAGCCCAAGAGTGATGATTTGAGTAAAAGAACTTTTTGAGTAACCAGTGCGTAGTGTTAGAAGTTTTTCAAACATAAATCACCAGTTTCATGGCAATAAAATCCCAACCAACCAAAGAAAGGAAGAAAGAAACAAAATACAAAAGTCCCCCAACAAAATCCCTCAATCTGAATACATTCAAAAATCATTTGATTCTGATTAAAAGATATTTTTTCATTGGCTGAGGTTAAAGCAAAGCTGAGCAAATATATATATCTATTTCCTCACTTATTATAACAGCACAATGGTGATTCTTGCATTATTCTACAGTACAATCTTTTTCATAAGGCACTCCCTCTTATACCTAAAGACAATCAACAGAATCATCATTTCATTTAAGAAAGGGAAGTTGTTCTATGTTATTTTACAGCTCTCATCCAGCACCTAAGAGCTAACTAAAAATTTTCTTCTGATGGGAGGTTTTTCTTTTAAAGCCAAGTATTGAGAGGCCATTGTAAAACAGCATAATAGAGATAAGATTTCACAGTTCATTTTTGCATAGTTTATTTTAAGGACACTTACATAAACAATTACCAGCTTCTAAAAAGCTAAAGTACAATGAGCTATTTAGCGAACTATTTAAATCCAATTTTTGAGAAGGACAACACTTCTGCTAAGCCTCTGAGTCTGAAAAAATAGAATGAGGAAACAACTCCCTTGTATTGTTGCCTGAGCAATGCAAGAAATAGAGAGATCTCAATTTTGTTCTAACTACTGATTATTGTCATTAAAGCAATGTTCTTCACAACCTTGACCAAACAACTGTTCTGCAGTCAGACACAAGCACAGATTCACTCATGATCATGTGTGCTCTTACTTTTATGACCATAACAAACACATCTTCTGTAAAAATTCACTTTGCACGCACAACTGTGTTTGTTTGCTCTATAACCTTCTTTTCCCTGTTTGCACATCAGCGTTGGAATACTACCCTCACAACTGGAATTTGAAGAGAATCAAACCCATCAGAATTCTAAATGATCTAAGATGAACTTGCTGATGGCAGCAGATGAGCAGTAATGCCATACCGATATCAGCTGACAGGACACTAATTACCAGTTACAGGAGATGATTGCTTGGTGAGAGATCTATTCAGTGAGTTACGATTTTGAAAAATTATAAAGCACAGGCCCAATCTGTGAAAAGATACCCAGTATGAAAATACAGCGTACGTTCTCAAGATGATTATCATGACAGAGATCTGTCTAATTAGGAAGGAACTATTTTAATGCTAAGATATGAAAGAGCCCAGCTGGGAGAGGAATTTAGAGGAAGACACAGAAACATGACTGTTAAGCTGACAGCAAGTGCAGTCTAAGCATGTTCCAATGACAGCTTCTAAAAAAAAATTTCATCTCAGCATTCAATCAATAGTGGTTTCAGAACAAGCACAGCCTCATAGATAATCTAGCTAGTCATATTAGTGGGAGGGGCTCCATAAAAAAAATATATAAAATATGCCTTGGCAGAGCAACATACAGCTCTCCTTTGGTCAACTGAGCTAGAGGGTTATTCAGTCGATGGGCAACATGAAAACTACCACTGTAAGGAGACAAATGGGAGTCCCACTCTATTAGAAACCACACTTTAGTTCCTGGCACTGCCAGTCAGGTTGGAAACTCCAATCATTGTGACAGCAAGTTTCAAACCATCCTGGGCAAGAGATTTAGCTTCAGAGTGGCCACCTGAAAACTCCTACTATAATTAAATTATTTATGTCTAAATCAGTGACATGACAAATGTCTAAATCAATGACATGGTGAAATAGGCATCTGCTGGAGGGCAAACCTACAGGCAACCACACAATGTGTTCACTGAATAACTTTGAACTTCCTAGATCTGCAAGGAGCAGCTTTCTTACATACTGAAAAGGGTTTCAGAGGATTTCTGCTGAAGGTTCTCTTGGACAGAGCGCTTCATAACTGCAAATCAGATGTGCTTCCACTACTACCACAAGCTACTGAAGTGCATGTAGCCTAACACATCTGTGGCCAAAAAAAGAATAATAATGTCATTTGGAGAATAGTTAAAGCAAAGCCATATATTGAGGGTTCACTGAAAACTAAAAACCTCATAACCTCCATGAATTAATATATCAGTGAAATCCAACTGCAGCATGGCAATAATTCTCATGATGGTTGGGGTGGCCACAAGCTACAGCTGTCAGAACATTCAGAACTGTAGGGATTCTTCAAGGGATGAACAGAGTCTAGAGCAAAAAAAGTGGCTCTAAATAGTTAAGGAAAAAGTCATCAAAGCTTCAGAGGAACAGAAGAACAAAACAATAAAGGGAGGAAGGGGAAGCCACAAAGAAAATCAGAAAGCAAGTTCTAATTGCAAAAGGCAGAGATTTAAGGCACTGCAGGAAGTGGAGTGATCACTCTGTGTAAATACAAACAAAATCAAAACATGCTCAAAACACATTTTCCAGCTTGTACATGTCAAGTTGCAGAACATGGAGAATCCAAATCAGAACTTTTACAAAATCTTGCAAGTTGTGACAGACACTGAAGGCCCCAATTCATCAGTTATAATAACAGGACAGGCAAATGGATTGAGATACACAGGGCAGCAAACAAAAAATTCCCTACCACTGAAATCAAATGCCCAACTTTGTTAATGAGGAAGCAGTCAGGGGATTTTTCTTTTCTCCAAGGCAATTCCTGCATAGATACCAGCCATTTATAAGAGTTCCAGTGTGAACACGATCACTTTGAATTTCTTGAGCCAGAAGATAGACTGAAGCTATTGAAAACTATCATTCATCCTCCTTCATATGGGAAACTGAAAATTGTTCTGCAATCCTTGGCAAAATCAATCAAGTTCAACATTCAAAAAGGAACATTTCTATAAATTCTCAAATTACAGGGAACTAGAAATAAAGGGTAATTTTCCATAGTAGTAATGTTTTGTAAATTCTGTCTTCAAGAAAAAGAAATACAATATTTTCCTCTCAGGGCCAGTGTGCTGACTGGCAACAGTGTTGTTTCATTGCAACTGCTAGACTTTACAACTTACAAATAAACCTTTATATCACATATATTTACAAACCTGTATTGAAAGTACATCACCGAGGTTGTAGCCTTGCAATGAGTTTAAAATCACCAAAATCAAAGCACTTGTGCAATCTATTGTTGGCTTCTTTGCACAATCCACAGCACCACGAAATCTACAAATACTTTGTTACACACTGTTTTTTCACAGGATGTTTGTTTCATTCTGTACACAGAATCGTCAGTGTTCACCACTGAGGAGCATATTTAACACTTTTTTCCCCTCCACGGTGTTTCACTTGTACCAATAAACTGATTTTCACAATTCATGGCAAGCGAGAAGACAATGCTCTTACATTGGAGACTGGAGACCAAGAACAAGGTAATAAAGCTTAAGAGGTTTTGCTAAAATGCCCCAATTGGGCTGATTTTTTATAAAGGTTTACACAAATCAGAGCAGCCCACATCAACTTCAGTTGAATCTGTAGGTGCTTAGCATTTCTACCAGGTAGAACCCTGTTCTCAAGTCAGGTACCTGGAGAATGGGAAATGCAATTAATGATGATGTGCAAGAAGCAGAGTTTGCTTGAACTGAGTAGCATCATGTAAGAAAGCTCAAACATTTAATCTTAAACACACACAGTTCAGTGAATTACAGGCAAAACCACAATTAGACCTTACAGGAAAGAAAGTACTACATGCTGGTTTTCAGGAATATTTTAAAAGAAATCTTTTTGTTCCACTTTTTCTGTAGACACACCTTTCAAATAGGTTTTGCTGCAGCTAAGTCAAAACTTGCTGTGTTTAGAAAGTATTCTCAGGGAAAGTTTACCTGAAGCCAGGAAACGCTAAAGAGTTAAGACACTAGAATAACAAGAAAAACTGTAAAAGGATACAGAAATAATCCCTGACCATGCTTTGGTATATTAACCAAAATTTAAAAAAAAACCAAAAACTAGTAACTATTAACAAAATGAAAAATCAAGCCTGTGTTCAGATTATTTCCAGAGTCATGGAAGTTACTGGATAACATTCTTCAGAAGTCTAGGATGCCTCTAATCTTAGCTCAGGCTTTCAGCTAAGGGTTTGCAGCAAACAACAGCTGATTAGATTCCAGTTAGACAGGGAAAAAAATCCTTCTCATAGTATGATTAGTGAGACTTGCATAGATTACTCATGAGGCCGTTGAGTCTCCATCATGGAAAGCTTTAGGAACTGGTTAGACAAATTTGTCACTAAGGACACCAATGTAATTGATTTTGCCATGGAACAAAGTGGTGGATTAGGTTCTTAAAGTTCCTTCTGGTCTTAAATTCTCACAACATTACATTTACTTAGGGAGCTTGAAAGCCATCAATATATTTAAGCTGTTAATAACTTCATTAATTTAATTCTGACTTAGGTGTACATTGAGAAGGTTATACATATGAACTTACTGGTTAAGACCACAAGTCCAGCACAGTGCTCCATCTCCCACAGCAGCCACAGGAGTGGATCTTCAGGAAAAAACAGAACAGTGTAAGGACATACTGCCTCCCAGCCTCCAAACATTTTCAGGTCAGGTTATGTCATTTATCTAGTCAGTGGGCTCTACAGCATCTCTTCCAAAATTTTTTCCCAATCTCTCCTTGCCTCTTTACAAACTCCTTGATCCAGGAAGTCATTTGAGGAGTACAGGTCAACATAGGCTGCCTGAAGAACTAGTTCCTCTGGTTTGTTTTGAATGAAGATCTTACTAGCTTCTTGTATCCTTCATGCTTGTATTAGAAGAGCCAGGAAAAAGTCAATCCCACTCTACTTTTCTCCAGACCTCTCAGCTCTGCAAACCCCTTCTTATCTTCCCACTATATCATGTGTTTTTTCCAAATAAGAGTGTGCATTGGCACTGTGCTGCCTGTTGGGTGTCCTTCTGCAGTCTTTATCTTTCCTTTATGGGTTTAATTGTCTCGTGTGGAATTCATTGTCTGTCCTTGGCAAACTCTCTCATTTTCACATAGCCTCCCATGTTGAAATGAACACAACAGCAGTGGGCATTTTGACCTCTATTGCTCCCTAAATATACGGAATCCAAGGGTGTTAGGATATTCTTAAAGAGCAATCTTAAAGTTCAGCAAAATATACATGTATATATGCATATATGTGCTTATGTATGTGTGTATGTATTCATTATAATGAATGCACAATTATAACTGTGCAAATTATAAATATAGGGCAGATGTGGCTGGTAAACAGACAAACAACTGCAAAAGGACTTCTGGTTTTCCTAGATGTAACCAGACATAATTGAGGGTTCATTTGTATCTGTTCTGATTCTCGAGTTTGCCTGAAATAGACACTGATAATAATTAGCATTCATTAGCTTGTGGTTCTCAGACCTTTCTTTGCAGAGCATTTATGAGCCACAGAACAGAGAAGTGGCAAATGACAGTACCTGTGATTTTCCATTTCACTCTGCTACCTACACTGGCATTCTCTTTTATTTATTAGGACCCCAAACTTCTTAAACTGCTGGGGACATGGCTTTCAAATTGCTGTTATAATTATAGTTGATTTGATGTGGTAAACATGCCCAGATAAGGTGTTTACATCCTTATTTCCAGTCCCTCTTCCACCTGCTCATAACAAATATTTCTGTTGTATCAATGTAACATAGAGTGATTTTCATGCAACAGATATTTCAAGGTGACTTGTTTGCTTTTTAAGCATGTTTAGTATTTAGCTCATCAAGGCATTCTGATTGAATAAGGTGATACAGACACCACATATACATTGTTGGGCCTTTGAGCTCATCAATGTACCCATGACTCATGTGGGACATGTTCTAAAGAAATCCAGCACTACCTACCAAAATCCCTATCTTTGCAGAAGTATATAGTCCATAAACAATACTCCATAAAACAAGAAATAAATAATAACATTTTTAACTTTTCTAGGGTATAGCATCAACATCTATATGTAGAGATTTGGTTTTTTCTTAATTCTTGTCCTGTGAGATGTACAGTCATTCATTTTCCATTTCCCATTTCTCCTATTCTCCTAATCAATGTTGCCCAGCCAGTTTTTTAGCAATATTTGGATACCAAGGCAAGTTCTGTGTCACATATCATCTCAAGCTGGAATATACAGCAGCTATTCCCTTAACCCCATCTTACCAGTTTTGTCCCAAGTGCAGCTATGCACATTGCCAGCTGAGGAGAAAAAAAAAAAAAAAAAAAAAATCTCTCTTTGGTGAGGTTTCCTTGGAATTTAATGGCATACTACTACAAATTCTGCCAGTGTCACATCATTGGGTGGATGTACATATTAGGGAGCTTTATGTACATAAGGGCACCTCATGATCCACTAAAACTAGACAAGTTGCATATTGTATTTATGAAAGCATCTAACTTTGTGCAGATAGGAAAAAAAAAATAACCAAGAAGGGACCTCAAGATTATAGAGTATCATTCCATAAAGTGCAAATAGACTGAATTGGCAGAATTAATTATTACTCAGATGTCCATGTCATTTTTTTAAATAAATGAAGAGTCCAGCAGAATGCATACTAGCTCTATAGGTCTATATTTTGCACATCATAATTTTATAGCAGTGACACTAACAAGCCAAAAACTGGATACAAGTCTTCTCCATTTTTCTCTCTTATGACTCAGAGAGCTGTCACCTCTCCCACATTGCCTGGTACAGTAATTACACTGGAATTTCACCTCCAAGACATAGTAACAGTAGAATTTTGGTACTCTACCAAAATTTAAAATTCCCTCACAGCCCTTGCTAATGCACTGATTCTTTGCTGTGCTGATTCAGCACAGCACTGAAAACCAATCTCTCCTCTAAATCACTGGCAGAAAGCTGTGCCTTTTCAAGGACAGACTCAACAAAAAACAGGATTAGAGTAGACTGACAGTAGCTGTATCAACACCTATAGCATCATTTTAAAATTATCTAAAATCAATAACCTTTCACTTCTGGAGCATGAGGTTCAATTCTGCATTTAGCCATGCATGAAAATGAGTTCAGCAATCTTGGGTTAGCCTCCATAGAATTGTCCATGTGATTTCCCATGACTGGCAGATTTTACCGTAGAGAAAGAAGGAAAATGAATTGGAAAATAAAAGTGAGGTTTTGTCAGGTTGAAAAAATCAAACCTCAATAAATCTGAATGGCAGAATCACAAAACAGCAAATTCAGATCTAAAGGCTCAGATCTTCATGCAACCCTTGAGTGCAGAGAATGAAAAGTGGAATAGAAGGCAGGATGCACTGTAAGCACAATGTGGCAGCCACCAGGGCATCAGTGGAGCAGTCATGGAAATGGCTGTGAGTGGGAAGTTTGCACACTCATGGACTGCTGCTGAACTCCACTTCTCCTGCACCAGAAGAGCTCTCAGGACTGCCCACAGAGTACAGCAGGCAGTTCTGGATCCCAAACATGCCCTGCAGTTTGCCAAGACCAACAGCTCTGCCTCACCTGTTGCCACGAATTCCAGGGCGCAGCTTGGGATCAAAAAGTTATCAGTCTGTTCCCATGACAGTGAGGAAGATTACAAGTCCTTCTTTCTCATGAGGAAGCTCAACTTGAACCAAAAAAAATACAAATGAAAACCTGAAAATACACATGAAAGAAAAAAACAGAAAAGGATGAAAATAAGGGTGAGAGAAAAGTGAAGAATGGCAACCCCTCATCTGTCGTAATCCTGTTCTCAGTTGTTTTGGGTGACTAACAAGAACCTCCCATACCAAATGTACCCAGGCTGAACTTCACTGAACTACCTCAGTAAGGGCAGTGGACAGTCTTGGCTCTGTACACACAAATTCTTTGTGATTAGCTTTTCTCCTTATGCATCATTCTTTTCTTTGACAAATACTAAACTTTGTATAGCTGGAATTCTTTGTAAGAAACCACATGATGATGCACTGTCATTTCAAGGTTTAAATGACAAAAGGTGGTATCTTTCATCTGGTGACACAAATCAAGACTCATGCCTAATGCAGATAGTTCTCATAGACACTTTCAAGAAGGAACTGCATCCTTACATTTGTTTAAACAACATCTGCATTAAAAGGATGTGGATTCTAACTTACTGTGGTGTAAACACTGTAAAACTCACCTATACTTTTCAGTCACTGCTTTGTCTAAAAATTAAGAGCCAAAGTGAAAAAAAAAGATAAACACAAGAGATTGATTGGCTTAACATAAATATAAGTTGCAACTATTTCTGTATGATTTGACTGGTTTGCTTTAATAAACAAGACACTCAGAAAGGAATGTCCAAAGCACCCATCACCTCTGCAGCTCTTCAGATTGTATTTAACACTCCTCAGTCATCCTGTTATGTGGAGAATCCTCCAAATAAAACTCTGGAAAATCTAGAGTAAGGAAACTACTGCTGCTTTCATCCAAATACTAGGATAGAACTGAAAAAATCCAAATGTGAAAACCTGTCAATTTCACAGCATAATGCTACCTGTTGTTTACCAAGTTTACAGAATAACAATCTTCCTCCTTGCCCAATCTCTAATTTTTCAGTTGTAGAAAAATTTTACACATTGTTTTCCTTCCTCTTGGATGTGTCTAAGACTTTAGAGTCAGGCTGGTACTCGTGTATTTTTCCCACTCTGGATTCCTGGACTATGTGACCTTCTCTTGGGAAGAGACAGTGTCACTACCACCAGGAAGGAAATGCCCTGTCACATTCCTATGTTGTAAAATAAAGACATCTTTCAGTTCACCCCTAATTTTCTCAGTATCACTTCTGGAAATATAATTTTACGAAAAAAGAAAAAGGAAACAAAGAAGAATGGCAGTAAACCTAATTTAACCATCCTTTGACTAAATACAAAAGACACATTAGAACCTAACTCACCATAATCTTATTTTAAAATGGGTGGCTGAAAGGTGCTGTAGGATTTATAAAAAGAAAACAGATTGTCTTGGAGATTGATGCCAAATAACCCATTGCCTGAGTTACCACTCTCCAGTCAAAATGTACAGGAAGAAACTATGTAAGTAATTTAGACAGCAATCACCATGGAGTTAGGCTGGCCTCTCATGTCAGCGATGAAACAGCCAAATTCTCTGACAGTGCTGACTTATTCCTTTTATCACTGGCAGAACTGCCTAAAGAATCATCAAGGCTACAGGCCTCTCCAAATATAAGTGATAAAAACACACAGCGTTTTATTACTTTAATCTTTATAATTTATGTTTGGAAAAAAAAAAGAACGCCATTATGTCACCTATAGTTAGGCAACAATGGGATTAATTTAAGATCAGTATTTAATTCCTGTAAGGAAGCTTCTTCCAGACCGTGATCTTTGCAATTCCATTCCCACCTTCATCTGCCCCCAGTCTCTCTCATAACTAAAGACATCTTTCAGCCCTGACAAAGCCAGTATAAAGTATTGGGTCTTTTATTACAAGTTGTAATTCAGTCACTTTGGAGGTGATTTTCTTTCTCTAGTCATGACTTAGTAGAGGAAGCTGGTAATTCTTTTGTTGCACTTTAACATTGCTAGAGAGGTCACATACTGTAGGTGAGAAGTATTTAGAAATAAGTCTCTGCCTGACCTGATTGCCTTTAAAAATCCTAAAGAAAGTGAAAGTATATTCATTCTCTTGTGTAACTATAAATATTTGTGTTAAAGACCTAGCACCATCTGAAGAAAAGCAAGTTTTGTGGGTCTGATTTCAATTTGAGCAGCGCTTCAGTTAATAATGTAGCATACATAAACCCTCTTTTAAAAGTTCATAATATTACACTGAAGACAGAATTGCTAAAGAACTTTGTTAATTTTTCTCCCTATTAAATCAGTGTTACAGACTTCCAGCAGACATCTTTAACAGACATTGTTAATAAAAGAAGTACTGTGTCATGTAAGTTCAGACCATTTCATCAGTATTACCTTCTCCCACCATTAAGTGCAGAATTTCTCCTGTACCTTCAGATTATTTCATTAATGCCTAATGCAAAGAAACAACTCATCTCCAAGCCTAATAAACCTCTGTCAGCATCCATACTGTTCCTGTTTTTAAAAAACTGTGACTGCTTCCATTTACTCCCTATTTGTACAGGTTTAAAAACTGCTCTTAAGAATATGTTCTACTTGAAATTTCAGTCCATGAGCATTTTAATTTTAAGCTAGGAAAAAATCCCATCTGCTTTTTAAGCTCATCAGTGACAAAGAGGTTTTGTAGTATCAGGTGTTTTTCTGAGCCATGTATCAGCTAATAAATGCACATTTGAATGTTTAACTGCCTGGGAAATGTTATTATATTTAATATTTTTTTTCAAGGCAAAAGCTCCACCAAAGGTGATGTCTCTGGGTCAAACTGGCTATAACACTGCATGCCTGAGATAAGTACTAAGTCACTATTATGGTCCTGCCATAAAACAAGCTGTGTTGCTCTGATGTGAAGGTGCAGCTCTCTGTCTCCAACAACAGGGCTATTTATTCACCTAAGTAAACACAGGTTTATGGGCTACAGATTTCTATTTCCCACCCATCTGTGCAGGTAATCCGATGATATATAAAGTGCAAGAGTTTCCCAAGGTCCTGGCTAAATCTTGTCTTCATGTTGGTATCAGCCTTTTCCCTCTACAGCCTGATTTCCACAGAAACCTAATGCCTAGTAAGACAGCAATAGCAACAAGTTCTTGGTTTGGGTAAGTATGAGCCAGGATTTAGGAAAACATAAGAAACATCTGGAGACACACTGGGCTTTGGAGTTGAGATTCTCTGGAGTAATTCTACTGAAAGCCATGAAGTTACTTTTTTAACATATATAAAAATATTTATATTTAGACTGGGTAAATTAAAGCAGACTTTGGTCCATTGGAGGTACATAATGCTCTTCCTTGCACACTTGTGGTATTGAGTAAGAAAAAGAAAGAAGCAATGACATAACACTTAGGCACTAGTTTGGTTAAACCCACCTCCCCATCACAGACCCCTAAAGGCTCAACCCATGACTACGTGTTTGTCAAAAAGAGACCTTTAAAGGCTTTCAAACAGGAAATTTCACCTGAGAAGCATGTCCAAAGCATCCCAGGTTTAATACCCTCTACTATACTCTGGTAGCAAAGCAGCCATGACAACCTTGAGTTATCTCCCAGACCCAAGCTTAGCTGCCTTTGCCTAGCAATATGCAGGATCCACATCCAGCACAGACATTGCTTGAAAGAACTGCTGATGTAATTATCAACCCATAATTAATCAACACTTTGTGAAATAAGATAACTCACCTGGATAGCCTCAAGAAGCCTTTCACATCTGAGAAACAGAGCAAAAAGAAAAAAACCCAAACATATGCAAGTCTGCTGTATCCCTAAATATAATCCTCCACAGCAGGTAGCCTTGCCCACCTTTTCTCTATGCACTTCTGTTCTGAACTGCTTCATCTGTTAAAAACATAAATCACAGTTGCCTGGAGGGGCCAAAATTTAGGATGATGCCACCACAGACCAGGGAGTTGATGACTGACTCTCACATCTGAGAATAGCTCTGAGTAAGCTGCTGCTTTTCTATCATGAGTGGGAAAATATTTTCTCCCTCTAGGTACACACATTTCATAGCAATATATTCTGTTGCTATTTAGGATTCACTGGCCACTTCTACTACAAATGTTCTTTTCCTGACTCTTACAACCAGAGCTTTTGTTACAATGTCCATTGCCAGGTTTCATTGCAAAACCAGCACTGTGAGCCACCTTCACTGAAATTTTTGCAATTCTTTTGGCAGTCTTGAGGTGATAGAAAAACTATATATAGCTTAAGGTCACGTGTCAGCAAAAAAAAAAAAATCTCAAATACAAATTGATTTGGTTGTTTAAAAATCAAAAAACGAGGAACCCTCTGTATTCAAAGAGGAATCAGCACTGAGTGGAGGGTTGAATCCAATGACAGAAAGCAAAGCAAGTGTTTGTGTGAACCCCAGTGAGAACCAAAATAGCAGCATTTTGCACTGCTCTATTTATAACTCTATAATTTTAAGTGGTAAGACCAAAAATAGTCATTGCACTATGCTAGCTCAGTGCAATTTTTCTTTCCAAAAGAGATAAATTAGCCTATTTTTTTATTATNNNTTTTTTTTTTTTTTGGGGGGGGGGGAAGAGAGCAGTAAAATAAAAAACAAATATTTTTCCAGATAGTTTTAGAGGTTTTTTTTTTTGTTTTTGAAGTTTTAATCCTTTGTTGCAAGAGTTCCTGGCATCTGAATGTGGTCTTTCCTTCATCTGATTTCATTTAGGATCTACATCTATCAAGGGACTTTCAGAAATACGTAATGATTTAACAAGGCAGCTAGTTTAAGTGGGGGATAATTAGGCTTTCAGCCTCCCTTTCACTCTGTGCCACCGTTTGTTACTCCCTCCATCTCCATTGTACCCTTAAAAGCAGCAGATCTGCAGCCAAGCATTGCACACTCCCCACAGCCAACTTCCTCTGAAGCTGCAGTGTGTAATTACAACCAGCTGCTGAGAGCAGGGCAAGCAGCACCTCCCTGCCCAGAGCTAAGCCTAGGATTTGGGAGACCCCAGGATTTGGGAGACCCCCAGGATTTACTACATGGACACCCACAAGGATGTTCCCACACTATGGTAGTAGAAGTTAAGAAACAGCAAAATTCCAACTTAGCCTTAAGAGATGCTAAAAGGACTGGGTGTAATGGGTTAGCACAACTTTATTAGTGGCTTGTTTTCTTTTATTTTTTCTGTCTTCACTCAGAGTCAGGATTAAAACATGAAGAAGACTGATTTCTCATTCGGACTTGGTTGTTTATTAAATCTTATCAAAAGTACAGAGAGTTCTGCAACACTCCTAGCTACCAGCTAAAAGCAAGCAAAATGGGGGTAGATTTAGCTAGTTACGAGGTCTTTTAAAGCTAAACAGTTCAACAAAGAGCTAACATATTATTTATACTTCTATATACTTCTCCAATAACCAAACCTCTGTGACCTGCAGTGCAGCACTAACTATCCAACCAAAAACTACTACCTGAAATCATGAAAAAGACAGAAAGAGATAACTCCCAAGAACCTCCATACTCTAAAAACCCCAAAATCCAATCCCCTCACCACATGACACCACGCACCTCTATTCAACTACACACTCATGACTTCATCACTCAAATTTGGAAGCATTCTCCAAGGCCTCAAGTCAAAAGCAGTGTTCTCCTGGAGGTCAGCATCAGAAAGCACAGAAAGGCCAAAACTCCCAGGCTTCTGGGTTCCAACAACTGGGTATTTCAGCCTCCCTTCCCCTAAATCCATCTGTTTAAAGGGAAGAAAGCCTCCTTCCCTAGATCTGGCTGCTGCTCTGAGTGACCCACTCCTGGGCACTGAACATCCCATAGTGCCCCATGGGGACAGAAACTGGAGATTAAGGCCCTTTCTGAATGCTATATGCCAGTTTCTGTGAACCTCACCAGGACTGCAGGATTTTTATTTTCTAATAAGCAAAAGCTTAGCTGCCAGCCAAAGTTTATTATGAACCTAAATGGTGTCCTGTTGTCCTGAGGTGTGTGAGACCCAGGGACAAAAGGCAAGTGGTGAAACCAGTGGAGAGGCTGTGTAGGCACAGACACACACCTAGACTGGCCAATTCTTTGTTCTGCCTTTGCAATTCATTTTCTGATAAACTCTGAAACTTAATTCCTTATTAGTATTCCTGAAGATGAATGAAAATTTCTACTTGTCCACCTTCAAGGATGGACTTCAAAACTCTAATCTTGACCTGTTGGAAGGAGTAAGCTTGTCTGACTTCCACATTTTAAGCAATTTGTGATTCCCAGTGACTTAGCTATAGGATTCACTAAAGGAAATTTCTTGGGCTTCTAACTCTGAACAGACTTAGCAGATGAACAAAAATGTTTAGGGTCTCATACACCTCATGTTGTTAGTTACAAAGCACCAACAACAGAGTGTGCAAACTCAGGATGCTGTCATGTAATGACCACTGTTAGTGCCAGATACTCCTTTTCAAACTGAATCACAGAATCATTGAGGTTAGGAGATACTTCTAGAGATTGTCTACTCCAAGTCCCCTGCTCCAAGCCACCAGCTCAGAGGTGTGCTGAGTTTTGACTATCACAGCTAGAGACTCTACAACCTTTCTAGGCAACCTATGGCACTGCTTGGTAATTAGACACAATCTTTTATTTCTATCTGTGAATTTTTGAGAAATAATAACCATAATGATAATGACAGCATTTTAATAATTTTCCTTCAGAAAAAAACCCCTGCAATTTCAGGCATGTTAACCATGAAAAAGTCACTCTTATGAAAGTTACTCTCAAGAAAGTGAACTTAAGGTGGAAGTGCAATAAATAGTGAAAAAATTCCTGTTAGCCTACAGAGCAAAGTAGAAGTGCTGTAAGACTGTAAAGACACAGGCTAGTCATGGAGAGCTGTTCTGATTAAAGGACAAAGCATTAGGAAAGAACAAGCATGTTAGAGATGTCAATACTAAGTGACTGGAATTACTTAGAGTGTTTCAAGGTAATAAATCTTCAGCAAAAAGAATGTACTTTAGAAAGGAGAAATTTAGGTCAAACTGCAGGAAAAGTAAAGTACAGAAAGTTATAAAGTATCCGCTTGAAGGAAGAGGCATGGCATATCCCTGAAGACTTGTAAAACTACACTGGAAAAAGCACTGAAGTGTTTGGTACACAATAATCCTACACCAGGAAGGAGAGAGGCTAGATGATATAACTGAGCTTTTGCATCTCGGCTTTCTGTGATTCAGTGGTAATTCCACTGGCCAGTTCCAGTTTCAAATACAAAAAAGCCAACATCAACTCTAAGCACCTCCTCTTAAAAGCAAATGTTATAGAAGAACTTATCCCTTGACCCCAGCACAGAATGCAAGTGCTCTTCAGAAATCAAAACAGATCCCATGTTTTAACTTACTTTTATTTGAATATGCCTATATTATGGTGAGAACATTAAAACCGTGAACACTCATTGTGTTTGTACTTACAGCAGGGTACAGATGTGTTCAACCTGGGTACACACACTGGAATTTCCAAGTTTTGAATGGAAATTATACAGATACTATTTAATTGAGGTAGATTCTGTAGGTAGTTATAATGTTGCTCAGCATGAGCAAGAGGGATAGATCTGAGATTCTGTGAACTTTCAAAGGCAGGCTTGCACCTTTCTTACTTCCTGATTTTTTTTTAAGCTGTTGCTGGAGGAATAAAGAAAAAAAAAAGTAGCATATTTTACACAGAGTCCTCTAAAAATCTTACTCTTTTCACTTAAAATAACCACTATGTGGTCTTGATCTCAGGTTTGGAAAGAGATGCAGCTATCTGCATTCCAAAATCCTCAAAGGCCCATGCTGTTCTTGGAAAGCCCTTATTCTATCCCAGTTGATCACAGGTGATTAGCAAGGCTTGGGCCAGCAGTCCTGCTAAATTGAATGGAATAAATTAATTATATCCGTGGTTCTAAAAGCAAGTAAGCATTGTAGGACTGGATGACAAAAAAAATACGCACAGAGCGCCTTGGCACGACCATTTCAGTTTGTATGAGGAGTGTGCTTTTGAAGAGATTTGTCCTGAGAGTTTCATCCTGGCTGGTTCAATCCATGGAGCAGGATTAATTTCAAATGAAGCTGATTTGGAAGATGTGTTCCAGCCATTACTGGACAGACTATGTGCTCCATATTCTCCAGACCAGAGCCAGCACAAAGTGAAGTATCCTGAAAAGCACCTGAAATTGCATGGTCATCCAGCACCAGGAAGATTCACTGCACAGATCCACTCCCGCTGCATCCCACTGCTGCCAAACACAGATACAGCCCTGCTGCCTCTTCCCAAAACTGATGGTCTGACTAACAAGACTGTTAGGAAATTAATGGAGAACTGAAGCAACACCACGAACATTACAAGCCTGGCTCATCGGTGACTCCTTATTTCTGATCTCCTTGCTGACCCTAGCCTTTTCGATTATTTGAGCACTGGCAGTAAGCAAAGCCTAAATCCTGCAGGACAGGTGTGCCCTGCTCACACCGCGGAGCGGGAGCACGGCAGCGGCAATGGGAGAGCACGGCGGGGCGGGACGAGCCCTGGAAAAGCCTGTCCCTGGAAAAGGCTCCCCCTAGCAAAAGCTGTCCCCGGAAAAGGCTGTCCCCGGCCGGCCCAGCGCCGTGTGCCGCCAGCGGGCACGCCCGGCGCGGCCCAACCCGAGCTGCCCTTTAACCAGCTCCAGGGAAACCCGGGGAACACACGCCGGGAGCCGCACCCAAGCTGCGGAGCGGAGCGGAGCTCCCCGGAGCAGGGCGTGCTCCTCCGGC
>JANRMJ010000088.1:9809834-9825296 GCA_025584955.1 Alethe diademata
AAAACCTTATTTTGGAATAAAAAACCTCAAAATGTAATTGAAAAACTTCAGGTTTTTCTAGGTCTGAGGAAAGGCTATTCAGTTAGAAACTCATGTTCTATCAATTAAGAAGCACAATGAAAACTGACCAAACTGCTGCAGCATCCAAGTTTTCAAGACTTGCAATTCATTTAATAATCTGTTAAAAACAACACTCCTGTAAAAACATTTCTCATTTAGGGAGATGCCCGATCATTTCTATACTATCACTGTATTTATGCAGAGCATTTGAGGTGTCAGACTCAAAGGAAAGCATATTTCTATTTGTTTTATTGCTCAACAGAAGAAAAACACTTGTAAGTAACTTGGCTTGGAAGTATAATGTCAGACAATGGCAAGGAGAAAGCAGGGAAAAATGCAAACTTACCTCATCTTCTGAATCAGATTTATTTGACCTATCACCTTGACTTGCATCTGGAACTTCATTTTCTTCTTCATCTGGAACTTCATTTTCTTCTTCATCATCATAAATATCTTCATCACCTTCACCTTCATCTTCTGCAGAAGTTAATTTTACTTTGTAAACAGAACTATATTACAAATACACTATATCCAGACATACTATAAGGAAAAAGCCAATTTCAGCCCTAGAATGAACTGCTTGTTTAGAATAACCCATAAAAATATCTGTGATACAGAGAGTAGAATTCTCATTAATTAGTAGAAAGTGATAACTACCAGATTTAATAACCAATTTTAACAGCTCCAACTTTGCCTCTTTTCATAATAGCCCATGCAGCCTTCAGACTTGTTACTGAGTTAAAGGACTTGATTTACTGTACTTTAAAACTAGCTGTTGTATTGGACAGTTTTGAGAGCAGAGTCCAAAATGGAACAACTCAGGCATCCCAAATCTGACTAAATTCTGATTTAGATGGGGAAGTAGAATACTGCAGTTATCAGTTATCCAGCATGGGAGACACCTACATCCCAAAGATACTCCCTTTTTCAGCAGGGAATTCTTCTGACATACTGTTTTGATTGAGGGATAAGCAGCTCCTTACTCCCACCCTTCTTGTGCATTTTTGCAATGCAGAAACTACTCAGAAAGGTACTGTACTCCCCTTAACTCACTCAAAGTATGTGCAGCTTGCACTACTACTGCACTACCAGTGCCCTGTACAATACTTTCTATCAAGAGTAAACAAGAAATCTGACAGAAAGGATATTCATCAGCATTTTGCAACTTAATAGTCTGCCAGTGGTCTATTTAAAAACAGCAGTGAAGTAGTGCTCAATTCTGTCTTTGTCAGGTCACACTTATATCTCATAAGCACTACTTAGGTGTGAAAAAAATAGGAAAAAAAATATCAAAAATCTGTACCCACAGCAAATTCTTACTGTTGCACCTGAGTTAAACTGAAAAAAAAAAAAGGATCCATGCAAATTTAGAATGTAGTAACATATCAGACAAGATTCTCCTGATTCTCAGTGATGAAAATCTAGAAATACCTAATTTATTAAAATATTTGAAACTTCTGTAAAAGTACCAAGAACTCTGGCTGCAGTACAGCTATAAATTGAGCTAAACAGAGCTTCACAAATTGTTACGATGTAAGAAGTTAGTTTTGTTATCTGTCAATATACCTGATTCATGTCTACTATGTCTCTATTATCAGAAGGAGAAATATGACCAAATAATGAAGATCATGATGTAGACCAAGATCTCTGTCCTAAAAATAAGCCCTTAATAGAAGAGCTTGGCAGAAATTCACAAAACCTTTGGTCATATTCTAATAAAGAGATTGGAAATTATAAATTATGCAAATCCAGCTCCTCCCAAAATCACGTATTTCAATAGAGGGAAAAAAACCCCAAAGAAAAATTACTTCAGACATCAGAAGCTGTAGAACCCAGAACTGGAAAACTACACCATTTAAAGTTATTATTTTAAATTTAATTTAAGCATTAGTTTGTGTGAATAAATGTAGAACTTGACAAATAAGGTTCAGACTGTGTGCCTGAAATTGCATTTTGTGGCAACATTCTTTTACTTCCTGCAATATTTTTCTAGAGGTCAAGGAAAGCAAGGAGACAAAACAGACAAACAGACAAGTAAAATTAACAAAAATTAACATAGAACAAAATAAAACAGTAAATCCCATGGACAATGCCCTTCAAGAAGTACTCTGCCAGCAACTCATTGTCTTTAACACACTCATTGGTATTAAAGAAATCATCAAGTGTTTCTAAAATTTGTTGTGCTGCACTTTCTTTTTCAAATGGTCCCATGATACTATGTGGATTTCAAGTTACTCAGTATTCCACAGCTCAAAACCCCATTGCCTTCAACTCCAAAAAAACCAAAGGAGGAGGTAATGACTAGGAAGGAACCGTAAAATTCATAAGGAGACAAAGATACTAGTAGAAAATATTTATGACATATATATTTATGACTTAAATGTATTATGACAGATTTATGGTATCTGTATACCATAGGGAGAAATCTCAGAGGAAACCTGCATCTGCACCTGATGGAACCAGGCATCCAGCAGCTTGAAATTCCACCATCAACAAGGAAGCAGAGGGAACAAAACAGATAGGAGAGACCCACTTGCATGTCCTGGCCCAAACTGCTTCCCTTTCCCAGTACCTGAAACAGGAGCCTCCCTTCCCATCTTCATTGTATTATCCTTTATAAACTCTCTTTTTGTCTCCTCCATTTCTCTTCTCTCTGTAGCAAAAAGAATCAGGAAAAGGAGGCAGAAGACAAATTCTCTAATGCTTACAGATACAAAGAGGCAAAAGAGCGATAGAAAAAAAGGGAAGATTTCAACCTGCAAGTGTAGAAGGTGGCAGGAAGCTAAGGGAAGCCAAGCAATTCTTCTTAAAGCAAGAAACCATGAAGCCATATGACAGCAAAGTGTAATCCTTCCCTCTGAAGCCTAGAAATTATTTGAAAACCGTGGAATAGTCATAGAAAAGCTAGCTAGGTTAGTTTTACTCTGGGTTCTGTTTAGTAACTAAAAGTAAAGGTCTAAAATAGAACCTACCTTTGCAACACCATGAACAGCTGTTCCAAGTACAATTTAAGAAAGCTGTAGGAGCTGAACAATGTTCCTCTGCAATTGCCCGGGCCTTATTTCTAACATTGAAACACACATTTTAATGTATTATTCATTAAGTGATGTGTTGTAATTAAATAAATTAACTGACTGACTTAACAGAAGAATACTGGAATTGAGGAATGGCAGCCTTGCAACAGCAGCACATTAGGTACAAAGTAACTATGATCTGCATCAAGACTGGGTAGAATAAAACAGAGTCTGTAATTCAGGAGAAAAAGGTAGAGTAAGATCAAAAGGAAAATGCAGGAAGATATAACACTGAAATCATGTCTTTACAATTTAAGCTAAAGTAAAGAATGTATGTAGCATAACCAGAATAATCAAGTGCCTTGGTAAGGCTCTGCAGTAGCAAGGCAGATGGACTAAGTTTGGTGTGGCAAGCACTGTGCCAAATATGTACTCAATTCTGTCAGTACTGGCTTGGGAACTGCTGATGCTGAGTAAGCTTTTAAGTCATACAGACAGAAGCCATCAACACTCATGGAACATGGTGCAAAGACAGACAAAACCCACCAAGTTTCAGTCAGTAATACAAAGTGACGTCAGTACCAAGACAAAAACCCCACAAAACATTCATGTCTTCTATGTCTCTAATTATTCATGCCAGTCCCTTGTCACTTTCTTTGTTCTCACAGAGGAAGAGTGAAGTTAGAGGCAAAATCGTGCAGAGTTCTGAAGCTAAAATTTTCTCATCAAAGTCAAGATAATGCATTCTAAGTTAGGTGCTTTGGTTTTTATTCGTTACATAGACACAGGGAAATGCTAACAGCACCTCAAAGCTACAGCTGTGTAGTACCCAGTAATCTTTGGTACAGTAACATGGGATGATTTTATCCTTGGATGCTGAAGTACAGCTCAGCCTGAGTCATTAATTTCTCCCCTGAGCAGTAGGACACACCTCTGAAGGCAAGCAACAGGTTGCTAAAAAGCAACATAAAGGAAGCTGCAGACTTCAGGATTTCAAGCCTACTGTATTTTCAAGTTTTAACAAGAATAACTCAAATCAGTGACCAACAAAATAGCATAACTCTCCCAGAGACTATGTTAGACTTAAAACTATTCCAGACATATTTGAAAGAATAAAGTGACTTTAACTGCTTCAGGTACTTATATCTGAGTAATTAAAATGTGTTTAATGTATGAAATATTTAGAAGGGATAACGTATGTATCACTGTCTACAAACATCAAAAATAAGTGTTGGAAGCATGTTCATTTCTTGAAAGTGAAGAAATTCTGAGTAGAGCCTTACTTTCTGCTTTTATTTATCAGAGCTGTTAGCTATGGGATGCCACTCACTGGAAGTTAGCAAAGAGGAACAAAGGCTCAGGGCAAGGCACATTTCACATAGTCTGAGATAACAGGTTGTAATTATTGGCAATGCAATCCATGAACTAGTTCTATTCATGTCTTTAACAAAACTGCAAGCTGACATACTCTTACTCATCTTACCATCTTCATCAGGCTCTTCATTTTCTTTTTCCTCTTCTAGTTCATCATCTTCAAACTCCTCTGCCTCTTCTTTTAGTTCTCCCTTTGTAACTTGCTTAGATACATCAGGCTTTTTGAAGTCAATACATTCATCTGATTTCTACAAGAAATTAAAAATCTATTTATATTTCAACTCCAATTAAGAATTAAACAGGCACTGTAAGCTAAATAATACCAATGGCATATTAAAAGGCCATTATCGTTGCACAGATGCTCAAGAGTTTCCAAATAAAGTATTAAGAATAAAACCAAATAAAAATATAGTAAATTTCACTAACCTTTCCTGGCCAGCAGAACAACACAGTTAGACCAACAGGGAGAGCTAAAGTCAAGATGTAAAGAACCCAGAGCCATGGGTGTTCTTCTGCAGCAGTCACCAATTGACTGAACATACCAGGCTGTATTTTAAGAAAATAAAAAAACAAAAAGAATTGCATTTATATCCCTCTCAACACTTAAATAAGACTTACACAGTAGTCAGTGCCATCTCTGTAAGAGGTACATCAGGAACTAAGGAAGTTTGAGAGGCACAGTGGAACGAGGAGACTCAAAGGAGTGTTTTTGCCATTATGTGTACAGGTATGGATACAGGCTCAGATATAAACCCAAACATTTTGGAAAAGAGCAAGGTTGTATGGAGAGATAGTTTTCCTGCTGGCATGGATGGATATGCTGCTGCTACTTGCTCACTCAAACAAACAGCAGCGGTGAGGAACTGGCCACATTTGCCACCAACCCACAACTGTAGCCTGCTGTTGCCATTTAATCAAAGAGAACAGAGCAGTGTTAAATAGCAACAGCAGTGCAGGCAGCCACTAGAGGGGCCCATGATCCCATAATGCAGGGCAGATCCATCCCACAGCACAGGGAAGGAGAGAGGAAGGCTCTCAAAGGGCAATACACAAAATGTGGATGCACACATAGAAACAAAACAGATGCAGATCTATAAACATACATGCAATGTTTTCAGAGCTGCATGACACACACCTAAGCAGCCAAAGGCCTAAAAATATTAAACAGAAAAACACTGGACTATTCATTCCTCGTGGGAGGGAAGCATCAAAAGAATATATATCATGGATATAGCCACAAGAAAAAATAAGGGGTGAGGGGCAGGAGGGGGAGTCTTTGAGTGTAAATAATTCAGTCTTCATTCTTTCACTTGCTGTCAGGTACTGAATTTCTAATATCAACGTGAACAGCAGGAGGCTTCACAGGAAGTCAATTTCTCACTAGATGTTTAAGTAAAATGCAGCACCCTTTTAACCTCAAGAAAATAATCATTTGGGAAAGGCAAAAAGCCAAACTACAAGACAGAAAACCAAGTATCAGAATTATTCAGCAAAATCAGGAATTGCAGACAAATTAATACTCTGTCAGCATTGACAGAAAATTCTTCCAACACCACAGCGTCCTCACTACTTTCTAATATCAAGAACATAGTAAAGTTTATACCTCATTAGCACTTGCTACTAATTTCTTCAAGCCCCAGCTATCTGCTGCCCAGCGATCTGCTACTTCTTTTTCTGAACATATGATGAAGTTATCAAAGTAGATATCAGATGTCATAGACCAGAGTTCTAAACCAACAGCACTGACAGTGGTCATCTTGAACGGGTGAAGATCTTCAAAATAGTCTGGGTTTGGTATTTTCCGAGGGCTCCAGATTCCCTGTCAATGGAAACAAATGTAATCACATTAACTGTAGCTCATCAAAAAAAAGAACAACTTGTGAATGAGAGATTTCAAAATAATAAGAACTTTTATTTAAAAAGACAAGCTGTAGAGTTTAATCTATCTAAAACAGAACTGGAAACAGCCTGTAGGATTTAGCAGATGGGTCTCCATAAGTAATTTTTTCTTCTTTACTGAGTAATAACTCAGTAATAACTGACTCTTGCCAAAAGTGTTAGAGAAAATTTTAGGGAAGGAAAATTCAGCCATATGACGCCTGTGCAAATTAGAGCCAAATTTTGTTTGCAAACCTGCTTAGGATCTTACCCTCAGAGAAATCAGATTCAAGTACTTCCCAGCCATAACTAATACAAAGTAACTCTCATTAATATCCAGCTGATTACCTCTTATATTTGGAAAGGAGGAGGGAAATTTAATTATCCAAAATTGATGCTTCTTCTAAAATTGAACTAGTAAGGCAATGTGCTTACTGAAAGGCTTCATTTGTTAATATTAAAAAATAATTCAAAAGACTCAGATTTAAAACCCTAATGTAATTCAGAATATGATTCTGAAGACCATACTAAAATAAATAGTACCAATGAAAATTGTACAAAAGGCAACTTTAAACATGTAAGCTTTTTTAATACAAGAAGCATTACTGTTTCCCACTATAATTCAAGGAAAAAAAAAGCAAATTAAAAGCAAAAAAATCTCAAATTAGTGAGGGCATTCAGGCTCATTCTAAAATATAAAAAATAAAAATGTACTGCAAAAAAGCCTAAGCAAATATACTACTTTGACTTGCTTGCTCTGTTGAACCCTGTATCTTTTAGCAATGACCAACAATTTGGCTATTACCTGATAGTTAGGATTATCTATCATAGGTGCTCTCCATTTTCCTTTATACTTCGGGTTATTCTTCATGGGACGCACCCACTCTCCACAACCAGGTGCAGTCTCACATTTTGCATTAGGGATCTGAGGGGCTTCCCACTCCCCATCCATTTCTTCATCCCTAGAGAGAAAAAAAAAATTACAAACAAATGCTTTAAAATCAGCCAGGTATCAAACACTGGCAGTCTGAAGTTAGGGTCCATGTATATTGCTGTAACAACCTCAGAACTCTGACCAGCTCACAGAATTTTACCCAACAGTAAATTCTTAAAGTCACCTGTTCATAACTATCACAGCATGACTGACTTCAATTACATTCCTGCCTCTGCAGACAGCCTGAAAGACTTCTACCCAGGATGCTGAGAGATCCCTTTGAGACTTACATTATGATTTCAAGTTACCAACTTAAACTGTAGCAAATTCTTTCAAAGGGGACCTTCATATTCTGGTTTTACTTACATATCTTCAGAAAACAAAAGGCAAGGGCAAGTTCATGTTTTTATAGAAGCAATCCCACACACCAACAAATATTTGGCCAAACCTTACACATTCCAACTTACTACCTCAAAAGACAAGATTTGAACTGACTTCCACAACTAAAGAGAGAAATTTTATCTACAACACACATTAACAACCTGCACTTACCAGTCCTTTGGTTTTTTTGCATTAGGATCTGGAACATACTGTGGTTCATCATCAAGCCACCCCTCAGGCTTAACAGCATCAGGATCTTCTATTTTGGCAGGTTCATCTTCATCCCTTCAATTACAGACTTATGTTAGAAAGTACAGCAGCCTGACTTTGGACTGATGTTCTGCTCAGAGGACTACAACTGGCATGAAAGGGTTGATTTTCAAAAACACAACAGAATTAGACTCATTGATCATGAGCATTACACATATAATTATCTGCTTATAGATATCTGGAGCATATTTACTTTGTTTTATAGTACTATTTAGTCCAGAAATTGCTGGTATCAAGTGGCAGGTGTCAGTCAGGTCTTCCCATTGAGGTTTTCCCTACTCTTCCTGAGTTGCCATAAGAACAGTAGTTCACACAGAAGTAGAAATTCATTGCAAATTTTTAATTGCAAATTAAAACTATTTGGTAGAAAAAACTTCTTATTCACGTGTAGCAACCTTAGTTACTACTTGCAACCATGCAGGGTACAAAATCAGCAAATAACAATTTTATTTGTCTCCTTAGAACATGACCAAATCCTTATATCCACCTCAACTATATTTTCAAATTTCAGTGCTTTTAGTGAGATGTATTCCAATTGACACTAGCAAACCCCAAAATAAAACCAGTCAAATCTTTCAAATAAATAACCTGTATGTAAAAGACACTGTAGAAATGAAAATACTCTCCTTACCAGTCATCTGGTTTGACAGCATTTGGATCAGGTATTTTTGGTCTCTCATCCCAATCATCAGGCTTCTTATCAGTAGGATCCTCTATTTCTTTGGGAGGATTTACTGGAGGAATCATATTCTCAAGGAGACTTCCTTTACTGACAACTGTTTGGTCGATTAATATTTCAAATGTATTATCTGGTTTTAGCACTAAATTGAAGAAATTAGGGAGTAATTTAATTTTATAGATATATTCAATCAAATAAGCACAGACTTAGTCAAATAACAGCAAACAGGATCCTCACTAGCAGAGGAGACAAGACTCCTCACTCAGGCACTGGATCTGGACACAAAACATTGCCCTTTAGGGAATGTATGACAAGCATCAGGCCCCCAAAGATGAACCTTGGAAAAAACTCAATTGCTGAAACACATCCAAACACATTTTAAGAGACCTACCAACTTGGGTAAAATTCTGTGTTTTACTTCAAAAGCACAGACGGTGAATCTCTGTCCCAAAAGGCATCTCTGCTATTAAATTACAATCTCACACTTGAAAGCATAGGAACACAAGAACTGTACCAGCAGCATAGTGGAAGGATCAAAGCAGCATTTTCTGTGAGGTTCTAACCTCTAACAGCCATTTCCCTCAAATGCCACACTGCAAATGCTTAAACATTTGAAGAGAATTTCCTAGATGTCAGCAAGTGTGAGTAACTGAGAAGGTCACAGAACTGAGCAGTGTCAGACTCCATATCCAGATCTATTTCTAATAAGCACTTATAAATGTGCTCACTGGTTAAATAGCAGATTCAACTGTCCATTTAACAGAATGAAGATTACTAAGTAAAAGTAATAATTACTATCTCACTTTTATGACAGTTCACTATTATGACAGTTTTCTAAAGACAGGTTAAGAAAACCAGATAGTATCTAATGATGGCTTTCCATCCTGAAATTTTCAACATTAAAATTATCCATTATTAAAATATCCATAAATGCAAAAATGAAGCCTCCATATAACCTTTAGATAAGATACAAAGAGCTAATAAATGCACTGGCATCACATAGCTCTGTGGAGTCTGCTTGAACAACTATAACAGAATAAATGCAATCCAAGTTTAAGTACCTTGATTCATAATTTCTAGCAAACAATCCAAATACAGGAATGCATGCATTCCTTTATTATGAGATTCCTACTATCTAGAAGTATAAGTTTGCTGTGGCATACTACAGCAATCTATTTTAGAAACCTCTGAATTTTCCCATGGCACAGCACTTGAACATGCATTCTGTTATTATTATTCAGTGGAAGTTCATAAGTACAGTCAGTTTGGCTGGATCTGCAGCATGCCACAGATCAGCCCATTCTCTGACTCCTATTCTTCCTCAGAAGTTAGAAAAAGGGCGTAAAAATTAACCTAAACTTTCATTTCTCTGTACAGTTCCCTGGTACAAGAAGAGTTGTCACATGAATTAAAACCAGCCCATACTCATTCACTTCGGATTCTGTGCTGACCTATCTGTTCATGCACACTGCTTCAGATGCAGGTGCTGGTGAGAACTCTTAACATGTGGCAAAGAGTGGTGTGTGGCATGCTACAGATTTAACTGAATTCCTCTGAATTCTGACACCTTCCTAGAAGATTGGGCAGTTGTACATTTTAATATCTTTCTCAGTAAAAATAGTTTTATTATAATAATTACTGAGGGCATTTATTAGTAAAGGCTAGTCAGGGCTGGTATGTTTTTTCCTGTAATTGAATATTAAGCAGTAGCATCTGAAAGCTACTTTTATGTCCTGCAGTTAAGCCCAGCCATTAAATCATCTAACCCAAATCATTAAGCAGCCACCACTCTGAATTAGCAGGCTATTACCAACAAAGACTCAATTGCAAAGCTCCAGCAGACAAAGCCACATTTTTAATCTCTCCTTCCCAATTTAAGAATTGGAATTCAACTTTTAAAAATGAAACGATACCAAGAGTATACAGATGTGTCTTCTTGTCCAAGTAGAATTTTTTTAGGTCTACATCAGGACGTTCTGCATGTTTTTCATCATATTCTCCAGTTTTAGGATTCTTATGTCTGAAGATAAAGTGCAGTTTGTAATCTTCTCCACATTTATCTGGTCCAAACATAATAGTGTAAGGTGTTTTGTCAAAAAAGTATTCCTGTAGAAGCAAGAAAGCTGAGCATGTGATATACTGGACATTTTATTATGTCACTTTTGGTACTTTTTCTTGGCATAGAGCATAGCTATCTATTTCTAAAAGGTAAATGAAAAGTGGTAGGGTAAATCATGAAAGGAACTCAACAGTCCTCTGGAGTTGCTGGGTGCTCTCTGTTCTCAGGGAATGGACTAACTCTCAGTCTCCTCAAGGAAGATGAATACATTTATATATTTAGACTTTATCCTTATGTTAAGTAGGAATGCCTGTCACAAAGCAAAACACCCAATTATCTCTCTCCCTCTACAAACATTACACTAAAAGATGGAAGGGAACTAGCTACTGTTCTTCATAACAATTTTATTTTCCAATAAAGATAAACCCCAGGATCTTAATATCCAGTATTTTATCAGCACCTTTTGCTCTCCACATTAAGTAACGGCAACAAACACCCCTGAAAATATCAGACATAGTTATTCTCCTTCAGACCATGCTGCATTACAGAGCTATGTCAGTATTTTTTAACTATTCATGTTTTCTGTATTGGAATACACAGTAACACGTATGTGCTGTTCAGTAAAAAAACTGTTTCACAAGTTAGGAGTTAAGATTCTGTGGCTTCTATTAATACAGAAAGTCATGCTAAACATACACAAGTCCTCTGTCCTGGACATCAGACACCACCCATGGAGAACCAAGCTGCTCCTCAAATGAGCAACTGACAGCAAATATTAAGCAAGAAGACGTACCAGATTCAAGCCATTGCTACTGGAGAGAAGTTTAATATATGCACCACCACAGTCAATGCCTTTTTGAAAATTCACTTCATATCTGGGCAAAGAGAAAGTGACAAACATTCCAAGTATCAGAAAAATACGAATCAACAGCTAATCTGCAGTTCTAATTGTGAATATATTAACACTGCATATTGCTACCTACTACTGTCAAAACACCTCTACGTAAGCAAAATGTTTTAACTTACTAATAAACATCAAGTAAAAAATCTAAAGGATTACTTACTGAACAATCAAAGGTTTATCATCAAAAACAAATGCTTTTGTTAGCATTGCTGATATTGCATGATACTTTGCCACTGATTTTAACACTAATCCTTTGTCTCCAGGCACTGCGTTCTCTTTCAGCTCTTCTACTTCCCATCTTCCTAAAACACACACACACAAAGACTTTGAAAAAATGCAGTCTGAAGTAAAGAAATCACAGTTGAAATCACCTTGATGAAAGCAAAGAGTTAACAAATAAAGACTAGCTGCCAAAGCAGGAAGAAGTGTTGGCATCTGATGTTAAAGATGCTATTCCTTGTTCTCAAATTTACAAAAAACTGTAAGTAAACTTTAATACTGTAGACCTGTATCTTTTAGGTTGTGGTATCCTACAATAGCTAGAGGAACAAAATATTTCTCCAGATTTTAGATTTACTTCTACCATCATCACATAAAAAATATTAGTCACAAAGCACTGTGTAAAGCTAAAGACCTGCATCACTACTTATTTTCTGCTTACACAGAACTAGAATCTCTTGAGTCAAATCTAATCACAGGGTAGATGAAGTTCCCTCTTCCTCCCCAAAGTCTTTCCAAGAAATAGCAGATTTGGTCCAAAGCAAGCCTATAGCTTTGAAAATAGAAGATTTTATATTTATACATTCTCCTAGTTTGGGATAAATACAGTTGAATACACGTGCCCAATATCCAAAGAACAAAATTTCTTCGAAAAGGGCAGTTACATTTTCTCAGAGATTAACAAGACAAGATTCACTGGGGTTTTTTCCAGGAAAGAACACAGCACAAAAACCCCTACTCTTACAATCTTCTGTAATCTTGAAGAATACATGTGTCAATGTAAAAAGGAAGAAAACATCAGGAGTTCCTCAGCATGAAATTTAGAGAAGGTTCATAAATTGCTTTCATAAAGCGATTTACTTTTATTCAGCTGAAGTGTGATTAGTCAAAGTTGTTAAGGAAGGGCAGATACACAATTCAATAACAAATTCCTAGTTTCTTCTAGCCTAATAGACAGGAAGTAGAAAAATTCCATCCTCTTCAATAGTGTTCCTTTCTGGAAACTAAGGCCAAACAATAATGCAAGGCAAAACAAGAAGACTGGAAAAAAGAATTGGAAAGTAGTTCAAAAATGTGTCTTTATCACAGACTTTATTAAATGTTGAATTTCTGACTTTAACCAAATATGATGGTTCTGACAGTAAAGACAATTTTTTATCTAACATGAAGACAAGTAATCAGAGAGACATCATTTCTCATAAGCATCTCATCTGTGTGGCTATCTCCTCTGCACCTTCTTAATTTTGCCAATTATTTTTGGTAACCACTAATTTAGAATCATCAGTTCCACTCTGTTCTGCAAGTTATGCTTGCTTACCACTTTCTATGAACATATTTCATTTGACATAAGAACAGTAGCAAATACTTCTCTGTTGCAGTAGAAACTTTTTCTCTTCTCCCCACTCCCTCTTGAATGAAATAAACTCAGGCTGCAAAGTTACTGCCCACAGACCACACTACCAAAATTTTAAGCAGCCAATTCTAGACAAGAAATCACAAGTGCAAACTGCAATGATTAAACCACCAGTACTATGTTTTCATTATTGCTTTCCAAATTTTTTTGGCTACCCCAAGACCAAATTGTACAAGATCCACTGAAGAGCCCTACATCCAAGCATAGCCAATCTGTAAAAGTATTTAAAAAAAAGCATCATGCAACTTTAACTTTCTTGTTTCAGGGGCTATACCAAGAGACCAATGCTTAAGAAAACCCTTTAACAACTGAAATTGAAGTGGTAGATCTCTCTCACATGATTTCAGAGAAGACATTTCTAAAGAAACAATACTGATAAACAAACAGTATTAAATATTCAGATGCCAAAGGGTATTCTAGTATCATCCATGGCAATACGTTGTTGGAATGACAAAAAAAGTTGTCCTCACACTAACATACCCAAAGAGCAACACTTCACATCTCAGTTTCAGGATAGCAGTCACTATACTAATACTAGCATTTTTGACCTATGCCATCTGGATATTCAAAGTTCTGTGTTATTTCTCAAAGAAATAGTAGCTGTTTCTAAAAAAGCAACAGAACATCACAAACTAAGTAGTGGAGATAAACATTATAACTGCTTACCATCATATTTAGCAACGTTATCATCTGTATCTTCTTTCAGAGTTACAGATAACACCCACCTAAAACAAAAATTATACTGGTCATTGATCTATCTATGCAAAGCTGTATTATTTAACATATAAAGGAAAAACAGCTTTTGCTTCTAGGCTGTGAAGCTGTAATACTGATTTTGAGCCAGCATCATGAACTGTGTGTGGTTCAAAGAACATGCAAAGAAAAATTAAAGGAAAGTAGTCTAATAAATAATTTCAAAATATTTCCTAAAAATTTAAATGAATAGAGAATTGTAAGTCTAAAGTAATTAAATTCCAAAATTATTTAATTCTGAATAAACTTCAATTTTATATACAAGTTTAGTTTGGCAGAATGTAATATGACTATAATGTTAAAAATGCACAGAAAATGTCAAGTTTCAATATAATACCTTCAATATGATAAGAAAAAAAATATCAGCCAAAGGAATCTTAACTTTATCTGACAGTAGCAGTACACATGCATAGCAGAGGATAAAAGGGAATGGTAAGTGACAAATGTAAGAATCCAAGTGCAGTGCACACAGGAGATCCAACAGGGCAAACACACTCCTGGTGCCCTCAATTCTATGAGCAAGGCAAACTCTGCTATCTCATTAAGGTTACCAAAAGATATGCACAGTCTCCACACAAAGTGTTCATTGGGAAAGGAAAAAAAAAAGAAAAGGGCAGTCCACTCTCATCTGGACATGCAGTGGTTCTATCTGGAACCATGCACAGGAATATCTTAAGCCAACAATGTTGCTGAATTCTTTATCACAAGAATACATTCTAATCATTTATTCTGGAAAGAACTGTTTTCATTCATTCTGAACTATCCTCTGCATGGAGTGATTCAGGGATGAATACTACATCTTTTCTGCTTGAATTGCAGTCACATTTGTCCACTGTTAACAGAGATGCTGGAAAAGCTTCACAGTATAAATAGCAAACTAGATCCATGGCCTACCAGGAGAGAGACCAGTGAGGATATAAAACATCTCTACAAGTCATGTGAAAGACTTTCAAGGTCCATTCTCAAAAAAGCTACTCTATTCTTACCTAGTCAATTTATATGTACTCTTCCACACTTTAGGGAAGAAAGGCAGCATGCTGCTGACTCTTATAAATCTTTCTTCCATACTCCTTAGTCTTAGGTATATTATGCACAGCTAGACCAAAAAATCCCAAACATTGTAGCTAGAACTTTGAACATTAGATTTAGTAGGAAGACAAACTAATCTTTGAACAGACCTCAAAAAAGCTAAAAACTTGGATAAATTATATCATTCAAGTACCCCCATTAAATCTTTGAATCTCTTAAAGTTTCAGTGGTTTGTTTGGTTAGTTTTTTAACAGCCATTATCACCTCTTCTATTTAGTAATTTTTTTCTGTCATCACAGGTGCTGCTTTTGCACTTAACATTTAGAATTGACACATAAGATCATGTGAAAAGAAAGGTTTTGCTACTCAAATGTAATGGCTTCACATCTCAGCTAGTTAAACCCAACTGGATAAATCTTTGTATTACTTTTCTTAATGTCCACAAATCCAGAGTTTATTAAAAGCTTCCTTAAAACACACAAAGAAAATAATGT
>JANRMJ010000088.1:9838273-9868325 GCA_025584955.1 Alethe diademata
CTTCCTTCCTTCCTTCCTTCCTTCCTTCCTTCCTTCCTTCCTTCCTTCCTCTTCCTTTCCTCGTTCCTCCCAATCGCTTCTCATCTTTGTCTTTCCTTTTCCTTTTCCTTTTTCTTTCTTTCCTCTTGATGCTTAACTTTTCCACTGTCAAAGTAGAACACTTGTGGATTGAATAATGTGAATGATCAAACATACTGAAAACCATATCATTTTTCTCTTAGAATTGAATGTCTTCCTGAAAGAGGCAAATGGGGAAACATAGCTTTTAAGATTATGTTTTCACAGGAACATCACACTCTACAGCAAAGTATAAATGATAGATGATCACTCTACTGATTATTTTCATAATGTTTTATTGAAAGTTACTCATGTAAATTGTGGGACTGACACCGTGTCATTTTAAAATATTACTTTTGTATTTTTAATAAAAGTATAGACCATTTCACTGTTCTTCTGATCAAAGAAAACATGAGCAGTCTGTGAGGCAAGAAGAAATGAATTCTGCAGTGCCTCATTCAGGTGGCATCAGAGATTTTACCTTTGCATACAGAGCAGAGAGAAAACTAAAAGGATTGAAATAACAGCAGATTCAGAGGATGGTGGGCACATAACTATTAGACACTAAGCCAGGCAAATATAACTGAGTGTAAAAATCAATTTTTGCATTACAATAGAAAGGGATTACATTTGTATGAAAATCCCATTTGTATAACTACTAAGTAAATCAGTAAGGAATCAAAATAACAGGGTCAGAATGACACATCTATTTGAGAATAACTGGGGGTTTTGTATGACTTATTTGCCAAAGGGCAAGATGTGATCATTATATTTGTGGGCCAATATTGAACCAATAATATATTATTAGAAATTCATTATTGATGGCTAAGATGCTGTACAACAAACTCTTCTCAGGAGAAGTTTGAAGTGGAAGGCGACTGACACTTTGATCGCATTAATTGTGTGCCTCCTATGAGTTGAGATTTACAACCCCTCTTTGTTCAGCAGATGTTTTAATTACAGCTTGGGGCTCTCTGATGCTTTTGTGCAGTCAGGGAGAAAAATCCTCCATGATGTCACAGAATCACAGGAGTAAGGCTGGAACTGATTTGAAAACTGAGACAGCCTATCGTCCACTGAAGTGTGGTTAGACAAGTTCACACTACCTCTGACAGATGTTCGACAGATGTTTGTTTCAAAAAGACTTTATTAAAGACAAGATTTCTTAACTTCCCAAGGGAAGCTATTTCCTCCTGCTTAATTACCCCTTTTCGCAAAAAAGGTTTTCCCTGACATATAACGTAAATCATCTTGCCCACAAATCAAACCTGTTTTGTCAAACCCTAAGTCTCTTGGAGCCAGAAGGGAAATGAGAATACTCATCTATCCCTTCTTTCTTTTTTAAAGTATTCTAAATTCCCAAGCACTCAAGCTTTCTGAGCCTGTAGACAGTTTTGACATGTGCTAGACAGCTGCCTCCAACACCAGTAGTGCCCACTTTAGGTACGAGAAGGAAAATATTTATTGTGGGAACAAATCTCACCAATGCCCAGGTGCAATCTAATGTGGAGAGAGAATTAAACAATTCCAGGAGAAAAGTAAGAATACCTAGGCATAGGCAGTATCTTTGATAGGTTATCTTCTTTGTCCTTCTCTTTCCTAAAACTCAGGTGCTCAAAAGATGATCTACCATCCAAACTATTACAGAGAAAGAAAAGCTTACAGTAATACTGCCAGTATATTAATCTATCCCTTCTGTCAAATATAACTGAACTATACATCTCATAATAAAATCTTAGACTACTTCCTTAAATACTCTAAGCTGTATTAAGGAACTCACCTTACTATACTTTTAAAATTCATTCAGCCTGCCCTTCAGTGCTCCTGTTTCTCTTGTTATCTATATTGGTTCTTATTAAGCAGTACAAATACATCTCTTTGGTCTTCCTTTAGTTTCTCATGTATCTATGTGAGCTCTCCTGTTGTTTTTAAGTTATTTGCTCATTTTCCTTTGTATTTTTTCCTAGACTTCTGGTTATCCTCACATAGTTATGCCAGTCTTAATTTTTGTACTCAGACACATTTCATTTGTGTCTGCTTCTACCTGACTCCTTGGGTTTCCTTGACAGATTCTGAAAGAGACCTTAGTGTTTCCCTTGGTGTGTTAAGCTTTCTCTTGTAACCACCATTATTTCTTCACTTTCCACACCAATTCCTCTGAAAGGCCACAGTTTTAACAAGGGAATATTGTGCTGTTGGGTATTAGGAAGAGAACACTTCTGTGGAGTAGTTCTGAGAGGGTGCTACCCCAGCTAAAATTCTCAAGACAGAGTTGAAATATTTTTAAGTGAATTTTCCCCATACTGCTGTTCTTGCTTCTTTTTCATTTCCTGAAACTGTGACCTGCATCATTCTAAAATTATTTCATGTGAATTGTCTTTCAGCTTTCACATGTTCAATCTGCTCCCCCTTAAGTGTGCAGTGAGCATGAGATCACTGAGCACCTAAGTTTCCTCCTGAGATAAGCAACTGGCCTCCACAATTTCAAGAACTTGTTCATATCTAATATGCCAAAAATAAATATCAAAGCAATTAAAAGCATCCCTGTCATGTTCTGAGCTTGGCTGGATGTCAAGTGCCCACCAAAGCTTCTTTATCACTTTCCTCCTCAACTGAACAGAAGAGATAAAATACAACAAAAGGGTTGATATAAGGGCAGAGGGAGATCATTCACCAATTACTGTCAGGGGTGAAATACACTTCAGTTGGGGAAATTAGATTCATTCATTAACAATAACAGTTATCCCAGTAGGATAATTAGAAAATAAAATGAAAAAAATATAAGAATGATGCCTTAAATTTTCGCTTTCATATTTTCCAGATTGTGTACTGAACTTCATATAAAGTGTTAGCAAATTCTATTCACAGTTTAGTTAGACAAAACAATCCTTTTCCAGCCCAAGAACCAAGGAGACCATTGCAGCTTCAGGCCCAAAAAGAGCAAACAACAGTGAATTGAGGAGAGCAATCTGGGAGGATGGGACTTCAGAACCTGAAGCTGCAATTGGACAGTTAACCCCAATGTGCAAATGGACCAAAACTTATAAAAGTGTGAAAACTTGTGACTCAGTCTCCATCTTGAGTGTAGCCACAGCCAGGCTCTTGTACTGCCGAAAATGTAACCTTTAAAGGCCTTTTAATAAATATCTACTTTATTCCTTTAACTCTGTGTAGCCTCTGTTCTAGGTAGCCTCTCAAGGCATCAGTCACTAGACAATATAAGTTAGCTCCATGCAATGCAGCTTCCCACTAACAGGAACATGCAAAACTACAGCCTACCTATGTTTCACACAGCATTAACCAGTTAATTAATACCTAACACCAGTGTCTATTGTAACACCAGTCATTCACTGCAGCTCACTAGATGGAGACAGATTTGACATCACACAAACAGCCTTTCTGTTGGCAACTACACAAATAAATCTTTCACTGACACTCTTGATGAAATTCATCAGTTAAAAACAAATTCCTTTGAGAATTATCAGAAGAGAGTATAGAATACTTACCTGAAGGAATAATAATAAAAGGAAAAAAATTAAGAAGCTCTCTAGTTACCAATGAAGAAATGTATTCCAGGAGGGGAGTTCAAGAAGAAGAGCAGATAAACAGCAAATCATGGATTTTTTGTCAGTTTATGCAAACAGTTGAGCACTGATAATTTCAAACTGTTTCAAGCATTTCCAAACTGGAAATATGTAGGCTTCCATGTTCCATATCATGTAATACTTACTTTTCAACTTCTAGTGGATTTAAAAATGTGAACCTGATGTAGTCGCCTGCTACTGGAGCTGAAGCCCAAAAATAGTCTTCTCCTTTATAAACTTTTTCCAAGGTATATTGTTGGTATATTCTTAGGCTTGTATCCACTTTTGCAGGTGGATTATTATGTGCTTTATGTAACACATTTTTTCCAAAATCTTTATCCTGTTGATATAAAGAAATATAATTTCACTCATACAATGGAAAAAAAAAAGGTGCGCTGATATCTGTAATTACTGCAGGAAGCTATTCCAGAAAATAATCACCTCAGTGTCAAAAAATATAAATCTATTTTTAAGAGACAGAGAATTTTAATTTCAGTGTAATCACTGGGACTCAATGTTACAATTTGCAGACAGAGCTGCACTGACTGTTTCTTAGCTGCCAAGATTTAAAAATAAAAGTCTTCACAGGAGGCTATTTCATAGTTGCCTTCTGCCAGAACATGCTAAAGAGCATCTCTACGTCAATCTCTAGTCTGATCCAACTGAGAAATCTTGTCACTAGTCTAGATGGCACCATCAGGAGATCCCTGAAGTCTGGTTCATCACTGCTCATGTCCTTATCAGATATGTGGTGTGGCCTCCAAACTCTCCCTAACAATCTGTGGCCATCAAGTTAGGCACACCTTTGTCCCTTCAATACACCTTCTTAATTATCCTTCTCATATTGGGAATGTGAACTGCTCAGCCAAAACAAACTATCATGGAGCAGAGCATCTGAAACCTTGTGCTGTGAAGAGGGTTCCTATGTGCCATGAAATGCTGCTGTTCAGATGAGAGGTTCAAAGGTGGTTGTGCAGGAGCAGTACTCCACTTGCAGCTTAGATACCAGATCAAAATTCTCTACCAAGTCTGTAAAACGACATAATTGGATATGGAAATGCCATCTAATGCCAAAGATGTGGCCCTTGAAACTCATTTGAGAAATAAGTCAGAACACAAGCATATAATGTAAAAATTAATTTCTTATTCTTACTTTCAAATTCTGTATCTTCCCAACCAAGGATGAATAAATTCCCATATGCTGAAAGAGAGATGGCTTAGCACGGATACGTAACTTTGACTTCTCCATTTCACAGTGTGTCTGGAAAGAAAGGAAAAGGGAGTGAAGGATTATTTAACTAAGGACAGACAAACTGTGTTCCATAAGGCAATTTCATTATGTTGTTAAGGGTATGGGTCATGATTTTTTATCCATACTTAAATGAGTAATCCTTAAATTAACAGTCACCTTATGTCACATACACCGTTTCTAGACCAAAACTCAGAGTTCCACTTAGGCTGTTATTTAGATTTGAAGGCTCAACCACCAGTAATTCAGGAATTTCTGCACAGTATGTGATGAATCACATCTCAGGGTGATAAAAGTGGGCTCAAATCTGAAACTGATTGATTTCTTAGCTGTTTCTGGCAAACTTTATTTCAACTCTTAGCCTTGCCATATCATTGTAATTAAACTATTTTGACCAAAATTGACCTTCTTAAGATAGATTCTGGTTATATTTCAATTTTCATAGTTTTGCCTCTTTTTGTTGTGTTTGGGAGGCTTTTAACATATTATAAGTTATGGATCTTTTATAGCATAATTAGATAAAGCCCTTAAATACTGAGTTTCAACCACAATTTTCCAGTTTACTACACCTGGGACATGACATATATCAAGGAATTAAATAACTGCAATCGCTACTAATTTTGGAGTTTCTTGATCTTTGAATGATAGCAAACTACTTCTTTAAATGCAGTTTTTTCTCTGCATATATAAAGCATCGTAGTTTGATACAATTACACAAACATGCCAAAGTAATTAATATGTTAATGAAGCATGATGGCAAGGCAAAAGCAAAGAGCTAAAATGAGACTCCCTGGGTTGTACTCTTGGTGCTGCCACAGAATTATTATAGGAGTTTGGAAGATCATTTAACTTTTCTGTATCCCAGGTCTCATACCTTAAAATTGGAGAGGATAATGTGCTTACCTCTTCCATCAAGTGCTTTCAGTTCTATAAAAGAAAAATGTTATATTAACTATATCAATGCCTTCTAAAGCCAGAAGTGATTAAGTCTTCTTAAAGCTGGCTTAAAACCATCAAAACTCACGAGGGATTTATTATTTCCATAGGAGTACTAATTAAAAGTTCAAAACACCATGGAAAGCTATTAAAGAAACTATGTATTTTGATTTTTGTCCACAGCAGATGTTCAGCAAAACAATGTAAAACCACAAAACATTGTGTGCAAATTGATTTACTGGCAGCTCTTTCTCTGAAAGGCACACTATATTTCAGCAAAGAATAAATAATTTTAAGAAAATAAATTTGTGGTCCATCTACTGACAGGGTTTGCAATTCATCCCCTGCAATGATGCAGGTTCTAGAATGTCTTTTTTCGTGCTATGGCAGCACTACCAAAAGAGCTGCTTCTGGCAGCAGCTGAGAATAATCAGTGGCATGAGGCTGTGTAGTCATTTCTGCAGAAGCTGAGATAAGGCTGCTTGTTGAGTCAGGGCTTCCACCCTTGCAGCCTGTAGGTCTCACTGCACCTGATAGACACAGAATGGTTGGGTTCAAAGTGACCTGAAAAATCATCTTGTTCTGACTCCCCTGCCATGGACAGGCTCCCACTAAGCCAGGCTGCTCAGAGCCCCATTCAGCCTGGTCAGAAACACTGGATGTGACATTTACACCTTTCCAGGGCAACCTGTGCCAGTGACTCACCACCCTAACCATAAAAAAGGCTTTCCATATATCCAATCTAAACATACCCTCTTTCTGTTTAGGACTGTTGCCCCATGTCTTGTCACAACACATAAAAAGACTTTCTCCCTCTTTCTTACAAGCTCCCTTTAGGTGCTGTATGGTCTCCCCTGAAGCCTTTTCTTCACTCAGAAGAGCTCTGAGTGACCATTTCTCCTCTTGCTCTAACAGGTCCATGGCTTTTTTTTGTACTGGGGACCCCAGCAGTGAATGATGGTTCACAGGAGGCAAACATGACAAAGTTTCTGAACCAGGCAGAGATCTGATGGCTCTGATCATCACAAGCTATCTTTTCCAACCTGGCGAGCAGATGTAACTGAACCTTGATATGTTAATAGCCAGTCCAGGCTGAAAACTTGGACAGGGCTGAGAAGTGGACCCATGGGAATCTCATGAGGTTTAACAAGAGTGCAAGGTGCTGCATCTGGGTCAGAGCAACCTCCAGTATCAAGCCAGGCTGGGGATGAGCAGATGGACAGCAGCCCTCTCCAGAAGGACTCTCCTGTGAGGAAAGGCTGAGAGAATTAAGGTTGTTCAGCCTGAAGAAAAGAAGGCTTTGGCAATTGCAGCCTTCCAGTACCTGAAGGGATCCTGCAAGGTGACAGAGAGAGGCTTTTTACAAGAACCTGGAGCGACAGGACAGGAAGGAATGGATTCCAGCTAAAAGAGTAGGTTTGGATTAGTTGTTGGGAGGAAGTTCTTTCCTGTGAGGATGGTGAGGCACAGAAACAGATTGTCCAGGGAAGCTGTGGATCATCCCTGGAGATGTTCAAGGCCAGGTTGGATGAGGCTTTGAGCAATCTGGTCTAATGGAAGGTGTCCCTGCCCATGGCACAGGGTTGGAACAAGATGATCTTTAAGGTCTTTTCCAACCCAAACTATTCTGTAATTCTACATAAACACACACAGGTGCCCTGCTGACCCTCCTGAGTAGCACAGTGTGTGATCACCTTGTGACACTTAGTTGGCTGGAAAGGAGAAAATACGAGGGGTTGTCAGCTTGCCTTCTGTGGTGCCTATAGGAAAGTTCACTGCTTTAACCTATCAAACAGAGAAGTTACTACAGCTATGGGGATCCCCTTCACTGCTTTAACCTGTCAAACAGAGAAGTAACTACAGCTATGGGGATCCCAAGCCTTCTCCCAGTCTCCATTCTCTGCATTCTCATGAATAGTCCCAGCAGGTCATGCCAGTGGCCATTCCCACCCAAGGGCCTTGTGAGACTGATCTGTCTCGGTAGGTTTTTGCTACCCACAGCAATTGAAATTGCAAATGCAGAAGTGAAACTCAGTAGAAACTTGTGGACACCACTCTGCTTTGGCTTGGTCAGAGCAGGCTTCCATGAGCTGCCTGTCTGCCTTTTGAGAACACAGCTTCATTTTAGGTCGGGATCAGGTCTTAGAAGATAGAACAGCCATAAATAAAATATTTAATCTACTGGATGGAAGTTGGCACATGGTAGATCTGGAATGGGTGTTGTCAGCATAACAGCATCTGGTTTTTAATCTGTTCACACAGGCAGGCAAGAACTTACATTAGTTTCTTGAGGCTCACTCCAACTCCTATGAGCTAGCCTAATCCATAAAGCAAGATTTAAAAGCTTGCTCCTATCTGTATGAAGTGGGTCTGGAGATTCTGCTATCCCCAGAAGTCACTTATGCTACAGGGTAAAACTTGCAGCTTGTTTGTTCCACTCCCCTTAATCTCCTGCTCTACACAAGTCCTGTCTGTCTCTTCTTGCTCCTTTATCAACACAAAAGTAACATGTGCAAATCCTGGAGCAGGAACTGGCTCCTGAACCCTAAAACCCAAGAAGGAGCAGAAACTCTGGTCAGTCCAAAGTAAGTCCAGTTTGAGAGATTTATATTCCCCTTTTTGAGGGGGTTTGAATATTACTTATCTTCATAAATAAACTCAGTTATACTTACCGCGTCCTTTTCTGGATTGCACACTTTAACCCAGAGCAGGTGGTCTATAAGCCAGTCTATGGGCTTATCCTTATAGAACATGAGGAAAAATTCCACTATGAGTGGTAAGTCTTTTGATTTAAACAGTTTTCCTGAAAGCAAGACAAGAAATTATATTCTTATTGCTATGCAAGAATCACCAGCTTTATGCTTAAATGTAATTTATTTAAATAAATGTTTAAGTATCACACCAGCCTTGCACACATTAATGTAATTATGATATTTAATGAAAGAATTAATAATTAATTATGATTTTCACATAGCATCTGGCTTTGAAGAGTTGCTGGTCATCCAGCCCTATGATATGGGATGCATGTTCTCCTCCACGAAGGCAAGGAAGTTTTTTTGTTTGCTTGTTTTTTTAAATAGGTTGTTTAAATTCCATTCTTGAAAAGAGAGCTACACATTACAGGGCCACATAGTTCCCTGAGGTGGAACAGTTTCCTCCTTATGGGCACTCAATTACAGATTCTACACTGAAGAGCCTCTCCATTAAAAAGACAGTTTTAAAGAGAACAAAAAGCAAACGACTTTCCGTGGGATGTTTCCTGAAGAACTGAGGACGGTTTGATATGCAAGTCCTTCCATGCTCTGAGGTATAATTCTGAATGAGACCTTTTTGGTCTAAGCTCCAAATCCAGTTGATCCTGCTGAGGTCTTAATACTTACCAATAAACCCAAGTTGTGAGAACTCAAGAACCATCCAATCTTGGGACTGTTGAGCAGCAAAGCTTTTTATACTTTCAACAAAATCAGGTTTGGCTATAATATCATCTTCCAGCTGGAGGGAAAAAACACAACAGAAAAAGAGAAGGCAAGCAGTGATTTTATTGCTTGCAGAAGGGGTGGTGACATTGCCACATGCAAATGAGAACTGTTGTGTTCAACTGCTGTACTGCATGTACTGAAGCTGTGCCAAACTACATATATCTCTGGTTTAGTATCACTCATTAAGTAATTATCTACAGGAGTGACCATAACACCATGGGTGCTTCTCCCTATTTTAATGAAGGAGGACTCCCTGCCTTAAAGAGATCTCACTTAGAAGAAAACATTAAGCAAAAAGACAAGAGGTTAAGGAAGACAACAATAAACAGTTTGCTCTTAGGTTGTATAAGCATTGATAAGGAACAGGAGCAAACTGTCTGAAAGGAAAGGTTCTGGCAGCCTGGGCAGACTTTGTCATTTATACAAGGTGACTGAGAAGGACTGTGGATGACGACTGAGATGCCAGGAGAATGCAAGTTGTCCCAGGGAACACTTCTAATGAAGAGCTGTGCTCTGTGAATCATACTGAAAGACAGGAAAACTTAGAGCTTTCTAGATGTTGTAAAAGCCAGCTCAGAGTGCAGCAGTGGAGCCAGCTAAAGGGTAGTTGGAAGAGGAGACTGACATCCATCAAAAAAATGGGAAAGGCATTGGCTTCATTTTTGCCTGGCTTTCAGACAAGAACTAGGCATCTGAAAAGTCAGCAGCTGTTCCTGCTACTAAAGCTGAGGATTATGAATCCAGGAGGAGGTTGGAGGCAATGACACAAAGGAAATAAATGCATTCCAGAAATAATTAAGGAGCAGGTAATTCATGGTTTGAATTCAATAGAGGCGTGAAGACACAGGAAGAGGAGGCTAAGATTTCAGGAAAATATTGCTGGGGTGTAATGTAATCATACAGTAATTTATGCTAACCACTGTACTTCACTGGCCCTGCTGGATGTCTAGTTGTGCTGTAACCAGCTTCAGAAAGCTAAGTAGCTAGAAAATTAATCCTTTGAGGGGGAAAAAAAAAGAAACAAACAAAACATGATTTCCTGCTGGCTTTGTGTTTTCAACTGACACAGCAGAATCATCATCAAGAGCTTGATATATCAGGCCCACAGGTTTGAGCTGAATTTGGGCATCACTACAAGTGTAGGGTTGGCTGACAAGAAATGTCTTGGCAACAGTGAACCCAGGAGTAAGTAGAATAAAGTTAGAAAGATGAGATTAAGAGAGCTGTTTTGACCCTGACAGATTTTGCTGATGGTAAGATAAAAAAAAAAAAGAGACAGATAAAGACTAACTGATAAAGATGAATACTTCTTAACAGATTCTGAGGTCTGGGAATTGAGTTGAGTTGACAGTTATGCAGAAGAGAACAACAACAACAAAAAAAACCCCCAAAACTCAAACATCAATTTACAAGAAATCTGGTATAAAATGAAATGAGCTTAGAGGATTAGCCAGGAGCAAGATGTAAAGGGAGAACAGCAAAGAATCAAAGAAGGTTGTAGAGAATCCTTAAAGAGAAATTGAGGGGCACCAAAAAAAGGATGAAAAGCAGACTGGAGTATCTCAAAAACCTAGGGGGGCCACCATAGCAAGAAACACCACAGAAAAGTATGCAAAACCAGTGAAGATTAAAAGCAAGGAGGCTGTGATGCAAAGTGACTGTGAATGTAGTTATGAACAGAAAGTAATTTTGAAGTCTGAGATGGTCTTTCCTGAAGCTAACAGTGATTATTAGAGGATGCAGTTTGATAGCCCATGTAGCACAAGTCATTAAAGTTATTTATTTTGCCCTGTCATTTGTGTTCAACTAAAGCACATCTTTTTGGAGAACATGTCCCATTGCTTAGTATCAGTGTCAGTTATTTCAGTATGTTATACAACATTTTATTACCCTGAATGTTTAATACTTTGCACTCAAATTCTAATTTGAGGGTGTTTTTCTGCCTTCAGCTTACAGCCACCTGTTTTCTCATATGCTTTTATCTACCAAAGGAAGTTGTGCAGCTGCACACAGCTGGGTCAGGAAGTTTAAGATATGAACGGCCTAGTCCACTTGCCCAATTGCCAGAAAAACACAGAATCACAGCTAACTTCACTCATCAGTGTTTTTGAATGAAAAAAATATGCATCCACTTTAGCAGACTATGAAAATTTCCTACAGATAAGTAACAAATGGGTTTTCATTTTTCTTATGCAGGTTGTCTAAGAAGTAAAAATGAAGTAGTAACAAAAAAGTGGAATAAATACAATGGAAGTTTAGGCATCAGACAGGAAAGTTCTTCCTTTCTGATTTTTATTAGTGTATTTTTACATTCTGGCTCACTGAAAAATTATGTGGGAACAGTGGAGCTCCTTTTAAGAGGAGCTATCAAATAGCAGGCCTAACCCAGAGTCAAGTAAGGGGAAGAAAAAAACATATAAAGAGCCCTAGTAAACTCACTGAGCTATTGCTCAGGCTTTAAATCCATTAGAGAAGTACTGTTAGCAATGTATATTACTAGTGTATATATATAAATACACAAAGCTCTCACAGCCTCTATAAGAGGTGATAAAAAAATCTTAGCAGTAGTTTACTACAAGTTAAGTCAGAACTTGATAATAGATTTTAACTGAAGAAACTAAGACTTATTTAATAATTTATTTTTGCTTCATCTCAGTGCTAATAGATAACACTTAAAAATTGCTTTATCTGTGTTTCTTTCAGATTTGAAATGTTTGATTCCTTCAGTGATCTAAGTCTACATGGACAGAAATAACAAATGCATGTCCTGACTATTAGGCTGGGATTGGATTGCCTGCTTTTATGGCTGTGTTTTGATCCCATTATTGTAAGTGCTTCAAGGGTCTCTGGTGAATGCCAGGAGCTTTAGTAGAAACAAGGACCTCAAAGTTCTCTCAGGGGAAAAAAAAAAATGATGTAGCAAAGTAAAAGTTTGTACTTCAAGTAGCAAAGTTGATCAGTGGGTAAGGTTCATCCCCAGTGTAAGCCTGTTAGCTTCAATGGACTTCATAAAACTATTTGCTTAAATCCTGTGTCCTAGAGCAAGTGTTTATTCAGCAAAGATCTTGTCTGGTTCATGACATCAACAGTTCTGTAGACATCAAGACTAATTACGTGTGCTTCTCTCTTTTCAAGTTAGCATCAGCCATTTAATCAATACTATTCCTGACTAAACTCAATAAAAACCTAACCTAGCTCAAGTTTTGTTTAAGATTACGGAAGTAAATCTTGTACCAGGCTAAGGAAAAGTAGTTTTAAGCTGTTTGCTTTCCTTTAATACAAGGCTTCTAAATAGAGGGAGGACATAACTAAGTTTATGGCAGCAAGTGTTCATTCTTTTCACCTGCACTCTACAGAGCAGTTTTTGGGCAGACCAGCATCTGTGCTAGAGGAGCAGCTGCAGGCTGGACATACAAACAGAAGAATAGGATATAGTAGGAACAGTATGAAGAATGGTATGAGGAAAATACAGTTTCTTTTTGAGAAAATTGCAAAAGCAGATATAACTCCCACCAGACCACCATCACCCAGGCTTTGTTCTTAACACAGTTCAGTCGTTATATAATGTCTCAGGTAAGAAAACACATGTTCTCAAATTCCTTCAGAAATACAAATACATAAGTAAGTCATTGTGGTTCATTCAAATATGAATGTTTGTTGAACTTGGTAACAGGATGGGACATGAAGTGTCTGGCAGCATCCTAACATGTCACTTCACTGGGTTTCCTACACCTTGATGCTCTAGTGCATTCATTAACTCTTAAAAATATACAAAATCCTCAGGAAAATACTTCATTTTCCATTAAATAGCATTTTTGTTTGTCCACCAGAATCCTGAGCTCCTATGCCACATTTAAGAAAAGAGCATTAAGTAGCCCAGCTCAAATGTGGTTTTGTTGAATCCTGAGAAAAACTGTAGGGGATGGCAGGTCCTGCAGTCTTCTGCTTCTAGGAATCCTGTGATGTCCTCATGGAATACAGACTCTGAGGCAAAATGCTTTTCTGAGCTTTTTAAAAACTGTCGACATTATTGAGCCACATGAAATTTTACAGACCTGTTCCATGACTGAACTGCTCTTATAAATTTTGGAATCTCTGGTGGTGAATAAGATTTTTATGGAGTGCAAATTAGCACAAACCTAGAATGATGATTAAAGCTAAGCTTAAATACATGGGGATCATCTTAAAGCTAACACAAAATCATCTGGAGAATTAAGGATCTGTGCCAACTAGTAGCTGACATTATCTCAAGTATCACTCTACTGGTGTTTCCCTGCCTGAGATATTTCACTTCATCTGGGCTGTAACCTGGACTGTTCACCACTATTTTTCCTGGCTGCAGTAAGTAAAAAGATATTAAATCCTGACTTGCTTAACCTAATCAAATAAGGGTTATTTATACCTCAGATACCTTGCTCTTCAACCTCACAAGTGACAGGAAGGTAGAGATGGTTTTAATCAAATAGTATCTGGCTGCAAGATGTATACAAATACAGAAATGGTGGATGCTTGTAAAGAGAACAGGCAAAATAGAAAGAAAATTACAATAGACTGCTGGTTTTATTGAGGCCTTTGAAACAAATAACATTGCCAAAGCTTATAATCAGTACAGAGGTATTGCTGCTACTTAATGAGAATATGGACATACCTGTAAATAAAATGTTCCCTTAGGCTGAGCATATAGCATTAAAAAGCTATAATCCAAATTCTGTTTAGTTCTCCACCTAAACATAAGCAGCAAATTCTGATAAGCTTTTTGAGGGAGTTGTAAGAGTTATTTCTATAATAAGAGAACTTCTAAAGCTCTGCATTTTTGTCTCTACAATAAAATTGTAAGGTTGAGTATTCTAACCCCTTGTTAAGTGCAAAAGCATTTCTCTACAATCAATGTAAACACTTGTAAATAATTTCCTATAAAAGTTAACATTAAATAAAAAAAAAATTTGATCTTTGTCAATGGAGCTTGAAACAAAATGTCTAATAAGTTCTTAATGTCAAATGACTTAGAAGATTCTATTCATTTTAGGAAGAGTAATAAACACACGTGGATTATTTAAAGATGAAAATTTAAGTGGTTTTACATCAGAACAGCACAAGAGCAGATTGATAACCTTAATTTTCAGGTTTAAATATAAACACATTTTGTAGAGTCTCTCATTGTACCAGAGGATGAAATTGATGTTTGATAATCAAGACTGAAAGACTGAGTAATTTATCAGTCTTTAATTAACATAAAAGTATAATTTAGTTTTAGATATGATTAGAATTGGATCAGTTATAAGTATGTAAACTTATTTATGGTCTATGGTATGAACACATAAGGTTTATCTATAAAGCCAATATGCATGCACACATACATAAATATACTAGCTGATTTCCTCCACCCTAAACTCTCAGTACTGTAGTAACTCTCTTGCTGCATTGTTGCAGTGGCTTCTGATTATCAGTTATTGTTGATTGAAAGAAAATTACTTTCCTCCAATAAATAAAATTTTTGCAATCTCTATCTTACTGAATTTGGGGCATGTGAGTGAATGAAATGACCATTAAGGATGTATTAAGAGTAGATAAAAAGTCAATAATCACCAAAAATTAGGTCATTAATTAAACCCACAGACCTGTCAGTAGTTAGCTAGAGGACCACGTGGGGTTTCCTCTGTGTGTTCATAGAGACTCTCCCTCAGATTAGAGATTTTTCTATTTTTTCCTTTATGACCAGATCATATAGCCTGTTGCTTGTTGGCATTATCCATCTGGTTTAAAACCTGTTGGATGCCTAGAGCCAAGACAAAGGAGACGCCTTGGCTCTCACCCTGAAGCTGATGTGCAGCATAGCTTTTCTCAAGATCCCCCTGTAATTTTTTTTTGTTTTTTACAAGTACAAATGAGGTCCTTTAGCTCCAAAACACAAAAATATTATCAGCTCAAACAATGCTGAATTTTCCATTTTACACTCTTAGCAAAAGTTCTCAGGTTTTATATAGCAATCTTACCTTACTCGGTCCTCAGAATCTCCAAATGTTTTCTTCAGGTTGGAAAGATCTGGGTAATAAGAAGCAGGAGGAGAAATAACCTCTAGGACTCCAGACTGGACTTCTCTGGGAAAGCTGAGAAGAGAATCTTAGTGAGACCCCATTCCTCAAAAAGACTTTTGAGGGCAACCATAGACAGCAGCTCCCCAAAGTTAGGTCTGCTCCTCCAGAAGTGGAATTCATAACTCTTAGCAAAGAAACCAACAGCAGATTTGGAACCAAGAAGAGGTCTTAAAAAAAACCACCAGAACAGACAGGCTAGGAACACATCCAAGTCTCAGAAAACACTGGAGAGAAGTCTCTCAGAAATCCTGCCCCTCCTGTATCTGTAGATGCTTACTAACAATCCCGAGATAGTTGCCAAAACGCAGCAGTAATTCACAACTAAACCCACTATCTAGAACAACACAAAACTGTTTCCCCTTGCATGAGAGCTCCCAGTTTCCTTACCCTTGCTCCAACTCTCATTCTACTTTCTAAGCAAAATTATACTGTCCCAGAGCAGGAGTTTAAAATGGGCAGTCTGAGTCTAGTCTGCTGCAAGAATTAAATTTTCCATTTAAAGAGACATTGAAAAAAATGCGTAACCTACTTTGGGAGCCAAATCTGCAAGTCAAATCTCCCCCTTCCTCCAAAAAATCCAAACAAAACCCCAACAAAAACAAACACCCAACACAAAACAGGTAGAGGCCTCAAAACTGAGTTTCCCCTTTCCTATGATTAGCAAACAAAAGATAATGCTGAAAATTAAACACAGAATACCTGCATTAAGGGAAAAAATAGCAATCTCACTGTGTAACCCAAAGCAAATCCTCTGCAGTTATTTTTTCAAAAGCCATAAAGCAGTAACTAAAATTATCTGAGTGTTTAAATTCCTGTAGGCATTGTACTTTGGCAGTGCCAAGAAGGAGTGTCTCTTGTTCTTGTCCCCTTGTACTCCCAGATGAGCTAAACCCTCTGAAGGCAGGAGATGATGAATATTACTTATATAACAGCCTCAGTATGATAAGTCTTCTGAGAGAAACCCACACACAACAGTCTGGGACACCTCTGAATGAAGGAAGATGTGCAGAAACCCTCAAATGAGGAGGCAAAGGTCAACTCCTCCAGGGATCTTGCTCAAGAAAGGTAAGAGCAAGCAGAACTGTAGTGGGAATCAAGCTTCCATTTGACATCTCTAAGGTTCATTTGGCAGAGCAAAGATGACTCATCTTATGTTGCCCATCATGTAGTAACATTTAAAATTATAAATGTAATCTCATTCTGTCCCAAGTCAATTGCTTTCCTGAAAAATAGTTAAAAGAAGGAAGCAAAGACACATGGGAAAACAGGGATGTGTCATGGCACTTGGGGACATAGATCAGTCGTGGCATTGCTGGGCTAATGGTTGAACCCTGTTGATCTTACAGGTGTTTTCCAACCTAAGGAATTCTATGACAGATGCCAGATTACACTGCAGGGTTATGTAGTCAGTGGGGACCTCATACATGTAGCCTCAGGTACATGAATTGCATCATGAATTTCGTGGGGAAAAGACTTAGGCTCAAGTAAATAGTTATCAGAGATTTAAGCTGAGACCTTGACTGGTTAGTTAAACCATATTTATTAAATATGAAAAATAAATTGATACACATACTTTTCAATTTCACAGTGTGTTATGGCACATATACTGAGAGTGCACTTTTGCCTCAGTTCCATTTCAATGTTGAAATGTTCTAATTCTTTCCATAAAAGCTCCAAATATGTTCACACTGGTGGTTGAGTGCTACACTCTGTATAACTTACCTGGTTTTAACACTTTCTGCAACACTCTTAACATACTCTGCATTCACCTAAAGAACAGAAGGGAGGGTTTCATTAAAACTCACCCATTTTTGTATTAAGCAACACTTTGTATGGAGTATGTATATGGAAACATATAATTTTTCCTTCCAAACAAATGTGGTATGTTACAGCAGCATTTCTACTAGGGAACAACACAGGCTTTTCAAGTCAAACTTTCAGTGTAGTTCACTTTGCTTCCAGCTCTCTCCAGCTGACATTTCTGCACTTGTTTTTCACTGCTTTTGCAGAAAGCCAGGCTATTTTCTGGCTAAAATTCTGTTTAGCTATGTCAGTAAAGCACAGCCACATAACTATCAGTAAAAAGAGCTGTTTTGGGTTAATCATCCAAAAATCACAAAAGAAGCCTAAGGCTGATGAGAAAAATCACCTAAGCAAAATATTTTAAAGCCAGCAATGCTTAAAATTTTTATTTGGCTTCCTCCTAATATAACAAACTTACAGCTCTTTGGAAATTGAGAACATTCATTATTGCTGTTTCATAAAAGTAACAGTTTTAGTGTGCCAAACAGATCTGTTAACTACATTAAGAGTGCAAAGTTTTACAAATATGATCGCTAAAGCAGCACAATAACTGTCTTAGGAGTTCAGACTTTTTCTTTAAATAAACAAATTGTTTAATATATAATTGTTATCAGTTACATATTCAATTCATAGCAAGTAAAAAAACAAGTGATGCACTGAGATAAGAAAAAAAATACTTAGATTTTAAAACTCACTCTCAGTCAATAAGTTACTCAAGCTTAAGCCAGGATGTAAACATTTACCTTGATCTTTTAAAACTTTGTGGGGAAAAAGGAAGGTGTGGATTCATGACCAGTGAACACACCTGCCCTTCTCTCATAATAAAATGTTCTTATCACCTCTCAGATCAGCATGGCTATCTGCTCCAATTTACTGCATGTCTAAAAAAATGGAAGCTGTGAGAACATGATTTTTGGGTTGGGAGAAAAGGGAGAGTAATTCTTACAATGGTAGTTTAATCCTAAATTGGCTGATATGGACTATTACTACAACCAGAGCTCCTGTTGTTCGAAGTGTCACGTTAGGACTCTCCACAGTGGGAGACTATTCAAAAGCTGACCCTTAAAAACTCACAGAATCCTCTGAAGCCCTGTAATAAGTTTACCTGAAGAGCAGCCAGGCAAAGCTCATCACTGCCAGGGCTCTTCATTGGGAAATACCAACTGCAAAGTTCAGCTCCTCAAAACTATGCTGAAGAGGAACTGCAGCCAATACAACTGCTCCTCTGTATTCATCATTATGATCCAAACAAAGTGGAAGCCATGGCCAAACTTATTAAACTAAACTACACTCTAACACCTTTACACCTGCAAAAGTGATGACTAAATAATAAAAAATAGCAAACTAACTGCTAATTAATATATGCATTAATTTAATGCTGTCTATGGAAGGACAAAGAAATATGAAGAATAAATATGAATTCTCAATAATTGCACAGTCATTTTACCTGCTAGAAGCTACTACTAGCTTCTGCAGCTTTTTGTTTCTGATGTAATCAAGGTATTTTTGAGGGAGGAAAAAAAAAAGCATTTATCCACCTTGAGCAGTGTTTACTTTCCCAAATATGTTCAAGGCTCTAAACAGTTTTCTTTTGCATGGGAAATGCCAAAACACACGCAGAAGGCTCCAATATGTGGAACTCTGCAAGATATATGTTATCAAACCAGCAGATAAATAATTTGAACATGTTAGACTAAGCTTACTTTCTTCAGGTTCTAATGGCACTTTTCTGTAGAGGACTTAAATTTTATTCTGGAAGCAGAAAACCTTACTCTCAGACATAAATAATGTTCACATGTGTTTGTTGGAAAATCTGATCCAACAATTGTGTTGGCAAATGTAATATCAAAGGCCAAACTAACAGTATTTTGCACCATTACATTTAGACAAATCTCCGTATTTTCTATCAGCATTCTGCACCTTTCCATGCAAACTTACCTCTGCTATAAAGATGATTATTATACAATCCTTCTTTTGCTCTTCAGATAGTTGGTACAGTAGGGAATGCAATGTATCAATCAGGTAACTTTGTTTTTCCCTTTTCACTGTAGGAATACCCATCACCAGGGAAACTGCAAAGAGAGAATGCTTCAAGCCATGTAATTTTAAGGGAAACATTTTAATTTTGATTTGATGTGACCATGAAACTTGGTGACAGTTACTTCCTTAGTACTGAGACAGCATCTGCTCTACTTCCTGGGAGGAGAGATATCTCCAGCTATGTTTAGTTTAGAGACACCTGTGGCTGTGTTATAAACACCAGGTCTTCACCTGACAAGTTGAAGATATCACTGCCTCTGGCAAACACATAGGTGTTTGCTACTGATATTCAAAAGTGAGTATTCATCAGCATGGCCCAGGGTTTGAGGGTTTTTTTGCTAAATCAAAAACACTACCAATGTTCCTTCATATAAAATCACCCCAGAGAAATGTAGAAGTTTCAATTAAATACCAAACTCAGCAAAATGGTTGACTAGTTTCTTCTTTGCTTACTGTTTTCACATGTTCCTTTTACCTGTCACATGACAGTTAGGACAATGCTTTTAAAATTTGCATTATAGCTCACTGGAATTCATTATGATTTCTACAAGTGTCAGCTGATTTCTCACGTGGATGAAAAAGCTACATTGAAGATATATTAATATCCTTTAAATGATCACATTACCTTCTCCCTTTGCTTCTCACACCGGCAAACTGAATGCATTGTAAATTCACCTTGGCTTCCTCATCCATACTAATTTTGTGGGGAAAAAAATGTCAGCTACTGCATCTTAGCCACATGAAAATATGATTAAAACAAAAAAATAATCTTGTTTATCAATTAAGATTGGTATTGATATTTAAAAAGGTTTTCAGAATACTTTGAGATAAAGACTTGAAATAAGAATGGGCATTTTTAAAGTACTTTTGCTATTGCCATTACAATTCATTCAGTTTGGCAACATTAGAAAGTTAAGGGAGAAAATCCATTCCAAATTTTTGAGTATGCTTCATTGCTAGAAATATATAAAAAATACAAACATATAGAAAATAGCAGCCAAACTTTACTTCCTACCTCCAGTTCTCTGTTGTCCAAAAATAACATTTGGGGAAATTGCATCTTCATATTCTTGAAGATGAGGGAGATAATAGTACAAATTTGTAAGATGCATGGGGAGTTTTAACTCTTTCCACTTCATATCACCTTAAAGACACAACAAGCACAGAAATACACAAAGTGAGCAGAGAAGCCTATTCCTTCACCTGTTTTGCTCAACTGAACACTGGCAGATTAGTACACACAAGCTTATTCAATCAGAACTATTCCTCAGAAGTGATTATATGTCATATATACTATATTATATTAAATTGAAAATTTCCCAGTACAACTCCTTCCCACTCAGGTGGTAGTGCAGAGCTCCAAACTTGAACATCCTGGAAATACCATCTGTATTTTCCTGTGTCTGCACACTTGCAAGAATTGAGTCATTTTAAAACACAGTTAGTAGATCTTTTAAAGCAGCAGTAAAAAACTGTTTGATTTGGGGCTTTTTTTATCATGGTTGGAAAACAACTGGCAAACAATTTTTAATTGAAAATCTGAAATACAGATTCTGATTAATAACCTTCTTAACTACTCAAACAAATGCTTTCCCCAAAAAGTAACACATGGTGGTTTTCACAGCTCAAGCAAAATTTCTCAGTGTGTAACAAGTCCTATGGTAAAAAGAAGGACCACATTCAGCCCTCTAAAAACTATCCAAGAAACAAAGGCTATAGTAGTTAAGAGAAAAGTAGGGATTTTATTCTTTAATTTAAAATAATGATGAAAGCAACAGAACAGTTATTGACTGGGATGGAAAATTACTTTTCCCAAGAAATGCATCTAAGATGACTCCCAAAATGTACCACCCTCCAAAGTTACATACAAGTATCACAAAAACTATCATCAGCTTTGTTCACTCACCTTAGATTAATAAAGGAAGAGGCTTACTGAATAGGCAATATTTTAAGTTCCTGAACTTCCAAAAGATACTCCCACTGAAAATTAGGACTAAAAACAGATTTCCTACCTTACAGAAAACAGTTTAAAAACCCCTCAAACAATGATATCTGCCCAGATATTTGTGTGTGTGAGAGAGACCCACAAGTCCTGCCACACTGTTAAGCCAGTAAATATACTGAAATTTTGCTGCACAAAAACCACCTTCACAAATTTTTCAAGACTTTCCTTCTTCATTTGGAAGCAGTACCTATCAAGTATTGGACGAGTTTAGTTCCATTGACTACAATAAAACTTTCAGTTTTGGTTGTATAATAAAACATGGCTGGAATGAGAAGCAGAAGGGTAAGTAAAAATAAAAGCAAAATTATTCAGCGATTTTAAGAAATTTCTGCCTTAAATCCTGTGAAGTGACAGATTTACTACTTTGTGTAATGTAGCTGGCTCCAATAAGACTCAAAAGCAGGGGGAAGGGGAACTTGCACTCTCCTTTACTGCTGTTTTGTGCACTAGGCAGTAACTCTGCTCACAGTATGTGGGGTTACTGGGGGTTGACAACATGCCTACTCTAAAGCTCCTAAGGCCACCATCCTGGCAATGCTCAGCCCTTTGTTTATGCATGTCTGAACAGTCCCAATGAATTAATATTGGATAAACAGACAAAAACTGGCAGGGTGAGAAGAGAAGAAACCACTGACTGTACAAAGAATAAATGGACCTTGTTCTTTCTTCCCCTGTAACAGTTCTGGTTAACTCCCTATTCTAGTCTGATTATCAGCCTGCTGTACTGAATGAAAATAAGGACTGTTAAGTGGCACTTTTCAGTCACACCCAGGCTCTTGCTGAAGTTGGGGTACACTGTGAAACACCTCCAGCACAGAGATGCCTCTTGTAGTTTCCCTTCTCTCCTCAGAGAAGAGGCTCTGCCACTCTTAACAGGGAGGAAGACAAATCCTGCACGACTACATAATTTATTTTGGTGACAAAAATCAAACTGTCAATCTATTGCACGTAACTACAGTGTGCAGATAGACAGATGTACAACAGTCTGTAAGGCAAGGTAACTAAAAAGTTCAATTAAACAATGGGAAGAAACCAGATCACTAAACTTTACATGTTGGTGTCCTAAAAAAAAAAAACAAAACAAAAAACAAACAAAACAGAGAAAGCCCCTACAAACCTGTGTCATTTTTTGTCATGTTCATTCTTCTTGCAACTATAAGTTTAATTTCATCTAGGGCACTGCTCAGTTCCTGCGATCTTTTTATATTTTCCTTTTCAGCATTCAGTAGTCTTTGCTGAAGTTTCAGCAACTGTTCTTGGTTCATATCTAAGTCATCTCCTGCAATAAGAATGTAATTTATTTTCTAAAAGGTGATTTATATGATGGAATGAAGTTAAAGAACAGAAGATAGTCCAGAAGATCACATCACCAAAGTGCATAAACAATAATGAAGTCTAATCAGGAGAAGAAGTAGTTTGGAAGAGTATTTAGAAGGTAGAGTTTAGGCAGCACAGCTGGGTAAACTGAACACAAAACCAAGAATACTAAATCCATAATAAGGAAAAGTCAGTAAAAGAATGAATTGCAGGGGAAGGTGCTATGTTTTTCACCAAATAATAAATCATGATGACCCTTTTCACACAGAAAAGTAAAATTATGTAATAGCTTGTCTTGTGTATCAAACACTATTAAGAATAAAACAGATATTAAAAGCATTCACTCTTCATCTATGAGTTACAAGGTGTCTGGAGTATGTTAAGAACTATTAAAGGTGGTTAATATAAAGCAATACTTCAATACTTCATCCCTTTGCAGCAGAGAATAAAGAAAGTAGAAGGGGACTTTTGCCTCATTTTAAAATGTTTTATAATGTCGCTTCTTTTATTGGTCTTGTTGTGGTTAAGTTGGTTGGGTTTGTTTATTTTCCTAGTTAAATGCTGTTATTTAGAGACTTCTCCCATTCTATTTGTGGGCTCTGCTAAATTTTATCTGTGGCAGCTCTTGTTTTCTAGGACTCACCACTGTCGCTCTGGAACAGTGAATTCCCAGGGATTCTAATCCGTAAAAGACACTACGAGCAAAATGTAGAGGTAACACAAACTGGTGAGGATTTGCAGAGGTGTTTCAAACTGGAATTAATTTGCATTTTGGATAAACAGGGGGGTTATTTGAATTAAACACAAGTCCTTAATTTAATCAATAAATGTGTGATTGGAAGACTGAAGTTTAAAACATCTAGGAAGAAAGTGGATAGAAACAAAGAAATAAACATGTGATGTCTATTGTCATTTACCCCATTAAAATTTTAAAGGGTGTTTAATAAAATCCCATCAAATGAATGCTTCCTAAAATTTTTGACACTCTTAATGTTTTGATTTGCAAGAAAGGCATTCATATCTGTGAGTATGTTATACTATGGAGCTATGAACATAAATTTAGCATTGCTGAAGGGAGGGGAAACCTGGCTTATTTAAGCTTCATGCAACAAGACACTTGTACTTGATTAAAGTAGGCTTCCCTAAGAAAATTGGAGAATAAGTAATAAAAAAAACCCAAAAAACAAATGGAAGGTCAAAGCAGATGAATACACCATCTTTAAAAAATATAAAATATATAAAATAGATTGAAATAGACTTCAAATTAAAAAGTCTGTTACAAGCATCAGGCTACAGAGCAAGAACCCAAACAAGCTAAATTTTTTGGCATACCTAAAAATGGTCACAGCATCAAGTCTGACAGAGTTCAAGAAGCATTTAAGCAACACTCTCAGGCACAGGGTGTGTGACTGTGCCGGACCAGGAGTTGGATTCAATTATCCTTGTGGGTCCCTTCCATCTAAGCACATTGTGAGATTTTATGTAAAGCCTTCTTCTCCCCTTGGTGAGCTGAAGATGAATCACTCAGATGGGCTAAGAGTGGTTCACTGAATTTCTTTTCTAGGAAATGTCAATGGGACTACACTAGCTACAAGCCACAGGAGCAAAAGCAGACCCAGCCACGTCCCAGACACCGTGACAGCACTTAAAAGCTTTCACAGTGAATTTTCAGCTCTACTGCAGCTTCCCTGTGACTGTTAACTGCACTTTGGCATATAGACCTATTGATACTGTAATTCTAAGGCAGCAACATTTTAAATGGTTTTAAATGCACTCTTGTGTTATCTCCTAATAGATACATTTATAAATATAAAACTTCCTGCGCTGAAAATTGAAACTGTTTAGAAACAATACCAGTCTGTAAAGCAAATACTCATTCTCAAAAGCCAACTGATTATTTCTTTTAGCTCCACACATACATACTTCCTGTATGATCATAAATGCTTTTAGTCTCTAATGATTTCTGGCAATATCTCAGAGCTGTAGAACAATTCATCACTATCTCCTCCTAGCACTCAGAGAAGAAAATAAAAAGAGAATTTGGAGTGGCAGAAAGGAGGCAAGAAAACACTTCAAAGTCTAGCAGTGAATCTTGTTCCTATTTCTTGATTACAACCTACATTGCTTATCATACCTAAAGACTATTTCCTTTAGAAACTGAAATTTGGTTAATGGCCTCCTTAAAAGAAAACTATACAAGCACACTAACTGCAAAAGATTTGTCATACTCTGTGCTTGGAACCACTGCTCACTGTTCAGGTTAATGGAGCATATTAAACCACTGAGGCATGCACTGCACTAATAACTGGCAGTTTATTATCTCTCTATAACTGATCTAATATGAGATACCTTTCTGAATCTCGTTACATGCTTTGCATGCTCAGGTTTTGTGCTCTCTGAGCAAGGAACGAAAAAAATATCCCCAAACAATGCCTCTGTCTTGGGTCAGAACAGCAAGTTCTTAGGCAAACATTTAAATTCAACAACATGCATTACCTTTAACTATTTTGTTTAGAGCCTTACAGCACAGTATAATTTGTGTCTTCCAAAATGTTAGAGACATCTACTCTCCTCTGGCAGCATCCCCATCAGGAGCTACAAGGCATACTTTGCATTAACCAAGGGACATCAAAGAAAAGCACTGTGCCAGCAATTTGGGGCAGGGGAGACAGGGTTCCTCTATTCCCATACAGGGCATATTGGGAAGAGAATCAGAACACTTTCAGTGTTAAAAGAAACACACACCTTACAGAGGTAAAGGCAGATCGAAGTTAATAACTGGATTTTAATGTTGTCTAATGAACATGGACTCAGGCTTGAGTTTGGCACAGAATATTTTTTACTGAACAATTTACATACTGTAACTAACTGAAAATAGATAAGCAAACTTGCTTCAAAGAAAATACAAGTTAGGCTCTAATAATATTTTCTTAAATGTTGGCAAACAATCCTCATTTTAGACTCAAGTCTTTTCCTATATTAGAATACAGTGAAAAGTGATCTTAAAACATTCAGTCAGAAAATCACCATATAAGAAAGTAATATAACTAAAATAAGTGAAAAAATATAGAAATTGAAAGGATATTGTATGGTGTCCATACACTTTGAAGCCAGTAAAAGTAAACTGCTTTTCCAAGTCTTGGACATGAATTTTGATACATAATTTTGGACCAGTAAATACCAAGCTTTAAGTGGACCATTTGAGGTTGTTGTATGTTGAAGGGTTTCTTTAATGCCAAAATGCAGAACTACAGAAAGAAACTGAGTAAGCAATTGATGGACTGAAAAACTCTTTCCTTATCACCGTGTGCATTTCAGCCACAACCCAACTGCATGTTGAGGCAAAACCTGAATGTGCAATAACCTCTGTTTGCTCTCAGTGTCACCTGAAGGAAATGTACACACGGAAGGAAGATGCAGCCTACCAGACAGCTGGGAAAAGTGGTGGTTAAACACAGCCTAGCAGTTCCAGAGAAGACAAAGATTGGCTTCTGCATGTTCAGAAATCTGGATAAGCTGTATTGGCTGAAGTGAGAGCAGTGTAAGCCAAGACTTCCTTATCAAGTCTGTCAATTTGCCACTATTTAATTGAAGCTTTGAGCCAGAGAATGCCAGTTGGGATTGGATAGGAAACCTGCAAAGAACTCCATCACAAATGACAATCTCCTGGGGACCTGCACTTGGCTGCACAGCTGAAACAAAGCATGACTGGAAATACAAGAAATGGGCAATCATGCTGTCTGGACTAGCATGTAAATTACTGTATTTCAACCGGGGAAAAAATACTTTCATCAAAAATCTCTTTAACCCTTTGCAAATGATTAAACTCCCTCCCTCCTTACCCCAATTTGTGGAACAAATTCAAAATGTGTATGTTAAAAAGAAATTATGATCCTTACACATATTTCTGTGAATGTAATCAAATGAGCAGTTTCTCCCTTGTTGACACCATCTAAAAGTAATAACTAAAGAAATTCAAGTTCCACCATGTTTGACTCAACATGTATGTTGACATGCCTAGATCCTTGTGACATCGTATTTCAGTATCAATTTCTCCTATCTTCCAGGAAAAGCTTACTTTTAGTTTACTTGGACAAAGTATTCCACAAATTTAGGTGAAGAGTGCAGCAACACATTACAAATCAATTCAAAGAGTTTCATCTTGCAACCCGAAGAAGCACTGCCAAAAAAAATTATTCGATTTACCTTGTTGCTCTGACTTAGAAAAACTACACTGGTATTCAGCAAAGGCATCAAAATTTCTTTTTACTCAGGAATACTGTTTCCTCTGAAGAAACTTGAAGTTCATAACGAAACGTGAGTAAGTTCACAACTTCAGACACAGCTTTTGCTGAAGATCTGATCATTACCAGTTGTCTCCACAATTACTTCTATCTCTTTTCTTTTCCCCTGGCCGCAAAAATATTAGCATATTTAGTATGAAACCTCTGCTTATATTTATAAAGCAATGGAAAAAGTGACTGTAAAACCATCTTCCTAACCATAGCTCAAATATACACAGTATTGTCCACAATAACTGAAATCTAGTCACTGTGGTAGATTCTGATATTTTATTTTTAAGTGAATGAGCAAGTAGCATCTTCCCTGCTACACCAGTTTGAGTTATGTGTACTTGATTTTAGTCTCAAGTCCAAGTCAATACTCAGGCTACACATAATAATCAAAAGCAGCACCAAAGAGCCAATTATTTGCTGTTGTCATTGACAGCAAATACATTTCAACTCCAATCTCCCAAGCTACCTTTATTGTAAGGCGTTTAAAGGTCACTGACTTAATCTACTGATTTTTATTTGCACAGAAATTGGGACAGAGCCAATATCTGATTTAAACTTCTAATATTCAAGGGATGAAAGGCTCAGACTGCAGACAAACGAAACAATATTTTACAGGATTATTATGTATTTTTATATTATAGAACTATATAAGTACATATAAGAAGAATATACTTCTTATAGATAAGAAGATATATATTCTTATCTATAAGAAGTACTTAAGACCACTAGTCTTCAGCTAGGGTGCCCTGTCCTAGTTTTACAAAGCTTATTCACTATCCCAAAATCATTGCTATCCAAGAAACAATTAACTAGACAGAAACCTGAGGGAATACTACAGGCTACTGCTGCTTAATGTGATAGACTGCAGCCAAAAATCAAGATCAGCCTAAGCATTTCAATGGGCATAGCAGAGAAGTTAAAGAAGTTAGGGGAAATTTAACAAATGTGTGAAATAAAATGAGCCAGAAAGCATTTGACAAATGAGGGAAAGAGATGGGACCTGACAAGCTGCAACAGTACTCACAGTAACTGGTGGGCTAAGTAAAAAGGGCATTAGAAAACACACATCATAGTTTGAGATGCACCAAAAGTGGAAATTCCTGTAGTGGTCTAAGCATGACAATGGAGAGCAAATTCAGGAGTGCAGAAGGGAAAAAACAGAGGCTTACACATTATGTCTAAGCAGAGATAGCTGCCTGTTTTCAGAGCAAAAGATTAATTTCAAAGCACTTTCTTAAACAAACACCCTGTGACAAAAACAGAGCATTAGTGGGTTTGCTCCCAATGCTTCTCTTCTCTGTAGAAAAAGGTAACAACTTTTTTTGTTGTTACCTATGGCTGGCTATTTCCTGTATGGATAGAAGGCTTGTCTTCTAACACCCCATGGGAGCAAAGACTGTATTTTCCGTAAAATAAACATAATACAAAGTCATTCACCACATACTGCTTCTTTCCCCCCTTAGTTAATAATATTAACTATTTTATTTGTACATTTGTGAGATTTACGACCTCAAGAGAGTCTCAAGACTACATATTCACGTAAACAATGGTCAACAGTTGGCTAAAAAAACAGGGTCTAACAATAATAGTAATTAGGAAAATTATACCATCTGAGAGGAATTAGTTACTCAGTTTACTGTGGAGGAGGAGCCAACTGTGGAAAGAGAAGTTAAGACAACATGTATACATCGCAACACACATTATTCCTCTTGCTCAAAACAAACAAAACACAAATAAAATCCCTAAGCAAAACAACACAGCATAGAATGTCATCAGAGAAATGTCAAAAAGAAAGTTAAGTGAAAATGTAATGTCAGTCATGAGGAGTCCCCAAACATGAGCCACAAGACAACACAATGGTAACTGCAGATTGGACAAACATATTCATTCTGACATCTCTTGGATCTTAGTCTCCTAACACACCCTTTATTTTTCCTTCCCCACTCCTAGCAGGAGTGCCACTGAAGAAAACAAAATGCTGTAAGGTAAACAACCACACAGTTGACTTAAAAGGCAGGAGGATCAGCATGGCCTTGACTCTATTCAATATCCCATTGTGGGGCCAAGATCTCTACCACCACTTTTATTTGTTGCAGGAATTATTAATATAAACAAATTATCTGCTGGCTGAAGTTGTGTTCATCCCAGAAACTACTAATTGGTATATTCTAATTCTTCTGCACCTATAAAACCAAACCTATTATAAAGAAGCGTGTAGGAAGTGCTCAAAGATTCACTCTCTTTCCCTTACCCGTAACAAGCCATGTCTGCAAGTCTCAAAGATACTATTTGGAAAGACCCTCTCATTTCCTTTTGGAAAATACCATCAGTTTTATCTTTCCTGTATCAGCTCAGAGAATCTTAGACATATCTTTATGTAGCTCTATCTGGCACGTACCACCTACAAAACCTACTAAAAAGACTGTATCATTTTAAAGTTTAGATATAAAATTTAAAAATTCAGGGTTTTTTCTCTGCATTCTGGTCCTGGAAACATGCACAAGAAAACGTGACTGCATGTGAGGCACAAATACAACTGCAGGATGGATAATGCTACTTTATCCTCCTCGACAATAAAATCACAATCACTTTGAAAGCGACAGTCACAGCAATCACATTTAGATTTTTCTTTCCATCTTAATGCAAAATAGTTGTTAGAAAAACAGTTGGAAAAAAGAGAAAAGAGAGGTAAAAAAGTTAAAAATAAACTTGCATTGTTTCTTAAATTTAGGAGGGAATTTTTAATAGGATAAGCATGGCCCAAGGATCCAATCCTGTAAGCTGTTTCGCAAGGTGGTGCCTGGGTGCAGTTAAGCCACGACCCCGGGGGAAGAACAGGCGAGACCCGCACGCTCAGCCTTACACGCGGCCAACCCTCGAGGCCACACGGGTCCCTCTTTTACCCAACACACCCGGAGAGCCGAGCGGTTCCGGGAGGGGACGGGGGACCCACCACAAACCCCGGCCGTGCCCTGCCCGCACTCGCCGCCGCACGGCGAGACCGAGCCGCGCCGACGGCCGGGGCAGCCCCGGGACCGCCGGGCGGGACCGAGCCACAGCGACGGCCGGGGCAGCCCCGGTGCTCCCGGTACCGCTGGGTGCAGCAGGGCAGCGGCCAGCGCTCGCTGCTCGGCCAGCCCGGCCAGAGGGGCACGGCAGCGGCCACCGCGCCCCCCGCCCCGCACGGACGGG
>JANRMJ010000088.1:9875242-9902272 GCA_025584955.1 Alethe diademata
AGGGGGCGGCAGCGCCGGGCGGGAGCAGCGCCCGCGGCCGGGCCGGGCTCGGGCCCCGCCGCCCGCGCAAGATGTGGGCGAACGTCTGGGGGTTCCTGTACAGCAACTACTTTCGGTTCTGGCTGAAGTGGGTCCTGCGGCTGCTGACGGGCAAGTGCGAGCTGCAGCGCCTCCTGGGCGGCGCGCAGGCGGGAGCGCGGCGGACGCTGGGCGTAGGTAATGGAGGGGCCGGGCAGGGGCCGCGGCATTGCCTCGGGAGCCGTGTGGGGAGAGCGGCGGGCACGGGAGCCCTTAGCGTGGGAAACACCTCCGCGATCATCCACTGCAGCGCTGCCAAACCCGCCGCTAAACCGTGTCTGCCAGTGCCACCTCCACGCCGCTTTTAAATCTCTGCGGGAGCGGTGGTGGCTAAACTACTGCCTGGGCAGCCTGTTCAGTGCTTGGCGAGCCTTTCGGTGATCACATTTTCCCTCTTAGCCAGCCCAAACCTCCTCTGGCACAACCTGAGGGCGTTTCCTCTCGTCCTGTCACTGGTTTCATGGGAGAAGGAGGGATCCACCCCCGCCTGTCCACAGTCTCCTTTCCCATGGTTACACGATCGAACCCCCCCGAGCCTCCTGCTTTCCAGCCCCTGCTGTGCATCCCCAGAATTGCTTTTGCACTCTTCCTTTCATCCCAGCTGTCCTGTGAGGACTCCAAATCAATGCCAGAGCTGCTTGCTAAGGAAGTTCCAGTGTCATCAAGACACTGCCATCAAGTCATTCACTAATCAGAAATTATACCTTTTCCCCCAGTCTCCCCATCACTTTATGTATATGCTTTTACCTTCCCTTACTAAAAAAAAAAAAATCACACTGAATAAACACAAATGCATTTTTTTGAAGGCGAGAAAGGAAGAGTGATTTAACTTACAGTTCTGCCTGATGCAGAATTTTGATCTGAAATAGCAATTTGAGAAACTACTGAACATTTTTGTGGTTTTACAATAACTTGCGGAAGTGACCGTACTTCCTTATTCTTTGGTAATAAACGACATAATGTCTGAGAACAGGAAAATATCAATTGATATATTTCTCTCCTGACACCTTTTCAAATTTCTCTTTATTTTGTACATGTAATTGATGCTTTAAAAAAATAATACATATCTACTTTCAGCATTGTACTGAAGTTGTAATAAAATCTGTGTAAATTAAAACATTCTGTTACCTGATAACCTGTTCATTTTAAGATTGATTAATTTTTTATTGCATGTATAAAATTGATGTAAAATTTTATAATACTTATATACTGGTAAGAACACTTACTGTCATTTATTTAAAACAGTTCATTTTAACTGAAATCTACTTTTTTTCTCATATTGCAGAACATTCACTGGAATCATCAAAAAATAAGGTAAGAGATACTAAAGATGAAACTGTACTAAAACCTTTTTTCAGAGACAGATCCTAGAAAAATAACATATGCATTTACTTTTTGAGAGGGGAGAACTGAAGAGGAGTAAAGGACAGAGAAAACTTGGAATTTTGTGTTCTGTGTGCTAGATTTGTTTAAGGTTTCTCAGAAATAATCCCATGTCCCTTCAAATGTTCGTTGCATTGAAATCTCAGCTTTGTTAGCTACCTGCTTCCTAATTCTGAAGCATTATTTTCTTGGCTGCAACTTGTTTCAGTTGGATTAGGAAGAACAGATTTCAATTCTGCAACTGAAAGCGAACAAGAACCCAGACCAAGCAACCCTCCAGCTTGGTATTTATTCTTTATGCAACTCCTATGTAAACATTGTTGTTTACAGCCCAAGTTACAAATCATGCTGCCATGTAATTATTGCAGAACTTTTATATGCAGTTTGAGCCAGTGCATTGTAAGTAATTTTCTTATACTGACCTTTTTCCTCTTATAACAAATAATACACACAACAGATACAGAGGAGCTGAGCAATAATAATAATAAAGTAGATTATGTCTTCGATCCTCATGAAGTCATTTACTGTGTTAACTTCCTAGGTTTTAAGAAATGCTGTACATGTTGAAGAAGCTGAAGTGGAGAAGTGTGTCAGAGATGTAATGAAAGAAAAGAAGATTGAACAGAAGGATACAGGGTGTGTTTGGAAACCTTTCTCTCTTCTCACTTGCATGTTCTTCCGGTTGCTTAACCTGATGCAATATTTAGGCCATTCAATACAAGTATTCAGTATGAAATCTGGAAATAAGTTGTGGTTATGTCCTCATCAGCTCTAGAAAATAAGTTGCAAAGTCTAATGAAATTTTTCTTTGGAACTGTAAGTATTTCTGACAGAGTTTGACTAAGACTTACAAAAAATTTGAGGGTAGGTGAAGGTACAGTGGTCAGGATGATGATATATGGAGTTTTCTTGTGTCATAACAGATTTTAGCTTTTTTTTTTTCTCTCCATAATTTGAGTCTGACTGCAGCACAGGAATCAGCTAGAGATGTTTAAAGTATGCAAGATCCATGTAGCAGTGTACTTAACCAGTATGCTGTAGTTTGTAAAGATACACATAAAGCACTTCCTAATTCTGGTGTTTACATTGGTTTAACATAAGAAGGGTCTTATCTGGTAATTCAAGCTAGAATTTGTGGCTGAGTAGGCCTATTTAAAAACTTCTCCATGATGTTTTATTGTTATTTCAGGTTTAAGAGAAATTTGCATGTATCCTTGCTACAGATATCAGGTTATAAGAAACTATATTTGAATGTGGAAAACCTAAGGAAGGTCCCGTATGATTCAGAAAATGAAGAACACGAGGAACAGTTAATTGAGGTGAAATAATTTTTAAAATACATGTGCTCTTTGTTTTTTTCCCCTCAACGTCCAACACCTTGAAAGAACTTATTGGTAGCATTCTTACCAGCTGGCCTATTTAAACTCTTTTCTACTTAAAAACTGCACAGCCATTATAGAAATGACACATTAAAATAAAACCTCAAAGAAAAAAAAAAGTAAACTTGAGTTACTTGCAGTGGAATTATTTTGTGTGAAATCAGACATAACTGATAAATTAATTTCTGAGGTGAAAGAAGTCTTTGTTTCTTTGGTATTCATACAGCATCTTTGTCTGTGAAGGGAAATTACCTCATTTAATGTTAAATGTAATAACTTTCATAATTGCTGAAGTGAGCCATTGTAGCAGACTCCAGATTGCCACAGAGAGAAAAGAGCAGCATGCAGATTGTTCCCTGTTCCTTGGTAAATGGTTTCTAGTGTGCAGCAGCAAGTGTTCTGAATTATGTGGCTTGGAATACTTGAGCAGCATAACATGGAAGTGTGTTTGTGCAGCTCTGGAATTTGCTGATGCCACATGAGAATCTGAAGGCCAGAATCAGCAAACAGTGGTGTGACATCGGCTTCCAAGGCGATGATCCCAAAACAGACTTCAGAGGAATGGGGCTGCTGGGCTTAGTGAACCTGGTGTAAGTGAAAACAAGTATTTCATTCCTTTTGTAACTGATTTTCAGTATCTGTGTTTTCACTAGTTAATGCTATTTCTAATAAAAACTGATTAGAAGCAAATAGAAAGCAGGATGTTCAACATTTCTAGTGGCTGCTCATTGTAAATGTGATGTGGTTGGGTAAAGACAAAAAGTGAGGGAAGGGACAGAAATTTGCCCAATTTCTAACCTTCTTTTTTTTTGTTGTTGCCTTATGATAGCATTGCTAGGTTGTATCTAACTTGTCAAAAGCTTTTAAAATTCCTGAATGTAAAAATTCCTACTGTGATGAAAAATAGACAAGTTTACATATCTTTGCTAAGCTGACTTTTGGACTAGGTTGAACTGGGTTGAACTTCATATTTGATGTTCAGATCACAGTGATTAATTTTTTACAGTATTAGTTCATGCTGAATATAATTTATTTTGCTACTTTTTCCTTGTTTTTCATTTTGTGCCATTTTCCAGTTACAGGCTAGTTTTCACCTTTAGTTTAAAGCTACAGATTTTACTGTCATAAACACAGTATATTTTTTTTCAAAGAATTTAAAATAATATTTTTCACTTCCAGGTATTTTAGTAAGCATTACACCAATGAAGCTCGTCAGATCCTTTCTCGGTCAAATCACCCAAAGCTGGGGTAAGTCACTCTAGAATTTTTTCTGGCTGCTTCTATATAAGAACTTATATGAAGACTGCTAAACATGTGTCCAGAAAATAAAGAGGAAAATATATGTGGGCTTTTTCCATTAAATTATGAAAAAAAGGGTCAAAAGAGAAAGGTGTGAGAAACCAAACAGAGAAAGCAATTTCTAGCTGGGAACTAAGTGCAGGGTTTTTTTTCAAAATATCATCCTTATTTAACACAGTAAACACCTTTAACATTGTAGTTAGTTTTATTTGTAATAGATTGGATTTAGAAATTCATACTTACTTTTCACCTTACTGATCCTGTGTTGGGATAGTATAGATTACCTCTTAAGGTCCTTTTTTTTCCTCCAGCTTTCTGCTCTGTAATAAGTATTTACAAACAGGTGTTTTGCTGTTGTTTTTCAGCTTTAAATTCGTTTTCGAAAGCTAAATATATGAATATGCGAAGTTAATTTTACAGAAATACACTCTCAGACCAGTCAGACATAATAATTTGATCCATCTTGCCCCTAGTTAACTTGATGACTTAGCAAAAAACAGGAGCCCTTCATGACTTTGTAAAAAACATTACCCTGTGCAACTCTGTCATGAATGAGACTTTTTGCTCAATTACGTAAGTATATAATTGGCACAAATTAATTAAATTTTACTTTTCCTTCCTCCACAAACACTTTAACTGCTGTTTAAGAATTTCTATTGTAGTGCTTTTTATACCATGCAACAGAAAACCAGATTGCTTCAACTTGAACAATATGTTGAAATAGCCATTCCATTTACACTGCAGCAGTGATTTTCACATCCAATTTTTACTATTCCAGCAGATCTAAGGATTTCAAATGAACAAGTTGAAGTCAGTGTAGATTGGCTTTGCCATCTCAATATTACAATAACTTTTACATGGTTGGATGCACCAGGGAATGGTCTGTGGATTGGAATTGGCTCATCAACAAGTATTACAGGAAAAATTTTGACTGTCACAGCTCTCCTAAAAGCCAGGGAAGCTTTTAAGTCTTTCAGTCCATAATGTAAAACCACGATTTGTGTTGCAGATACTCCTATGCCATAGTTGGGATCAATCTGACAGAGATGGCATACAGCTTGCTCAAGAATGGTGCTTTAAAGGCTCATCTCTACAACATGGTCTCTGGGTTGCCACAGATGGAGCACTTCCATCAGTTTTACTGTAAGTATCCATAGCTTCTCTAGTACAGACCACTCAGGGTAGGCCACAGTGTAGAGTTTGGCCTCTTTGGAGTGCATTTCCACTCTTTTCTCATTAGCCAGAACAAGCTGTTTGTCTACTGCATCAGGTATTGGAAATGCACCTGCTGCTTAAACATTGTGCTGCACAAATATACATTTAAGGATAATTTCTGTGGCTTTCTATATTTTAGATACCCCAGTCTGAAGACTCAGTATTTGCAGATTTGTTTTTGTATTCATTATTACAGCATCCTAAAGCTTGCTGTAGATCAGGATGGGACAGTCCTAGTTTTAAGGGGTTGAAGAGAGTCTAAAGGATCACTCATGGACTGGCTAGATCAAGGCATGAAATTACGGAGCTAATTTTTGCAGAACTGTGCTTTATTTTCTTCTTCACAGGTTATCTAGTTTATGAGTTTGACAAGTTCTGGTTTGAAGAAGAACCAGAAAGCATTATGCACTTCAACCAGTACAGAGAGAAATTCCATGAAAAAATTAAAGGACTTCTACTGGATTACAATGTGGTACTGACCTTAAAAGATACAAAGAAACCTTAATTCCTCTGCAGTAATGAGGTTCTGTATCAAAAATTGGGTGATGCATTTGGACAGAAGTTTTGTGTGTTTCACCAAAAACTGTCTAACAATAGAACTTTTTTTTTTAACATTAAAAAAAAAGAAAATTAGCAAAATTCAGTTAAGAAAGCTTGGACAATCAACCTCTGTTTACAGGTATTTTTATGCTATTCTCCAAAGGGCAGCTTTTTGAAAAGGAACAAAACCCAACCAACAAACCAACACACAGATCTCAAGAACCTCTGAATTGCTCATATTTGCATTTTCTTTTATACTTCTTGGTGCAGGAACGTGAAGCAGGTATTTATGCTGCATCATATTTTCTATGAATGGGCTTGACTGTTAATGGTCTTTTAAAACACAGTTTAAGTTGAGCTTTTCAAATTTGAATTTAAATTCCAACCTTTTAACATAACAGTTGAAGTCCAGCTTTTAGTTGAAATTATTGTGGTTTTAGATTTTTTGTGTTCTCGTTCCTTTATATGTCATTGATTGTTCACTCAACAGTGTTAAATTTCTTTGTAATTAAGAGGTCCTCAAAGGAGATGAATATGTGTATAATTTGGAGAAGAGGCTTAATCCATCAGCATATTTATGTATTTACTAGAAATTACTTCTGGGTAAGGAAATTTATCTATAGATTTGTACCAGCCAATTCCTATGCTTGGAAGAAGTTTAGTTTGCAAACAAACAAAAAGAACCATGTGTCAGCAGCACGAGGATAAGATTCTCAGGCAAAAGCTACTCTTTCTAAAAGTATTCCTATTGTAAAAACTTTTGATTCTTTCTAATCTGACTTCAAATGCTGAGGGTGATTGACTCAGAATTTGTTGTCAGCCCTTTCTTTTAGAAGCTGAGGGGGTATTCTTAGTGGGAGGTACAACAGATCTACTTTAGCCCTTTCATAAAGTTTAAAAAAAAATCCCTTTATTGCAGCTCCAATCCTTATTTTGTAAAACTAAATTCACATCTGAGTAAAAGTCTAAAAAATATGTATTTTCCATTGAAGGGATGCAACTTTGATGTGTTCCTTAGTCTTGCCATCCTCAGACAATCTAATAGATAGAACTTCATGTCTGTATTGTGACTGATTATTGCTTAGAGCAAATTTAAATGGATTTGGTATGACCATCACTTTGTTTTCTAAGACCTTCTATTAAATAAGTGCCTTCTGCTGTTTTCAATCAGCTTTTTATTTTGATTCTTCTAGCTAGATCAGAGTCTTAGAAACTTGAGTAATTTGAGAAAGATTTTTTCACCATATACCGAAATAGCTCACAGTGGCACAACATTTGTATGCTGATACAAGCTTTCATATATATTTTTTAATCATCTCAGGTAAACTAGTTAATTTCTAGTCAATGACTACTCCAGAAGAGATTCCTGAAGAATATAAGCATCGAACACAATGAATGAAAGCATAAGGGGAAATAAAAGGGAAAAAAAAATATAGAGAACCCCCTTTTTGTAACAAGTGTTATTACACTACATAAGTATGAAATGTAATATGTAATACTGCATTTCTTGGAGATCATCAAAACTCACCTGGACATGGCCCTTAGCAGCCTCCTTTGAGGGACCCTGCTTTTGGCAGGGGATTGGACTTGGTGATCCCCAGAGGTGCCTTGCCACCCCAGTAATTGTGGGAGTCTCTATTGTGTAAGCAGTGACTTGTTGCACTGCATCCACCCTTGTGCTCTTGGTCCCTTAAATACTGGGGATCTCTTGCTTGTGGGGAAGCTCCTGATCAGGGTACACAGTGCATGTATATGGGGTAACACAGTTCTCTTTTTTTTGTGATACTTTAGGTACAGACAAGAGTCAGACAACTTGAATGTGTTCAGGGTGGGGAAGGGTTCAGTCTCACCTGTGTTGGGTTGATGCTGTTCTACCAATATTAAAAAAAAAACAAACAACAACAAAACCATCAACAACAACAAAAAACCCAACACTGTGAGGATGCACATAGGGAGAGTATTTATGGTTTGCCTTGGCTTGTAAACTGAACAGCTGAACTGACCAGATTAGATCCAAACTGACAATGGAAGGCCCAGTTCTTTTGCTACTCCCCTGTACGTGGATCCTGGAATACTCACCAATGAAGAGCTGAGGTCCTGTGGAGAGAATTCTGGATTCAGGGTCTGTGGTGGAGCTCCGTTTCTCTGAGCCTTGAACATGCTAAAAATCCAAGGAAGGAAGTGCAAAGTGGATTCCTTCCCAGTGGCCCAAGTGGTTACTTTCTAGCTCCATCTTCTGGAGCAAAGAATCTCCTTTGCTGCTGCCAAACATAACTGGGGTCACTTCTGGAATTCAAAAGTCAGTTGCATGTTGCTTGCAAAGGAGATCCTATTTGTTTTCATCTACTGCCTGCCAGCTAGTTACAAAATTGCTTGAGCCATCTCTAAAGGCTCTCCTGAGCTAAGTCTGTTTTTTTGGTTTTGTTTTGGTTTTTTGCTACAGTTGCAAGCAATCTACACCCTTGCCCTTCTAGCATTGAAATTTCACACATCTGAGAGGTTTTAGTGTCAAAAGTAGTTCAAGCTTTTAATAAGAAGCATCTTTGCTAGTTATTTTTCTTCTTAAATCAGTGGGCGATCTGGAAGTAAACTGTGGCAGTATACAAAAAGAAAAAGTAAACCCAACCATCATCAGATGACTGAGACATAAGGGAATACATTAGTTTGCATGTAGTAATTAAGGTGAATGTTAATCTTAGGTTCCAGTGCACCTTCCCAGGAAAGGGTTAGAATTTGCATGTGGTTTTGTATGATCATCTAGCCCAGTAATTCTGTCCAGGAGTCACTCACTATACGTAGACTAGAACTGGCTGTCCCTGTTTGTATCCCTGGTAGGTTAACTGTATTATGGTGGTAGCTAGAAAATTTATTGAAATAGGTAAAATTGTGTTTAGAGAAGGCAAGAACAATGCTTAACTAGTCAGTGGTATTTTATGCTAACTCTGTTGTAGGGTGACAATCCTAAGGTTGTGGAAGACTGGAAATGGAGGCAGGCCACTTTTCTGCAAGTTGATATAATCTTTAACATCAGAATTTGTTGCTTACAGGTTATTCTGAGTGTCTTAAAAATTCAGTAAATTATTATTTATTAACCATCATGTTTCAAATACATATTATCTTACTAGAACTTGCAAGTGCTATTAGTTTTCTAACTTGCTGCCTCTTTAAAACATTCACTATGTGAAAGCTTATATGCAATAATATTCAAAAAATTAAAACTAGAGACAAGGTGGTTCTCTAAATTTGTTGTTGTTCCTGTAGCAAACGTTTAACAAACTACCTTCACTTTTGTTGTTTAGTGTATGCCTGAAACATGGTGCCACTCTGAACAAATTAATCTGAAGATAAGCAGAAGTTTACTACAAGCAAATGTAAAATCTAGTCTTTCACTAAGTAAACACATTGTTTCAGAAGTAACAAACTTAATTGGAAAGCCATCTGAAGACAGTGCTACATAGGAAGAAGAAACAATGTTTTTAAACTGGTTGTGCTTCTGTCACCTGATACAGCCATGTAAATAACAGGGCATTTGTCCCTAAAGGGCAATAGTAAAAGGGCCCAATTTAAGCACCCCAGGTAAAAAGTTCTGGACAAAACAAACAAAAATGGAACAAAAATTAAACACACGCACAGCTCCATTGGTTGTCCAGATTTTCCGTCCTAGTCTAAAAAAAATTTCGCAAAAGAAATTACTTAGCCTTGTTTTAGGAATTTGGATGAAAAAATTTGTGTTTAGTTAGGTGGGAGTTGAGCAGTCAGTATCCTTGACAATACTGCTAGTGATGTGTGGTGAAGATGTAACCTGTGTTTTCCTTCTGTCATTCTTGTTTGTGTTGCTGTAGTACCATGGTGACCCATCTTTGGACTGATGTTTCTTGTGCCAGTCTAGATTCTGTCTTTCTCTAGGGAATTAAGAAAAACCCAGCCCAAGACAACTTGGGGGCAATTTCTTCTTATGACACTGTGCTTAGATAGCTGCATACTATTAGGAATTCCTGTTTACCACAATCTAAAAGCAATAATGTATACTGTGATGTCTGTGTAACAGAGATGTTTACAATGGTAGCAAATAAAGAACGGGTTATTCCAAAATATTGTCAACAGTCATGTCTTTGGCCTGCTAGAAAATGTAACAATTTTCAGTTTCATGCACCTGCACTGGGATATGAGTGAAAGCTTTATCATTTTTCTTTTTTCTCCCCCCATCCTCCTGACTTGCCTCCAGCTTGTTTAGAGGTCCTTGGTTCTTGATGCTGTTATGCAGATGGGCTACTGTACTCTGCTACAATTGGTAGAGGTTTATTACTGCTTCATTCCAGTTGCTTTTAAAATCCTCACTTGAAAAGAAGCTCTGTCTTAAGCTTTAAAAAAAAAAAACAAAACAAACATGCACCAAAAAAAAATTAAAAAAAAAAATCTACAACACAAGAAAAACCCCAACCAAACCCAAACCACCAAAAACCCCCACAATAATGACTTTATGTGAATGATCTGGAAGTTAACTCTCAGAGGCAACTCAAAATGTGAGTGTTTTTGTTCAGGAAGAACAAAACTTAAAAGCTGGAGAAAAACTCTGAAGAAAGAATGAGAAAACTTCAAGTGTTGATAGTTTGTCTTTTTTTTCAGACTAAGTATCTTTTGGCATGCCTTCATATAAGCTATGTTAAATAATTTTCTTGGGGTTTTTTTAGTTTGTTTGCATCTCTCAAGCAGCCTTTGTTTCTCCTCCTGAATTCTGGAGAACAAATGCTTCTATTAATGTATGGAAGTGCCATTCCATGAGAACTGCAAGATCTCACCTGTAGCAATTTTTTATTTCTACAGAAGCACAGAACAGGCCCTGCCACTACAGGAAAATCCCAGTCCTCCAAACTCCAAACGTTGGGCTGATCAGTTATGCAAATATGTTATTTTAGAAAATAGGACAAGCAAGCAGCTATTCAGGAAATTTAAACTGAGATCTTGAGTACCACAGGAAAGAGAAGAACCAGCACTTAATTGTCTTCTGAAGTGACATACTTTGAGATATCTGCCACCATTTATCAGGAGCATCTTGCACTGCTGTTAAACCTGACTAAGCTGTATTTCACAGCTTGTATTCCAGCTGTAAGCCACTCTTGCACAGTGATGCTGCTGCATATTGCACATATTGCTATTTTCTATTATTAACCATTTTCCAGTGTAACATTCACTGCCACATTTTTGTTACTATTTGCTGTCAAGCCAATTTCTGGCTTCACTATTGAATAAATCAACATTTTAAATGGTAGTTTTGGCTGAGGTAGATTTAATTTTCTTCCCAGTGGCTGCTATGGGATTTATGCTGAACACAGGTTGATAACACAGAGATGTTTTTGTTATTGCTGAGCAGGGCTTACACAGAGCCAAGACCTTTTCTGCTTTTTCTTTCCCTGTTAAACTGTCTATCTCAACCCATGAGTTTTCAGGCTTCCCCTGAAAAACTCAGTTTACCCTTCCAATTCACTCCCTGATCCCACTAGGGGGAGAAGAGAGTGGGTGCCTGGGGCTTACTGGTGCCTGGAGTTAAACCATAAAGTTAAAAGTCACAACTGCAGCTTGAAATACCTAACACTTGAGTCAAGGCTATCTTCTAAGTTGAAAGAAACAGAAATAGCATAGAAGGAATGTTTTTTTCCAAGAGAATAAAGCTCAGTAATAGATACAACTGGTTCACTTTCAGTCTCACCATAACACTCCTACTCACCTAAACTGGTGAGCTCTAGTCACAGACCAGTCTTTTCCCTCAGCACCAGGAGTTGAAGGAACACTGGAACCTCCTACATTAATCAAGTAAAAGGCCAGGATACCATGGCACGCTCTGCCAAAGGCTAAGCTGTCCTATCAACTCACACACAATTCCTCAGTATTTCCTCATGTGTTCAAAATGTTTTACTCTAAGCCAAATTAGTCCATGTTTCTTACCAAAACGGGTACATCAACTACTTCATACTGTTAATACCTAATATCTGATAAAAGATGATACAGCATCCCTTTCTACTGGATTACACTTGACTTCTACTCTAACAGAAGCTCCAGCATCATTGTGTAAGAACTCATGAAGTGCTTTTCTCTTTACAACAGTTTTGATGTAAATTTTCCAGTAGGTTTAATATGTCACATAATGAGCTTCTTATCTGTGTAACACAACTTGTATAACACAAACATTTGCAGGTCTCAACCCTCAGCTATAACACCTAGAACTCAGGAGGTGCAAGATGCTACAATGAAGGAGGTAAGTGCCACAGAACTTCCAGGTGTTAACAGCTCCTGACCAAGCTGAAAGACAGACTGGAAGAAAAGCCATAAAGAAATATTCTTCTCAAGTTCTTTTTTTTTTTTTTTTAAGTAGTGAAAGTTATGTATAAAATAACCTATAAAAAAGGTCTAAGATAGCAGCCCCAACTGAACTCTACAATTCACAGAATAAAGAGTTTGTATCTCCAAGCACAAAAAGCACAAGACATAAGTACTTCTAAAACCATACTCACTTTCTATGTGGCACACCTCCATATAGAGGAAGCCTTTAAAAATACTTACATTTCCCCAAAAGCTTCACACCATTGTATGCAGGTCAGTTGAATTCCTGTGTAGCTTTCTGTTCACCAGCTCCCACACAGCTACTAAAGAACAGGCCACAGCAGATCTTGTCATCAAATAGGCAACTTCCAGGTGGTGCTGATCAAGTGAGGAGCCTCATCCAAACAAACCTGGAAAAGATCAGCTCACCTGGCTGCTACTTACAGCAATGCCATTCTTAAACAGGACCTGGCTCACACTTGGGAGCTTTCCTGATGTGATCAGCAAGGCAAGGAAAGCTACTAGAGCAAAACAAAAAAAAAAGGTGCCTTGAGAGCAAAGTAATTCTTGTCAACTGTTGCATCCCCTGCTGTGGATGGGGTAGGAACAAAGCTGACAAGTCCTTCAAAGATAAATGTTTTGGATCTGTGTCCTGTGCGTCCCTAGGGGTGTGTGTAAGCTTGCTGATATGCTTAAATTCACTTCAACATAACACACACCTAGCAGAGAAATATTTTAGGCATCTGCAAACTTAAAAAGGTTGGTATTCCAGTTAAGGATGTTAATTCTTAGTGGTGAAGACTTCCATGACAGCTTATTCAGCTGCCAGATATTATAATAAAGCACCCCACTCTGGCCTTGGCATCTTGAATTAAAACAAAGTAATAGTATTCGAAATGGCGATTATGGCTTCAAATAAATATCATTATTTGATACACATGCAAACCCATCCACAGTCACAGCAGAAAGACTACAGTGCTTTTTCATACCATTACCAGTAGACATACTAACATTTGTCTCTGCAATAAAGCTCATTTTCCCTCTAGCATGACTCTAATAGTTAAAAATCAAATCTGTGCAGAGTGTACTTTATTTGTTCACATTACCTATTTGTGGTTAAAAACCACTTCATCTGACAGTTTAAAAGCATTCTTTTAAAACAAAAGAATTAAACATAGCTTGTGCTAAAAAAATCTGCAAGTTACATGGATGCAGTATTATACAGGAGTATAAAAAAATCAACAGTATTCTACAGAAAATATTCTCAAAACAGCAAATAAAGATTAGGCATGTAGGCATGATCCTGAAACAAACAAATATGATTTAAAAAACAGCTAACAAAATTTAAAAAAAAATCCCAAATATCTGTATAAAAAAAGCAAGGATTCAAAGTGCAGGTGCTCCAGTTTCCATTCTAACATATTATTCAGTAAGTCAATACAGGATACTATTCATTTCATATAAAGTGACAGTGTTCTCAGTAAGATTTAAACATTCAGTAACATTATCTTGCAGATTGTTTTTTCATTACTGTTGCTTTACACTGTAGTAAATAAAGACTTATGCAATACAGGCTTTTATTTTCTTAATCTAACATGGATATAATAGGTTGGTGGTAAAGGTTAGTTTTAAGAACTAAGCTATATTTGCTGTAGATCCAGCCTTAGAAGTAGATACATATATACTTCTTTTTTCTAAGTTTTTAAAAACAGACTTCAAATTTTGAAAAGAGACTCTACCAATCTGTTCTGGGACCTGCATACACTGTTCTCTTTGGAGAACACCAGCAAAGCTTCCATGCCCACTGGTTAGGAATACAGCCCTGGGCAGGGTCATGCTGGAGATCTTCCTTTGGTGGCCACAGCTGGGAAAGGGCTTTTCCTCTGCTGAGCCCAGGGAAAGGCAAATGGGCAGAAACCACCACATTTATCCACATTTGCCTGATGTGGCAGCTAGGCTGGAATGGGCTTCTCAGTTTCACTTGAGCATACCAGTCTCAGGCAGAGGAAGTTAGGAGCCAGGCAGGTGTCACTGAAGTGGTCTTTCATATATTCAGAAAAGTAAAATCTAAGCATACGTTCAAAGCCTCTTTGGAAAAAAAAAACTATATGAAATAAAATTATGCTTCAAGGATGTTGCCTGGAACTTATTTTCATGTAAGGTCCTTTTCAGGTTGACAGTGTCCCTTTAAATTTCAGGTTTTTCCCATTTTGTTATTTTTTTTTTCCCCAAGCATCAGATCTCTATATATGCCTATTTTAAAAATGTACATAAATATTGGCATTAAGTTTATATTTAGAAATTAAGAACTAATCTTTACCATTATACACTGACAGCAATATTAATAATACACACACTTCACTGACAAGCGTTATTTTTTTTTCTGTATTTTGAATAAAACTGCATGTGTAACATTTCCCACAGAAAGAGTGATTATACTGGAAGATAGTTATGTTTGCACCCCAACATTTTCACATTAGTGAAAACAACTATGTTTGGAAAATACCAGGGCCTCTGCCAGGTACTAATAAATAGAGAATAAAAAGAAAAAATGAAATAAAAAACCCGATTGCCTTTTATCCCGACATAGTAGAGATTTCATAGTCGCTGGCCGAGGTTATCGGTTTTCCCCTCATCCTGATGTTTTTAGCATTAGTAATCCTAGCCATCATGGACACAGGCTTGTCAAAGTACCTGACCAGCGCTGGCTCAGTCAACAGGGAGGCCAAGAACTGTTCGAAGGTGATGGCCCAGTCCCTGTCGATGCTGGTGCTGCGGCGCAGGGCGGGGCCGTGGCTGCTCCTCACCAGAACCGTGTCCTCCCCGATGTCCTCGCAGTGCAGCTTCTCCTCCTCGTGCGAGCCCGCGCTCAGCACCGAGTACGAGGACATGGAGCTGTCGTCCTTGGTGTCGTCGTCGGAAATGAGCATGGAGGAGCAGGCTCCGTTGTCCCTGGGAGAAGAGTCTTCCAGCTTGATGTCCTCCATCTGCATGCCCAGGGCACCGTCGGTGCCCGCAGCCTCCTCCTCGCCGGCCACGAGGCTGCCCCGGAGCGCCTTGTGCTGTCCCAGGGGGTACTGCTGGTGCTCCTTCTTCGGGAACAGCTCGCCCTGAATGGCTTTGCTGCAGCTGGTGCTGCTCTCTGTGTCGCTGGGGGGCTGTGTGCTGAAGAGCTTCCCAACCTCCCCGATCTCCAGGAGCAAGCTCGTCACGGCAGCCGTGGCGTGGTACAGGTCCTGCTCGTTGGGGTCTTCACTGAACATGTTGTACATCGTCTTGCACAGCTCAATGAACTGCCCCTAAACACGGGGGGAAGGAACATTAACAAGAGCAGGAAAATATCATGCTGACATCTTCCAAAAAGCCTGGGATTGAGGCAGGGCACAAGAGTTCATGTGACCAAAGTGAAATTTGAAATAACCCAGGTGCAGTCTAGGAAGCATTTTCTATGAGTGGGCAGTCACATATGTTGCACCTCTCAGAAGTATTTAGAATAAATTATTGGATGTTTTGTCCAACATATCACAAATATAATTCTCTGCAGCCACAGGAGGGCAAATGAGGATGAGCAGTGAGACAGTTTACATTCATTTTGGTGGATTTTCTTGTAGGAATGACGTTAAGTATAACTAAGGGTTTGTTAAGACTGATGAGAAGTAATGAAAAATTAAGACCTGCAGTACTCCTTAACTGACAGGAGTAACTTAGCTGGATACAAGTCTCTGGAAATTCAAAACTGATCAATTAAACAGGAAGATTTGCTCAGGGCTACCATAAGTAAGAACCATTGTTCTACAGGAAATAAACATTCCCTACATGCTCTGGAGGAAGCAGCTATCCCAGTGGCTCTCCTCCTCCTTAGCAGCTGTGGATCTAAGGGGATTGAGACTAGCAGTACAAATTACAAAACATAAAATACTACTTTCAGGTTAAGCTTACTAAATATTAAGAGCTGGCTGGTCATATTCAATGTCACATCCTTTGTCTAGAGATCAAAATAATATGTTTTACCATTCCTATATATGTGTATCTCATTTTTGGGACCTTTTGGAGCTGAATGCCAGTTGAAGTATTTTGTAAACAATAAACTTCTGCAATCAGCTGACTGCTACTCTGGAAAAAAGCATGTGCTCAAAATAAAACCTTTGTTCAGTGTTAATGCATTGAATATTTACAGACATGTGAAGAAAATTTAAATGTAATGAAAAATCAGTGTCAGCAGAAGTACCTGATTCAGCTTGGGCAAGTCCTTTGTGTTTTTTGCTTTGGATTTATTCTCTTGGCTCCACATTCTCAGGTAATTTCGATTCTCTTGTGAGCTCTTCTTGCCTATTGCCAACAAATTACCCAGAGATGGAGGAAAAAGTCCATGAAGAAACCTTAAATTATTACCTTTATTCCCCATTTTCAAAAGGAGCATCTTTACATGAAATGGAAGATGTAACTCACACGGAGACAACAAGCATACCTTTGTCTGTTTTCAGACTCACTGTAACAAACCCATCATCTACTCCATGTTTGTTCCTGCTGTCTAGGCCAACAACTAGGAAGTGGAGGGGCAGGGGGAGAGAGAGATCAGTGTGGGTTTAGATACAGACATTGTTTACACATGTACAGTGCAAAATAACAAAATGTTTACAAATATTTACAAACTCTGCAAAAAAAGCAGAATAAAAATTACAGGAATAAATGATAATTTTTGCTTATTCATAAAACTGCCAATAAATTCCATTTAATTTAAAATATCACTACTGAGGGTGGGACAAGCCTAGGTTTTGTCCACACAGTACAATGATTAACACTTGCTAACACAACACACCTCCTAGCATGATATATATTTGGTGATTATACTAATGCATCTTCTTACACCTTTCAGGACTTGAAATTGCCATTTCTAGACTATTAACTCTTACCTGTATTTTCAAACAACTTTCCTTCCACTTATAACCTGAAGGATGGGCTATCTTTTTCTTGAATCAGAAGGAACTCCACATCAAGTATCACAAGAAAGAGAAAGCAATTTAAAGCAGCAGTGATGAGACACTGGCTCTCGTAAGGGCATGTAAGATTTCAAACTGCTGAACTCCATTTTGATGTATCTTTTCCTGTCAGTTCTTTAGAATGTATTAAGTTCTGATCCAAATACATCTTGAAAGCCAATCTGTTTATTCTTATTCTCCACAAAATTACTTCGACTACAACACACTTCTGGCATTATTCTGCAAGTAGTTCTGCAATGCACAATTCAGGGGGACTCTCAGAGTACACATGCCTGCACCTCTAAAGATATCAACATATATACAAATGCTTCATACTTCTTTTTACAGGGAATACTTTGCTAACAAAGTTTAAGCCAATTAAAAAGTAGGTCCCTAAAGAGACATGTTGATTGAAATGCATCACCTCACCTTCTCATGCCCGAGACAAAAGATGCCTACCATGTGTACAGTCTGGTGTGATGTCCTCAAAAAAGTACTGAGTAGCTTCAAAAGCAGAGTCTGGCTCTTCTTGCTCAGGGGATGGATCTAGGCAACACAGTAAGATTCTTTCATTAAAAATTCCACCCTTTAATTAAAAATTGAAAGATACTTTCATTAATACATTTAGAATGTCGATTTCTAGAAGGAAAGGTGATGAGGGTGTCATGGGCTAGGAATCATCCCTTTTTAACTCACAGGAGATGAACAACTGAACCTGAATTGTCTCCTTCCCAACATCCAACACAGTCTCACAAGGAGCTGTTTGCTTTCAGAGGCTGGCTTACCCATCTTCCCATGCCTACTTCCATTACTTTCTTCTGTGCAGCTCAGTCTGTCCTAAGCAGGGTTTGATCTCTTTCCTACCTAGAAACAGTCTGTCATCATTTGGTAGGAGCTTACCAGTCCTCAGATATGAGAAGTTGCATTCTTAAAAACATTTCAAAATATTTTTTGTAATAGTTCAATTTCTTTTTAAAATTTTAAGTATTTTTAAAAAGTATTTGAAGTTTTTTTTTTCCCAGTTGAATTACTGAATCACTCAGGCCTACCTCCAAGCAAAACCAGCTCAGAGCAATCAGCAATATTCAAAGTATACAAAGGTGAATGTGCTCTCTAAGTTTTCAGATACGCTTACCACAGCATGTAAATGTGCACAAGAATTAAACTACCCAAGCAGTTGCAATTTTCTTAAAGTGCAGTTTCAGTGAGTACAGCAGTAAGTTCTTTATGGCTTGTGTGTGACAAGCCAGAGAGGACACAGTCCCAATAAAGCATCTTCAGAACTGTTCTGAAGTGTTTTCATCCCCTCTCCACCCTCAACTGCTTCTCTCACTTAGCTGAGTCCAGGTTTGCACAGCTGCCTGGAAAACACATCTATGAAATGAAATGGAGCTTCCCTCTGCAAACAGTTGTGTCAGCCCAGAGGGGAAATCAAGAAGAAATCCTGGGGACAGAAATGAGGAGCCAGGACATGCAGGAACATTTCAAAATAGCTTAATTTTAAAACTCCTAAACAGAGTTAATTATGGTAACATATGTTGAAGAACACTGGATTTATGCCTAGAGGGTATCACCAACTCCAGCTTAACAGGCAAGAGACATTTATGTTTGTGGAGGGAGCAATTGAGGGCTGTGAGGGTTCTTTCAGACTTTCCAAATCTGTCCAGTTAGAGTAGAAGCTCCCTTATTTTACTGCTGCATAAACAGCTACAATAATTCCCACAGATTAATTTTTAATTGGGAAAGCCAGTCACAAACAACTCTGCTCCAAATTCCTGCTCTCAGCAAAACAAAAGGTATTTTAACATCATTTACTTACCAGGCAAAACATGCATTTTATACAGTAGCTTCAGCTTCTCTGTAAGATCTCCATGGCACGCTGCACCTAAACAACATTAGATGCAGTACATTACTAGTCAGCATTCTGTGCCATTGTGTTTGTTATTGCCACAATATTTTGGTTTGGAAACTGTTAACATTCACTCTGGGAAGTATTGTACCCCTTTACAGCTCAAGATCATAAGGCAGTCACTTGACTTCTAAGATCATACATTAAAAACAGTAAGAGAACCCAGACAATCTACCCTGAATTTTGTACTTCAATCTTGGGTCCCTTATTAAATGCCTATTCCATAACAATCCATCTACGGCATTATCACTCAGAAAGGCCTCCAGCTGGAACTTAACAAGACCTTTTTTGTGTGGACTTGAAACTTTCTCATCTGAGGATCCAATAACAACATCACATGTCTTGGAGGAACAAGATATTTACCAAAAAAAAAAAGAGAGAGAAATCCAAATAAACAGCATTTATCACAGCTTAGCCATGGGCTAAACTGATGTTCAGGCAATACTTTCTAGTGATTTTTCCACATCAACCCCTATTTGTTTCTGGACTACACTAGAATTAGCTGTATGAAATCCAAGAGGTTTATTGAAGCCTCTCCTTCCAATTAATTAAACAGACAGTAGTTAATTTTAAAGTAATAAAATAACCAATAACCAGACTTTTTCATCTATTTCACTTGTTGTGACATTCCATCCATAAATAAATGAATTAACTTGCAATAATTAGATTGTGCAGAGACTTATTTTACCTTACAGGTGACCGTGCCAACTTACCTCTGCTATGCAAACTACAGAGTGTGGTGTGGCAAGTACTAACAACCACAGTCTCCTGTAAAGCTTAACACTCCAATAATTAAAGATGTTAGACCAAAAAATTGAGCACATCTACATTAGCCACTTTGCTTTCAACAAGGTCCTTTTTAAGCACTAAACCTTGTTATGTTCCTATCTGGTGGATAACACCAGTGTGCTACAGGAGTGTAGGGGAGCTTTGTAAAGAGTGAATAACCCAAAGAGCTCCTAACCAAGGCTGACTCCCTCTTCTGAGCAGCACAACTCATTGGGCAAACCACTCCTATATTTGGACTACAATATTGTGACAGGGCACAGAGTAAACATAAAGAATATGCCAGGTTATTCCATCTTTGCTCAGCTGAGGCCTAGAGGCACCTGAAGTAGAAAGTTCTTGAGCTATTTGTTGCAGGGACAATGAAAAAGAAATGGAATTATTAAAAGTCCTGGGGCATGGTGAAATATGCTCAAACAGGTCCATTGTTCCTTTGTTGACTGCACTGTCCTTCCTACCACTCACGTGCTTCTCAATGAAAAAAAGAGGTCAGCAGGATTGATTTACTTTTTAGGGAGAAAAAAAAAAAGGTTTTCAAATCACACCACACATATTTTTCATTCTGAAAAATATGAGTTTTCAGAATGAGCATTTTTGATTGTTTTGCCCATTGAAGATTTTAGTTCAGTCATGTTGGCTTTTAGGCACATTTGCGCATTTTACACTCATTTCTGCTCACAGTACTCAAGACTGGCCCTTGCTCTTATTACTCATTATTAGTTCCAAAACATGCTGTGTCAGTCAATAGCTGTTTAACTGTTACTAACAGCATCCTGTAAACTGGAAGAGTAGGTTAATTCCTGAGTCCTCAAAAGGCCACTGAGTGTTACTGGCAAACACTACCTCACATACAAATCACTGCACCATGGGAAGCACTGGGATTTTTTGGGTGATGTGAAGCAGAGGTGTGCAGCCAGTTTTACTGTCACAGCTGTTTTGCACTTACAAGAGAATAGGTGCTACTCCTTCTGTACAGAGGTTTTAATGCAAGGCTGCATTTGGAGCCCTAATGCTTAAACATACTGTTACAAAGAATTGCTGAAAGCCAGACTAGGAATCCTTTTCATTCTCAAAAAGGACCAAAATGTAGAGCTGGAGGAAATTCCAGGTTGCCATGAAATGACACATGGTAGATGGTGAGATGTTGGTCACTTACAGCAAACAATTCCTGCTATGTTTACAAGAGGAGTGGCCAGCTCCTGCCTCATCTTTGTTTCCTCATGTTAATCCTGGGGCTCGTGATGTCGACTTTCATGTCCTGAAATAATGTTCTTCAAGACTAAAAACGTTCAGCCTCCCTCTCTGACCTTCACATTCTCCTTTTCAGGGGACTTCCAACCTGCTTTCTGCAGTCTTGGTTGCTGATTTCAGAAGCAATGTGAGGTAGTACCTCACATTCTAACTATGCCTAGGGGAAATACACCATTAAGCACCCTCACTGCAGTCAATTTTTGTGCTGAGAGTTAGCAGTCAGCGAAATCCTCAGATCCTAACAGATTTGTCCCTGTGTTGTCCTTTTCCCAGTGTGACACACCAATGGCTAATGTAGATTCACCTACTGAGACCAGCCTAAACCCCAGAGGGAACCACTGTCACAGGCCTGATAAAGTGAGCTGAAGAGAAGCGAACTGGTTTGTCGTGTTAGCTCGGAAACGCTGCGAATCCTCCTTACTCAGCCCCGAGACGAACTCGCGGAAATTGATGAGCAGATCTCCGTTTTCATCCAGCAGCCTGAACAAGCGGGCAGCCAGCACATCCGAGTGAGCCCCACAGGCCCAGGGGAAGAGGAGGGCGAACATGCCCTTGAACTGCTCGAAGTCAATGCGGTACTGCTCCAGGTACGGCAGGCTGGGGTCGTGCCGCTCCGTGGCGTTGCTGTTCCCTCCCCAGTAGCAGCTCGTCAGGTGCTCTGCCTGAACAGAAGGCAAACACCATGGGACTGTCAGCACCTCTACAAACAATTCATTGCTCTCCATGGTAAAAAAAAAAAATTCCAAACAACTCTTTCCACGTGCATTCTTAAAACAATGCATGGTAACAGATGCATTTCAATTTATCCAGCCCTTCCACTTCGGGAAGAGGTTTCTCCTCTAACCAGCATAAAAAAGTATCCCTCTATTAAAAGGAAAAAAAAAAAAAAAAAAAGAAGATAAAGCAAAACTCTTTCTGCCTTCCAGGCAGATGAAACATGAAGTACCTGTTTTGGCCAGAGCTGTGGCTTCACAGGCTTGTTGTGCTTAGTTACCCTCTGCACCCTCATCATGCAGTCAAGTCAGAAGTCTCACGAAATCTTTATTTAATTTTTAATCATATGAAAATGTTTTTAATATTTTTGTAGATTCTCAAAAATACTAAATAATGTACTATTCTTTCAGTCTTACTGAAGTCAGTGGAGTTTGCAGAGCTGATTTTGGCAGAATCTAATTCAAAACAATTCAGAAGCTTAGAGAAAAATATCCACTGCAGAGCAATCAACCAGGGAGGATTGTCTGACTTGGTCTCACTGATTTAATGGAAGACTGAAAGAAGCCACTGCTGGATTTGGACAACTTGGACTTGTCATTAGATAGGAAATTAAAAGGAAATGAATTCTTAGACATATTAAAAAAAATCTCATTATAACAAAACAAAGGAAGAAAATCATTTAAAACATGGTGCATGAAGGAGAATGTCACACCTTCACATTTAAATGCCCACCTTTAAATTTGTGGATCTAATGGCATTGCTGTCCAACCAACTTATAAAGACACATCACTTTATGGCATTAAATTCCCATGTAATGCATTAAAGCACTAACAAAGGCAAAAATCAGCTACTGCAATACAAAACTATTAACTGTCTGAGATATAGAATAATTGTGATAAATTCCAAAAATTGGGTCAGGTAGAGACAGACATATGTTTAGTTTCTAATGATTGATCAAAAGCCTCTATCCAATTTTTCTTTTTTTTTTAAATCAATATATACTTTTTTCCATGGACAAATCAGTTAGTGAATTAAACCTTTCCCAATGTTTTATAAACTGCTTTAGTTTTTTTTTTTTGTATATCAATAATACAGCAGCTAATTCAAGTTTGTATCAAGATACCCAATAATAACCGAAAGACTTGACCTGGTGCTTAGAAAAGACAGAGTCCCACACCAAAAATGAACATTTAACTTCCTGGAGGCACATGATCTTATCTTAACTTTACCTTGAAAAGTGCATATAATTCCTCCAGTTCGTCGATAGTAAAAGAAGTCTCTGTCACAATAGTTCGTACCTTTTGAAACACAACATTAACAGTTACAGATTTGAAATCCATGTCTCACCCAAAAGCTAAGTAAAACTTTAGAAACTGACTAAAGTCATTATTTGCAAAGAAGATTATTTCAGTACTGACCACATTGCGCTTTGTAGTATCTTCGAGGGTTTGGATGACCTTCAGTCTTTGTTTGAATCTCATTTGTTCAATTAAATCTGCCCGGATACTTCCAAATTTCTTGAAAGAGAAAAAGTAGAACATGATTGTCTGTATATTAATATTGAGAATATTTAGCTTGTCTTTAATATATTAAAGAAATTAATTTAATTACATGATGTACCACAAATGAAACTGCTGTTAACACATTTTTCGAACACATTACAAAATTACAAAGGAACATATCACAGGATTTTCTTTTTCCGAAGAACTTATTTTAATTTGAAAGGTCTTTATTCAATTTCAAATTCTCTCATTTCAAACTGTAATCTCAGTAAGTTAGAATTTTCTGTTAGAAACCTCTTGCTTAGGAAATTTGTGAATAGATTGTTGTCCTGCAGAGTTTTATTTCAGCTTGTCCTGGAATGTCTCATAATCACAACAGAAAGAGGACATTAAACTAACTGGATCTCTAATGGCTGAGACAGTACAGCAGTCCTTACATTCTGAGGATCTGAAACCAAGCAGCAAGAATGCAATTTCCACTAGGAAAATATTCTTTTTAATACCCAAGGTCTTATTTTCAGAAGTTATTTTCATAATGCACATAACAGTGTCAGGGAGCTCCTGCACATACTACAAAAGCATCATAGAGGGATAACTTATTAGGAATCATATTTTATGTTTTCATATGCAGAGAAATGCCTAATCCCTAAGATTCACTTTTGTAGAAGTATTGTAAGCAGAAGTTTCTTGCCATCCAAAATCCACACGCTTAGGAACACACAGATGATCAGCAGGAACAAATAATGCCAGACATCAACTAGATCACATGTAAAGCATAAAGGGTGGCACAATACACTTTCATACAAGATGGATTTATAATTACTGTAAAACTAAATTAATGCTAAAGCTGCATTTATCTATAAAGGTGCTCACCTTTATCATGTACCTTGGGAGAAAAAAGATGCTTCATGTACTTGTGAGCATGTTGCAAATAAAGAAGTCTTTTGACAAAAATGGAATATTGATAAACATTCATGAATATCAGAGAGGTCACAAAATCTCAAAAAGACAGGTCTCTTGTGGCTCTGAGGCCACACCTATTGCAGTAATCAGAGTTTATTCACTGGTCTGGGGGCTAAATAAAGAGGTCTCTTCACATCCATAAAACTAAAACTCACGTAGTCTACAAAAAAGGAAAGCTGCAGGTGATTACCTTCTGGGAATGGTCCTTTGTCCATGCTAAGTTTCAAATTGTACAAGGAGTTGTTGGAAGGATTTCACCTGTTCAAGGTCAAAACTGTATCAAACCTTTCCACAGCACAGACCTTTCAGTGTCAGCTCTTTATTTAAAAAGGCCAAGATCCACTGTACACACAGCTGATGTGCTGAAGGCCTTTTTTCCTAATTAGCTAACACACAAATTAAATGAGTTAAACACATAACAGCTCTGATTATGAGCCTACACTCCAGACAGCTAGTGAGTTATACACAGGCTTTTAAAACTGCAGTTATTATGCATTATTTCAGTCACTTCTACCATAATTATTATGTCACCAGGATCTATGGCTTCTGAATTAAATGCAAAACTGAATAAAAGGATAACAGATTTCTTACTAAAAACTATTTTCAGTAAATTTAGGAAGTACTGGCACTTGTTATGTATATTCTCTAATTTAAAGATGGTTTCTTCTCTGAAAGTAAAAAGTCTGCTTAGTATCATCGCAGAGAGGGGTGCAGATTTTAGCTGGTTTTTCAGGCTTTGTCCTGTCATAGGTATTAGTTATTACCAGCTCTTTCACTTGAATTTGTTTAGCTCTGATGATAGGAGAGAATACAGTGGCCCATGGTCACAATCAGCACTTTCAAGAAAACGAAAGGCAAAAGAAACAAATTTTCACTGATAATAGAAAGGTCTTCTGAAATAATACAGATTTCACTACTATTCCAGTTTGGAAAAGCACAAAAAAGTTTAAATGAGAATTAACTCTTTTCAAGTTAGAAGTTCAGCCTTTTGTTTGTAAATCACTTTTTGATTGTGGGCTGCTCTCCTTTGAGGCCTCAGACTTCTCTATAAAACAGCTCCAATTAAAAGTTTTGGTTAAAAGAAGAAGAAAGTGTAACTCCTCCTCCTTGCTCCATCTCAGCCTTCTCAGATGAGTGTGCATTTCTTTTATGTTCTTTCTGTTTCAAGCAAAGCCAAACTACAGAGTATCAAATTCCTCTGTGAAGCAGAAGTGTGTGTTGCAAGCTCCTGTTAAGAAATCTTATCCTACCTCATAGGAAGACCTGATTAGCCTGAAGATATCCACCTCAGGATAAGGCTCTACATCATCACTGAGCAGGGAGTGAAGATGAGGAATGGGAGGAAGAGTGCTGTCCTTATTAGTTACACTGTCCAAATATCTGGTGGGGGGAAAAAAATGAAGAAATGAGAAACCCAAGATAAATTTGTATGTCCTCCCTTCTGAGGGTTAACAGTATACAGGTTAAATATTGATTATTACATGTAAAAGTGATCAAGCCATTCTCTAGGAAGAGTTAAGGTTATACTACTGAAAATTATTATGAAAAAGTTCCAAAGTTCCAGCAGCATCTTGAAAACTATACACTGCTACCAAGGACAAGAAAATCAGAGGCTACACTCAGCAGCATTAGTTCCAATTAAGTGGCTCAAGCCATTCTAACCATCCTTTTTCACTGAAATCTCTTTGTTCAAGATCCTACCTGAGTCCTACTTAGTCTATTCCCAAAACAATTTTCCTTGACATCAAGGCTTTTTCTTAATAACATTTAAAATGTACGAGGCTGAAGTAACAAAACTCATGTAATCCACTAAAATAATAAATCAAATTAAATTTCTATAACCAGGTTTAGGAAGTTTATTTGAATGTCTTGAAAGAAGAATTTATATCTTGTTGGTCACTTAGCATTATTTTAAAATAATGTAAGGAGTACCTTATGTGAATGAAAGGGGACTACAAGCATGTAAAAGATTTACATACATGGTACTGGTTTAAATTTAGTATTTCAACATAGAATACAAATCAGAAAAGCAAGCAAAACAAAAAACCCCAACAACAAACAAACAAACACGAAGATACTTAAATTTCTGTAATAGATACCTTCCCAAGACTGTCATGGCTTCTCCATCATCTTTACAGTTAAGCAGCTTGTCTACATTAGCTTCGAGGACAGCGAGTGCTAACTGAAATATCACCTTTATTCCTTCACAGAAGAAACAATCCACAACTACCACAGCACTTTCAAATGGCATTACACTGAGGAAAAGAGTGAGGAACCAGGACAGGGAGATGGTGGAGATTACACCCAAGTCCTGCATGCAGTCATAAAGCTGTGGAATGTAGTCACGAGCCAACTCTTCAAAGACACCCTGATCCACCAATGCTCCTGTTGAAGATAAATAAGGTTGAATTAATTCAGGAGCAACTGATACATTGTCATTTAGGGGAGGAAAAAAAAATCTAAAGATTTTATGTATATAAATAAAAAAAACTAAGAATATTTTGCATGGTGCTTATGCACATTTTCTCACTTTCAAATGAGTAACAGATTCCATTTCACTACTGAGCTATACATACAAATTGAATTGTAATAAGTTCTTTTCTCTTTTAATTATACACTCCATTATAAATAAAAAAGGATTAATTTGGTCTAGTACCAAAACCTCAAATTTTAGCCTCCCATCTCTTCTTAAAAATCTACTTTGCTTAAGCCCA
>JANRMJ010000088.1:9910845-9933131 GCA_025584955.1 Alethe diademata
GAAGGTTCTAAAACTACATGAAAAAAAAGTCTGCTATGAATGACTCAGACATTCACCCTTACTTCTCAGAGAGGAAAGACTGAGTGAGCTTTTCATATCCAGCTCCATTTTCTGAGAATATATACATTTTTTGCTAATAGTAATAAAAAATGCTTCTTTGAGGCTTATGTATTAACATTATGGAATCCTTAAGGTTAGAGTTTGTTAACAATTTCCAGACTTAGTCTTGATAATGCATTCAGTGCAAAACACTCAACAGTAAGGACAAACAAAAGTGATATAATGCATGTCAGATGTCACTAAGTAATGAGCATTATAAACAAGCACTGGCTATAATTCTGTATGGTACACTAACATGAACAACATATAAAGAAAAAATGAAAAAGAAACTGACAGGCTGAAGTATGATATAAAAGAAGAAATATTTTCTAGATAAATTTTCATCCCTTAGAATTTTATGTCAATTTTTTGTATTGCTGTTACCTAAACTACATTCTAGATAGAATTGATAATCTAAAGTCATTTCTCAATTCCAGTGATAAGACCAAGTATGAATATTAGGCCTAATTCTTAATAACACATTAATCACTTCATTATCTTCCCCTACTGACATAAAATGGCCTTACAACAGAGACCAAAATGCAGCCAGTGTCAGGAGATCCACTAAAGAACTTCTGAACAAATGAGCATTTGGCTCAAGTAAGTTTATTTTTGCAACATGTTCGTATTCAAGTGTTCTCCATTTCCTATTTCAACAAGATATTAAATAATTATATTTAAATAATTATTCACATTTAACCACTGCTGGAATCAATCACTCCTTTTGGAGTAACAGCAAATGGCCACAACATTAGAAAACTTTTGGACAAAATCCTGCAAGTAAAAGGACTGAGGAGGAACAAATGAGTAAGAGCCAGTGCTACCTACCGTTTTAGAGCAGATACTTTTTTGGGGGATTTCTTTTTCAGTTTGGGTAATGACCTGTCTTGTTCAAATCCTTCATTGTCCAAAAGCTGCCGCATAGCTATATTGGCAAGCTGTTCCATTAGTTTAAATGTCTCACTGATATTAAGGAATACTGAGAAGAAATGTTCACTTGACCTTGTGCTCACTTTGATCATATCAGGGAAGAGCAGTGTAGCATTCTTTTCCAGCTGAGTGATATCAACCCAACGGATAACTAACTTTGCTGCACAGGAGCAAACAAAAAAACAAGATTCAGTACAAAAATGAGCATATTCAGGAGCTTTTAGCTTCCCTCTTCCTATAAAATGCATTCAGCTGACTTTTTCTTGCATCTTGAAAAGTTGGGAGCATGGCATAAATAGACCAGGTTTGTACAAACAAACCACTATCACCTGACAAACAGCAGATAAAAGAGTTTAAATATCATTTACTTTATTTACAGAACACCACACAAGCATTACAAAGCTAGGTGAGCTACCATGACTCATCATTGTCACTGCACTTGCTCAGACTCTGATGTCCTCTTTTCCTATGAAAGCAAAGCAACACAGTCTAAGCACATCAGACAGGCTTGTGTTATTTTTATATAGTAAAAAATCTCAAATACTACAGTCATGACAGAACCTTAGCTTTTCCCCCAACACCAATACAGGTAGTGTCCTAAAAGCAGGGGCTAAATCCCAGGACTGATCCTCTGCCCAAAACCAAATACTGCTGAATTTTTCACTTCCAACATGCTTTGAATTAACTCCCTGCAGAGCACACTGGTTGCATCCACACTACACAGTTCTATATTCTGGGTCTCTTCTGAAACCTTTCTGATGTTCTGGTGTTGTACAAATGTAGATGTGTCATTTCAGGTTGCAAAGTCTGCCAGAGTAGTACTTGAGGATTGTGTAAGAGCAGAAGAGAAAGACTGGAGCAATCTTGTCCCTATTCCATTTTGGGCATAGCTCCCGAGATGAACCATGTCCCCAGACAATGCCAAGTACTGTTTTAGAGAGCTACTTTGAGAAAGACCAAACAAACAAGGGAACAAGCACACAGCTAAGCACTGTGACAAATCAGGGAATTGCTCCCTGCTTCTCTTTTCCTCAGTAGTATCTTTGTACCCTCAGTGATCAGCACATGAAAAGTAACAAGCTACAAGAGATTTCCTAACCATTTTTAGATGCACAAATTACCTTTCCATGAAAACATACCTTCCCTGCCCATGAGGAAAGAGTAAAAGCAAAGGTGATTAATGCTGAGATACACCCAGCCCTGACGAGGAACCTTCCCCTTCCAGTAACTGCAGGAGTAGTAGTTCACTAATTTCTCTTCTTCTGGCATCCCAAACAGCTTGTGAAATTTCACTATGGCTTCCTTGAATTTTTCTGTGTCGTCATCCTCCTTGATGCCATTGATTTTGTTGTACTCAGCAATGATGCCCTGGCAGGGAATGAAAAAAGGACACATCCTGTTAGTGGCCATGGGCTATCAGATATCCCAATTCCCATTGCTGTCCAGGCCACAGTCCACAACAGTTACTGCAATGCCAAGGAAGTCTTTCACTGAGCTGCAATTGTTCTGCTCACTCTTTGGCTTAAGTAGTTATTTACTTTATTCTGATGAATAAAGGTTTTGACCTTACCCCCTACCATGCCTATGTCAAAAGCAACCAAATTTGCCAGAACCTTGTTTTAAATTATCCAGCCTAACTCAAATACTCTTAACAGCCCTGTGAAGCACCTACTATCTGTAGTATTTTTCTCTTCCTTCCTGGGAGACAGACACAGGATTTCACATGAAATTTTTCTTAAGGGAAAGAAAAAATTAAAAGAGAGAAAATGAAGTGTTGTTCTTCAGGGAAATTTTTAAATTACTTCTATGACCCCTCTTATTGGACCTTGAGCATAGACGAAGAGCAAAAGGGGCGGGGGGGTGAGGGAAGAAGAAAAAAAAAGAAATCTTCAATTAGATTAACTAATAGGATGGACCAAAAATTCCCACTTTCAGGTGCAGATGACCTTAATGAAATTTGAAGAGGCAACAGGTAAAAAGATGTTTTTTGATATTTTTAAAGACTATGGCTCCTTCTGCTCTATACTGAAGCTCTGTTTTATTTGCTTGTTTTCCCAATCTTCTTCACAATCATCTCCATTGTCTTTTATATCGAAGCTATAAAATTTTTGTCTTTTTTGTTACTTTTTGCCTTCAACTTGCTCCATATTTACATGAAGAGCAGAGTGTAAGACAGAGAACCATCATTTACATTTAGTATTCATCCAACTCTCAAGAAGTAACGATTTCCTCAAGGATTATATTTCAAAACACAGATGTCTTCACATATAAGGTATTTCCATGACCACCTACAGCCCTTGTACCTGATTCACTGGGAAAACACAAGCAATTGTGGGATTTGTAAGAGAGCTGATTTACTACATGAAATGTTAAGAGGAACGAGACAAAGCCAAGACTTTGAACACACACCAGTAAAGAGAGTAATTTTGCTTACAATCTTTGAACAAAGTATTTCTTGTTAAATAATTCTTAGCACAAAAAAGTACTTTTTGCCAGTATAGCTATTATCTGTCCTATAAAGAGAAAAAGAAATTCTGAGAAAACCAACACCCCCACTTCCCACCAAGCAAACAAATCAATGAACCAGCAACCCTTAACACCTATATGAAGTGTAAATGCCAGTACTACAGGACTGAACTATACAGAAGGGGGGGGAGGAGACAGTATGAGTGCATTAAAAAGAAATTTAAATTAAGCCTTGCAATGGAAAAACAGTTACACAGACAACTATCAAAGTTTAAGACAGTCAACAGTACAATTAATTTTAGAACTTACAATGCCTTAAGCCCTGTCTATATTTTTATTTATTTATTTGTTTGTTTTTTTAAATCACACTGCGGTAAGCTACATGCACTATTCCAGTTTCCCTGATTTTTACACACATGTTGCTACTTAGTATCTGATATTCCTTCAAAAGGGCAGAGCAGCCAGCTCTGGCCAGCAGCCAGCAGACTACCAGCTCTAATTTGTTTCAAATTCACATCAGTTTTCCTTCCACAGTCATATTTATCATTAACAACATTTGTAGAAAGTAATACACTACCTGTATTTTTCCTCTGACAAATGTATTTATGTCATTCTCATTTTCAAAGATTGAAAGAGTTTGCAACAAATTCTGTTCCAGCCATTCCCAGTGTTCAGTGATTTCCTTCCTTGAGCAACCTATACAAAAAAACCCAAACAAACCAAAAGTCACAAAATAAATAATTCACCAGTGTCAATGTCCCTTAAATCATAAACAAAAAACTCTAAGAAAACTTGCCAGTAAGTCGAGATGCAATATTTCACTAGATGCTGTCCATCTGGAAATACCAAAATTTTCTCCCATTGTATTTAATTTAACAACTCCAATGAAGGCAACAGAATGCAACATTCTGTGCAACTTCCAGGGGAATGTCACAATTCTGGTTGTAGTACAGATATATAAATCATGTTGCAGAACAGCCCACATATGCAATCAATATTTCAGAACCACAAATGATCACCACTGCTGCTTCTCCTTAAGACTACTGGATGCAACCAGACCTTTCTAGAACTCAGGAGGTGGTCTGAACACAATTTCTTGTTGGCTTTAAGACTGCTGCAAAAAGCAATGAGCTATGTATAAAAAACTAAACTGTCATGAGAAAAATTGCTTAGCTTGTGAGGGCAGTGACAAGCAGTGCAGACACACTATCATGATGAACTATTTCTTAAAGCTGTCTCTTTCTGGTTTGTGGTTCATCAATTATTTTTCATCACTTCCTCTGAAACTGCTTTGGCTGATTATTCTCAACCAGTAACAATACATCTGTCTTTTTTCCCCACTGCTTTTTGTCTCCATTATCTCACTATTTACTCTCCCAGTCTCCCCTAGGCAGATCACGCTATCAGCCCAAAACCTGCACCCCAGTTCTCAATAATTCATCATCACAGCCTAGGTCTTTCTCTTTGTTTTGTTCATTCAGGATTAAAATACACATTTGCTGCAAAGTTTTAAACTACAGGTTATTTTATCTCCGTTAGTGGAAAGTGTTTGCCTATCTCAGCATATTAAAAGTATTCATCGTTTTCCCATCATTGGCCTCTGAGGTAAATTAGGCAATAACTCTCAGGGAAGGGGAAGAAACCAAATTTAACAGTTAAAACACTGCACTTCAACGTACAGAGCCCTCAAGACTGGCAGGAAATAAAAATGAAAATAGCCACAACACAGCAACTTGCATGAAAATGCATGTAACTACCATTACCACAAAAACCCTACAGCAGTCCTATACCTGAAAAACACACAAAGCCACTGTAAGAATGACTGATTTTAGAGTGGAGAAGGATCTAAAAAAGTTGTTCATTTCCAAACAATTTAGATACAGCACTATTTTTGCCTTACACTGAACTCTAGCAGACCGGTGGGGGGGGACACTGGCAGGGCTACTACAATATGGAAAGGCTGATTGTGTATAACATTTTGCATTCCTACACCATCAATTGTTCTTGAAAAGTAATTAAATAACAATCCTCCAGCATAATTCAATAGACAGAACTCCAAGCTGTGACACCTTTAACCCAACACTGCACTGGAGAAAGGGCTGTTAACAAGCCTTCTCACCAGAGCTGTAAGGCTTCAGATTCACCAGCCAGAATTCTCATATGCTCTAGAACAGTAGAGTTAATATCCAAGAAAATTCACATCCAAATCTGTATAACAGTCATTTTATAGCAAACTCCTCTGGATTACTTTCATCCTCAAAATACTCTTGTACTGAACAAGACCAAATGTCATAAACCATGAAACAATGGCATTTCTTTGAGTCATTCTGTATAGCTGCTTAGTGAAGATGGAGACTATTTCTTTATTGAAGGCAGAGAAGAAGACCAATTTCTGTAAAGATAAGACATTACAAGTACCAAATAACCAGCAGTCTACCCTTAGAGAACAGGGAGGGACAATGCAGGACAAATCAGACTTGCACAGATAAATGCAGCCAAAGCCCTAAGAAACCTGTATAATTTTAACAACCCTTGATCAGTTCAGAGGGAATTGCTTTAGTTGCAGATTCATAAAATAACCACAGCACAGAGCCTTAGGGAACACTGGGCTGCTCAGCTTCAAGGTTGCACAGATAAATTATTTGCTCTCTAAAATTCTACCTCCCTATAAGATCCACACTATTCCCCTCAAGTGACAAGACTAAGCTAATGCAGTCTTTTAGCTTAACCAAAACAACTAAGCCATCAACCAGGTATTAGGAGATTAAAAATCCAAAAAACACTCCACAAAATGGAATCACAGATATATAGATTAACTACATTAGCAATTTCAATTAGGGCTAAGATTAATAATTGAAGAGTATGATCATTAATACTAGCTTGAATGTAGAGAGAGTACTGTACTTCTACATAAAATCCACAAGAGATATCTCAGAAGAAAAACAAAATTCTCACAGTTCAGGAGCACCATAAATTTCTACATATATGTTACATTTATTTATTCTGGGATCATAACTCCTAACTCTGCCCTTCCATTTTATGCCCCTGCATATCTTGAGGACACACTGTAGGTATAAAATTACAGTCATTATCTATAGGTGTCATGCAAAAAAATCTGAAGAGAAGTCACATGGCCTATTTCCAAAGTAAAAAGCACACTGTTAAATGCAGATTTGGAAACAACCTTCATAATACTGATAACTTTGTTAATATCTGGATTTAGTATTAGCTATCCCTAAAGGAAAATTATGTTATATGAATCTTAAAATCTTCAGAGGGTTGGTACTAACACGTGTAGAGGGGAAAAAGGTTGTTTGAACTGATGCCTTCTTTCAGGTCTGATACTATCAGAAATAGTAAGAAATACTTCTGCTAATAAGACCTATTAGCAAAACTTCCTGTTAGATTCGGAAGGTGGCACAGGTTTGATATCACTTTTGCCAGACACAAAAATCATATGCTCCTAAGAACAGAGCCTGGTTTGAAATAAAATTATTAGATCTATAGCAAACTTTTGCCTGTTCTTCCTTCTCTTCCCTTCCCAAGAGGGTGTCTGTCTGGAGGAAAAGTCATCCAAATAATCTAAATGTCAAATTTCATTGGGAGAATGGGCACTAATGAAATGGAACAGTTGGTTCAAAAGAAGCCTATAGCATCATTAACCAGTATTTCTGAATGTCAGGCAACAGTGGGGGTGCTGGAGGTTACCAGGCCATTAAAGAGATGATAGGCATGTATGCACTTCTCATTTGTTCTCTCTTCTCAATTCTCTTCCAAATTAACAAGTTTTGGCTGCTGCCAAGAACTTTGCTGCCAGTGAAACTTTTGAGCTGGAGGAGCTGCACTGAAAAGTTTCCATTTGCTAAGACAGAAAAGCAATACTATCAAAACAATGATCTGATCTGACAAGCTTGGCCAATCAAAGCTAAATGACCTGGATCTTCTGCACTTAACTCCAGACACTGCTTCCAGAGACAGCAGACAAAACCAGAGACTAACTCCATTCTGTTTTATGTTACTTGCAATAGGTAACTGACCACAGAAATAAGCATTTAGTACATGATCTGATACATGCAAAAATCGTATTTAATGTACAAAAATATCAACTCAATTGTTAACGACAAAAGGAGCAGCCTTTCTGCTAGGTTTGTCCAAGCTGGAGCATTAAAGACCAAAACTGTTAAAAGCTGTTGCATCTATGTAAGAACATACACTTCTGTAGCAAACTTTAACCCAGCTCCCATCTTGCTGAACTCTAAGCACATCATATTTAGAAAGACCACACACTGTCTGAAATAAACATCCAGGAGGTAGGGCAGCCCTGGGATCTAGATGGTATTTATCCTGGAGGAGACAGGAAATGTCTCACTGTTTGCTATTCAGTATTCACATGAGTGCTGGAGCAGCAGTTTCTTCCTGGTTACCATTGCAAGGGAAGCCAGGTGCCCTGTCTGGGTAACTGGGGTGCTGTAATCCAGGTACTCACACCATCCTCTTTAGAGACACCCCATCACCCAGGAATGCTGCACTTCAGAAGGGCTGTAGGAGTGAGCCCTGGGCATGGAGAAGAGCATGCAAGGAAGAGGAATGGGCACTGCTAGTGTGAGAGCACCTTGGGAGAAGAAAAGTGGGAAATGACAGATGTTTGTCCCTGCTCCATGGCCATTTCTGGTTTCATTCAGTCATTGTGCATAACACACTCCCCCCATGCTGGCCATTAAGGTCTGACCATCAGAAACTCTGGTGCCACTGAATTTTAGCATTACAGCAGGTTTTCATCCTGACCCATTTATTTGTCCTGAGATGACTGTGCTCAGCAGGAAGGATGCTCTCCTATTATGTTATGTGACACAGTATCCAGGAAGAATAAAAATTCACATGACAGTGTATTTGTCCTTACCACAGGCAATGGTCCAGTAGACCAAGGAGTCTGGTGCTTGGTAGAGGATTCGATACGGTGCCACTCTGGCACTGGAGTCCAACACAACATCAAGAGTACCCACAAGGAGACCTATGGAAGAGGAAATTCTGATCAACACAGTGATGGAAAATTCAAGATCCCACAGGAAAGGGCTCTGCAGCCCCATTCCATTTCACCCTCCACAGCAAAATGCAGATCTACATACTCATCATCATGCTTGTCATCTCACGTTGTAAAGAGGAAGAGTGATTTAACAGGGAAACATCTTCAGCTTAAAGAAGACTTAAACTGTTTAATGCACATCAATGCTAGCATAAAGACAGGCAAATCAAAGCAAAGCAGAAGGTAGTTGTGTTATAAAATCATGTTTAAAAGTTATTTAGTTCTTCCCTGTGCTTCATATACTGCTGAAGCCCAGAGCAGCAGAAAATCCTCCTTCAACACCAACAAGAAATCCCAGACAGTACACCCTGTAAGGGTTCAAAACTTGAATGTCAGCTAGGTAAAACTAAAGACTTCCAGCAAAAATAATTGTGCTACTTAACAGTCTGATTATTTAGGGTAGGAAGGATCAAAATGCCTTAAGAGTCAAGCTGTTTTTCAGATAAAAGGATACTGAGGAAAGACAAAGCCATACTGTTTTCCAGAAGTAGCTTTGAAAATTCTTTGCAACTGAGAGAGCCACCAACAGTTGCATACCAAAAGCTACCAATAATTTTTAACCATATTTCCACAAATTCTATATCCTTTTTTTATAATAAACTACAGATAAAACAAAACTCTGTCTGCAAGGACCTATTTATTTTTAAACTGTGTAAAAGCTTTCCCCTTTTTCATCTCCACGAAGAATTTTCATCTCCCCTGCAGAGATGTCAGATTTACATTTTCATGTTGAAGTTCTCAGTAAATTGTTTCAATTGTTTGAAAAAAAAATCGAAATACATAAACACTAAATGGATGAACTTTCAGAGATTTTTTTTTGTGAAAATATTCATTAGGGTAGAAATTAGGGGGTTTTTTTTAACAGCTGAAATAAATTGCACGCAGCAAAAACATTTGAAAACTCTCCTGCTAAAAGTTCTCTTCTCCTTTCAAGTCTCATGTGCTCATCTTTTACTGTCATAATTTTATTAGTTCCTTCTTTTGCTCTGCCATAACTGGTATACACAATTCTGCTTCCTTGCTGTTCTTCTTTCAGATTTGTGCTGTGCATCATAAGGACATAAAAGAAGTACCCTTTTCCCATCTCAGTAGATCCCTCAAATCTGAACTGAAACTGATACCAAGAAACATCCCACCTATCAGTGATTTTGTATTTCCCCATTCTCTCTCTTTTATTTGTATTTTGTTTTATACAGATCTTCTCAGGTCAGATCAACTGTAATCTCATTCTGCTCAATGAGTAACATGCACCACTTCTTAATCCAAGAATTCTGCAACACATGAGAAACAAGTCTGGGCACAACAGTAAGCCATTAGTAAGGTGTGCTACAAAGTTATCTGACAATCATAGGATACAAATATGAAATATGAATGTAAAACATCCCCATGTACATGAGCCTCACTAGCTTTAGTTGCTCCTCATCTCTCACACATTTTGATTACTGGCTGTACACTGAGAAGCTGCCTCTGAACAATTCTCCACCAGCCCTTCTAGATACACCCTGATTAACCCTGGTAAAAATGTACCTTGAATTTTTTTTTCTCTCATATGAGCTTCACAAGTGCTGTAAGGCCCTGGCCCAGAAAGCACATCACTTAACCAAGGGCAAAATCTTAAAACATGTAAAGCTGCCAGTACTGCTCAACTGGAGTGGGGAGAAAGCCAGACATTACACTCTGTTCATCATCTGGGCTTGCTGCAAATACAGCAGGAATCTTTTCTTTGTGCTTTTCAGCTTCACATGACTACTGACAGTAATAAATATGCAAGAGGCATGATGTAATATCTAAATAAAGTTGTGCACTGGCCAAATGCAATCTTCTCAGAGATACAGAAACACTGTTCATTCCCTATATTCTTTAAAAATATGCTTGTTTCTTTCCTCCTGCTCTATTTCCAAATTCATTGGCATGTAGGTGGTCCTGACAAACAATTCTGCCCCTAGTTCTTGGAGCAGTGTAAAAACTGGGATATGCAGGTAAGATCAGGAAGTCAGAACAAACCTACTGACTTGTACAGCAACATGAGGTTCAAAGGAAATCCCCATCCTACCTTCTTCTTCCCTGGATATGGTAGACAGGAGAGGAACATCCCCCCGTGCCACCAAACACTGCAAGACAGAGCAATGTATTTAAGAAATGTGGAGAGCACTATGAAAAAAAAAAGCCAACAAAAGAGAGAAGCCAGCACTGACTGAAACAATAGATGGGAGGTAGGAAAGGAAAAGAAAACAAAGAATACTTTCCAATGGTGAAGTAAGTAGGAGTTGGTCAGGGGCTTTTCAGTGAACAGGTTGAAAAAATAACAATGTAATGAGGTTAAAGAAAGAAAATTCACAGAATTCCAAAAGATCACAAGGAAATTTAAATCTGAGCTTACCAAGATAATTGCCACTGACAGTTTATCAGTAACATTTTACTTGTATCATGCAATAACTGTTTTGACAGATGATACATGTGATATTAAAAAAAGTGTGCTTTTATAACATGAAAACTCATGCAATTGTGCAGCTGAGCCTGCTTGCTCTCCTTCATGAGCTGTTCCTTTTTGTGTTGGTAGGCCAGTAATGGTTGCTTTGGGTTTGGGTATTTGTTGTTTCATTGGGGTTTTTTTTGCAATGCAGACATGTGATGCAATCAGAATGAAACCACAGCAGCTCATACTGATAATCTGTTTGAGGATTTTCTACAGGAAGTAGAAATGAAAATTAAAAAAAAAAATATTAAGAGAATTTTAATGCTGTTCATTAGTTCATTAATTCTTCATGTAGCAAGTACCTTTTCAGACATGATTAAGTAACTGAGTTTCTATAGAAACAGAACAGGCAACAAAGAATCATATTCCTTAGATTAGACTGGCCCTTGGGCAAGAGCCAGTGAATTACCCAGGCATCAAATCACATGACTATACCAACTGCAAATTGTTTCCCATTATTTCATCAGGTTTCTGACTGCATAATGAAATAAGGGGGAAAATTTCCAATGTAAGAACACTAAATCTGCAAGCCCTTGTTGAAACAAGAGTTTTTCATGAGAGAAGGTTTAAAGCACACGGTATAATTGATAGGATTAGCATCTGGCTAGTTGCCCAATCCTGAAGGCACTCAAGCATGAGTAACCATTTATGTACAAACAGTCCCATCACACACATGTGCCAAATTTCTAGAGCAACTGTACCTATACATGGGGCAGGAGGGGAAAAGGGAGGGACAATGCCTTTTTTAAAATGCATTTAATAAATTTTAATAAAGTCAGGTTCCTCTTTTGCAAACTTGAATTTTAAAGTGAAGGTCCAGAAGATTGATCAGTATGCTCTTTCTTTTCTGTAAAACATAGGCATTAGCAGAAGAAAAATAATGACATGCAATATCTGGAACCAGGGAATACAAAGCCACAATTGGCTGAGAGCCTGGGCAATTGCTCTTGCATCTTGTTACTGGAAGGACATACAATGCACTAGAGGGAATTACAGGAAAAGGTGTTCGGTTACCCGATGCACTTTGTGCTGAAGGAAGAAATCCCACTACATTTTACTTATCTGACCACACTCAGGGCTGGCTCACATTTAGTCACAAGCTGGAGGGGGAGCCTATAACCCTTGCAGAAAGTACAGATTAGTAGTTTTTATTCATTAATTAATTTATGATGTGCTCTACTTGTATCCTTATAACAACAACAAATTTTCAGCCTGTTTTTTTTGCTAGAAGGGATTACGACCACATGAAGCCTGACCTCCTCCATAACACAGACCCCCTTCACCAATTATTTCTATCCCACCAAAGGGTATTTTTCAGAAAGGTAGGTCATCCTGCTTGGAAAACTAAGCCAATAGCTTCAGCCAGTTGAGATTCTTCCAAGCACCACAGCAGTCCTTGCTCCTTGGAGACCATTGTTCCAGATGGCTTATGGTCCAGACTGATTACACACTGCCCACAAACAGTAATGAAACCAAGCCATGACCTGTAGAATCAACCTGGTACATTTTCAGCACACCTCAGAGTACACAGACTTGAACACCTGTCCTAAGTCACAATATCTGTGGCTATTTGGATATCCACGGCACAGATTTTCACTGCAGGAATATTTCTTTCTCTTTCTTTTATATTTCATAATTATTAGCAAGTGTATTTGTAAAACATCAATTACTGGTGTTTTTAAAGGAAAAGCAAGTTTATGCACTGTACACATGAACAAACTCTTTATTGGCAAAGGATTTTCTTATGACAAACACTAACCCTCTTCCACAAAAAGCCACGTTCTCATTTAAAAACACAAAGACTGAGTAGTCTTTATCACCCTTCTACAATCCCCCTCACAGCAGTATTATATTTGAGAGCTTTTGTGTTTTACCTGCTCAAAGTAAATTGGATTACCTATTCAAGAGTGAGGGTCTGGATTATCTATTACCTCTAGTGCACCTTATTAAAACACTGAAAAGCCAATGAATTATAATAAATAATGACACTTCAAAGCTTAAGAATCACCAGCAGCCATGGCTTTGTTGCACAGCAAGCACCAAAAAGCTTGGGATGGAATCAGACAGTGATGCTTCCCAGTCATCTCTAGCCTCAGAACAGAGGTGCTTTCAGCACACACCAGGGACCTGTGACACATCCACTCTTCAGTGACACAGGCAGCTTGTGTCACACCTTGCCTGGAGCTCAAGGAGGTCACCCTGCAGTTGGTGCCACTGGCTGCCGTGCCCTCCCTTCCCCCAGGTTGCCGGAGTGCAAACATATGTTACTCACACGGCTCCTGGGAGAAAAGCCCTGCCCTGTCTCACCCTCCTTCCAGGCTGACATGAATCCATACCTCAAAATACCTTTTTGCTAGAAGATTTTTATCTAAAAATGTCTAAACAAAGAGCATACACGTTTTTAGCACAGAGTAAATACAAAATAATACCTTGCAAAGGAGCTGAGACATAATACAGGTCAGACTGTGACTCTTGGAGTCAAGCTCCTGAGCTATCACTCAGTCTCATGGATGTCAGCAGCCTGTTTGTGTAGGAGCCCAACACAACAACCAGGAAAACCTGCAATGTCACGTGTCACAAGGAAGAACTTTTCAAAACAGGCACCGTGACATTCCGACACTGAATCACAACCATACTTCTTAAAAAGTCCTCAGTATTTAAAGCACACTGATGACTCCCCTTTCCAATAAAGTAAGATGGACACCTAATGAGCTCTGGTCATAAACCTGAAACACCCACGGCATCTACTTAGATTGTAGATGTCAGCTGATTTTCAAGAAAGCTTCAATCAATAGGGTTGATTTAAGTCATATTTACACCCTGAGCATTCAGTTTCATATTGATTTAATGGACAATGAATAAACTCTTCCTAAAGTTTAAGTGTTGCTTCCTGAGCTATAAAAACAATAACTCCAAACAACACATAGCATACAGCACAAGGTATTGTTTTTCATAGTCATGAGAATGAATCCTCACTCCTCCATTCTTTCTCAAGGCAGTTTATGTGATTAGCTCCCTCATTTGTTATTACAGGATGAGATCATCCCATTACTTGTCTGTCAAAACTCAACCTAGAGCAACAAACAGAACTCCATGGGTAATACTACAGACAAATCCTCTTAAAAGGCAGGGTCAATTCTACTTGATTCAATTTCATAGGAAAGCCTATACAAATTGAAAATATACCCCACAGAAAAACAATTGAGTGTTAAACTTCCAATACTGGCAGCAACACCCACAAAAGTAAGAATATAACCTCTTCATTGTGAACACTGCCCTTGAAACTCTATGAAGGGCTACACTTTCCAAATAGGTGTTCATTCACATAAATTAAGGTAAAATGACCTCTAAAAACTTAATTCCTAACTGTCTTCCCCTGTGGCTTATACAGGCATCTAATGTGGTATCAAGGAAATCAAATTCTTCCTCTGAGTTTACAACAATTAACATCCTTTAACTAAGAAATTAATAATCATATCTATTTGCTTGATATATTTCTTAAATAGTTAAGAAATTAGGATTTGTTAAGTTTTCCTCAATGTCTGCCCTTGCTGCTCTCTCTTCCTACCAACACACTTCTACAGATTTGTTCAGCCACCCTTTCATTTGCACAGGGGTTTTCAAACATGTTCAGTGAAACTGATTTTGAGGAAGAATTGCCACTCTACCGACATTTAGTAAGAAAATCAGCAAAACCAGCACTTACTGTCTCTGTCTTCAGGCTGATGAATACAATGAGAGAAGACTAAAAACTAACCAATAATATTTAAAGAAAAAGCTTGGGAAGCGCCAATGTGGTATCTGACTTGATTACCAAGGGATAAAGCAGCCCTTCATCCGCCCTTCAAATTTAACAGTTGTGATTGAATCAGATTATCTTCCAAATATGTTAATTTAAAAGGGATTATCTGTACTTGTTAAGGTGTCCAAACAACTCACGACCATCCCTGTAAAAAATCTGTATCTTAACTTGAATCTAAATCTGGTTGGGTTTAGACTTTCAGCTTTTACAATTTTTTGTAACTTTTAAGCTGAAGCTCATAGAAAGAGAGCACTGACAGGACATGCCACAGCTAAAAGCATGTGAAGGCTGACAACACAGAGAAAACTGATATTTAGACAAAACCCCAAACAACTTACACTACTGAAAAAATAAATTTTATACTACATATCAATCATACCAGACTATATGCAATCATGGAGAAAAAGTGAGAAAAATATAGATGAAGTTATCAAATGCCTTCTAGGTGTGATAGAAACAATTATCCTAAGATTGCAAAAAACACTTAGGAAATGCATAAACAAGTATCACAGACGAAAACAGCAGAGAAGTCACTGAACTTCACTCACAACTAATTATTTTTAAGTATCCCATTCTGTCATAGTAGCATAAACAAATTTAATAGATTTCATCCAACGGGATATTTTAGATCTGTATCTGCACCAACATAAGATTCAGATATAACACATAAGATGAAAGAACAAATCAAGTAAGTATGAGCAAATTAAGAAAAAAAAAAACAACACCAACAAAACAGAAAAAAAAAAACCAAACCCAAGCCTAAGAAAAATTACTGTAAACTGATTCTAGTCAATGAAATTGATTGAGGACTGAAGTGAGCACAGTAAACTCAGCTTGAACTCAGAAGGAACAGTCCTGAAGCATGGTGAAATACAAACTAAATCTGAAAAGAAGTAATAGCTTCAGAAAAAGACAATTTTAAATTCTCACAGTTCTGACTGAATACCTGCAGATAGATCAGATTTCAATAAGCAGTCAGAGGAGGCACTTTACCAGGGAAATGAACAATGCTGAACAGAAGATCCCAATAACTCTGGCTGATAAAATACTGGAAAAAGCAGAGGGGAAGAACAAGACAGACTATGAGGAAAGAACAGTAAAATCCAAAACATTAAAAATGTACTAACTGAAACCAAGATTACTGCTGTGGTAGAAATTCAAACACCCCTATCTGGAAACTTCAGGAAAAAAACAATCACAAATTCAGCATAGAAAATACAACTTTACTTTGGAAAGAAAACAAATGGAAAGATTTGGAGGAAGTTCTCTAGAACCAAAGATCACTTAAGCACCAGATTTAAAGTCAAAATGCAAATGTAATTTCTGAATATCACCATTGATCAGACAACAGAAGTATAATTAGTGGTCAATGAGATAAAGAAAGATTTCAGTCAAATGCTCACAGCTCTTTATACACATTGTATCATCATACTTAGCAAAATCAGTGGCATAGACAACTCCTGTCTGTTACAGGAAAAGCCATGTAAAGTGTGATACTGTGAAGGACAAAAACAAGCAGATTCTGCCTACACCAAATATTTACAAGAAGAAATACTGTATGAGAATACACTTGTTCAAATGAAGTTCCAAAGACATTTGAGTATATGCTAGCATACTTCATGGAAGCTTTTTGAGTTCTGCAGGAATGCAACTGAAACTATCAAGGGCTCAAACCACTGTGAAATATGATATATTCTTACAAGGATGCATAACTGGACAATGGAGTGATGGAAATATTGAAACTGATGTGAAGAAGTGCTACTTCTTCTACAGCTTTCAGTGTGGAACCAAAGAACAATAACAAATACCCTGTAAGCAATACAAACTCTGGTCTAACACAGAAAATTAGTACCTAGGCCTAGACACTGATTGCTTACTGTCTTGTGATCCTGTGCAACATTTCCAGCAGGGTTTCCTGCAGAGATCTCAGGAGAAACAGCAGGCTACTCTGGAATTCCAGGTGTCGAACAGTAACATTATTTCAAAGGCAAAAATGGCAAAAGGCAGCACAGCTCAGCAGCCTGGATGGGCCACGCTACTCAGTGTAGGAGATAAAGTATTCAAAGAAAGTCTTTGACAAAGAAATATTAGAGGAGAGAAGGCAAAGCTACACCCAGCAATATCTCAGGCACTGACTTTAGAGCCAACAGTGCCCTGCTGCAAGAGCTGGAGATGGAGAGAAGCATTAGGCAGGAAGTGAGGAACTGGGAAAAGCATCTGGGAATTCAACAGAAAGGCTGAGTCAGTCTGGGGAACCAAACACCAATTCAGCCCTAGACATCTGCATGCTCCTTGAAGTGGAAATGCACTGGTGTGGAGAAGTAAACACACCCACAGCAGATCCTGAGGAGCAGCTCAGAGCATCAGAGTAGATCTGGTGTACTGACACAACAGCAGAGCAGAAGAGACCAGCTTCCACCCTGGGTGCCAAAACAATCATGGAAAGCTGATGGACAGATAGGCTGCCCACCCCTATCCATTCTGCTAATTTCATCCATTCTGATAAACACTGCATTTCAAGTATCAGAAAGCACGCTCTTTCTACTCAAGTCTGACATGCAAAATCCCAACTACTTGAGTCAACAAGGCCAGAAAGTGTCAAGTTGGTTAAAACATGGACCACACTTTGTTCAGGCAGATGATCAACTGGCCAAAAGCTTTTTTAAATCTTAAGCAAAAACAGGTTTTCATGCAATCTCCTCCTCAACTCTGAACTGAGAAGCTGTGAGCAAGACAGAATCTTCGCTCCAAATGTGAAATACTAATTGTGTTGTCCAGCAAGGCTGCAGGAAAGCCTTTCAAATTAGAACACTGTCACAGTATTAGAAATTATATTAGATCTGACATTGATATGTCACATCAGCCAGCCGAGCTCAGAACCTCTCCTTTTTGCCTTTCCAATGTGGAAATTAAATGACAACTCCTTTTGTAAAAATATCTGGGGAGAAGTAGCATTTCATCAGATCCTTTTTTCACCAGAAGTCAGCAAATTTCCATCTGCTCTCTTCTGCTTAAACATTTGAATCATTCTTGGCAACATCGCATGGACTTAAACCTCCTGCTGCATCTCTCACCCAGGCACTGTCCCAGCTGCAAGTATACATAGCCTAATTGCAAAATAATTCACTTCTAAAACCAGTTCTTGCTAAGAACAACTTATTTCCCTTGGCATTCAAAGATCTCATAATAACATTTTAAACAAAGACACTTAGAATTTAATCTCTACTTCACACACACAAATGTACACAGGCAAAGGGAGCACAGGAGCCACCAGCTAATTGTACCACAATTGTGCCTGAATCTCTGCTCCTGTAAGCTCCAAGTGAATACATTGCTCTGCCATCCATTACCAGGATTATCAATTTCTTACTATAATGTCCTGAAGCAGAAGAGTTTGGCAAACATTATCACAGTATAGCAGAAAGCAGCTAAGAGGTATTTTTAAACCTATTTGTTGCATCTGAATGGAAGACACACTTAATAACATGAGCGTTTTAGTTGTTTTGAGATTTATGACATGTTCAAGATCTTTACATCCATAAAAGTAATGCTGTCACACAGGGCACATTGCCCAAATAATGGCAGAGATCTGGGTTCATGCTCTGTCCAAATGTCTCTGCTACAGCTGATGCAGGCTGCTGTGTAAATAAATACAGCACATTCCTCTGGAGAAGGAATTATTTCATACAGGCCAAATTACCAGGCTGCCCAGGGAAGCAAGAAGAATTTGAGGAAAGAAAAATACTTTTTTTTCCCTGTTGGTGAACAAAAGTCAGATGAAACACCTGACCAAGGGTCACACAGAAGTGAAATATGGGCATGGCATTATGTGCAAAGCATGAAACAATTTAATTACAGAGAAAGCTCATCAACCATCAAATACTTTTAAAGCAGAAAAGCACATTTTTTGGTCTTGTCCTGCAAGATTAATGCAGTGATGCAAGATAATGTGAGTTTGCAGAACAGCTATGAAAATCCAATTTAAAATCCAATTCACAATCTTTCCTATTTTCTTCTTGTTAAAAAGGAAAATAAAACCCAAACAACCCTTCAATTAAGACATGCTTTCAAAGCAAAGTCCCACTGATGTAACTAGTAATGATATCGACACAATAATTTTAACTAGTCCAGACCCTAATTCAGTATTAAAATGGATCTACACTACTTACTAGAAAAGCTGTATCTCTGAAGCAAACTATACCACATCTAGTAGATCTAATACACCTTGTTAGCAGAGATCACTTCTGTGGACTCGCTAATCAGCACTGCCCTAACACAATAAAGACCATCATCATTCTCCTAACTTGTTACAACACAATATAGAGCAGAAAACGTCTCCAACGTCCAAACAAGTATTTAAATTAGTTTCTCTGTTCAACTGCTACACAAAGCAAGGCCAAGAGGAGAGAAGCAGTGTAGAAAGGGTGGATTTTTCACCCCTTCCCCCAAAGTGACTGATACTTCTTTTCCAGCAAAGTACATAAAGCCAACAAGAAGCACTTTCACCCACCCCCAAGGCTACGTAAGATACTTGGCTTTAGACTGAGACATGCCAAAAGGAGTTTGCCATGATCACAGAGGCAGAGAAGGGCATTACACCTAACCCTGATCAGTTTGCTGATGCCAGCTTCACAGCAAACCTAGACTGGAGGGCAATGCCAGAGAATCAATGCTTCTCGCTGTCTAGCCACTGCTTAAGTTACATGGTGAAGCCATCCAATGCCATCACACCCACAGTCTCATCAATCTGAAAGTCAATTCTCAACCTACAACTCAAGACAAATGACTTCAAGAATCAATAATGAGGGAGTATAAGTCAGCAAAAGTCGGATCACAAAAAAGAAAAAAAAAAGAACAGCTGTGTTTACATCCTCTCTTGCAAATATGAATTGAGATCATCCCTAGCACAGTTTAAAATCTTGTATACAATATTTCTAGTCAACTTCAAGGACACAGACATATAAGTTGGTTTCCCACAGAGCAATCAGGCCAAATTTTATATCATATTCATGGATGGCTAACTTCTTAGATTATATCTGAGCAAATTAAAGCATTATGTCACTACAGAAGGGTAATTAAGGAGAAAAAAACCCCACCCACCACACCAAAAGTTCTTTTTTTCCCTGTTTACTTTTGACCAGGTAACCTCCACCTTTGTCACAAGACCAGTATCATCTAAAGAGCTTCCAAAGGGTCTAAGTGTTATGATTACTACAAATTATGTATCCTGTTTACCATGTCAGCAGATTTATTCTTTAACTCGGGATCAGCTAGATCCCTCAATATGTCGCTTCTAACCAATCTTTCCTACCAAGAACAATCCACTGGCTTTCTTCACCTTCCTTGTCCTTCAACTGGCAGACCACAGCTGTTAAAAGAAGCAGCAGAAAATTCCAGTATTTCCATGAAAAAAAAAAAATAAAATAAACCTAAGTTCCACTTTTTACTGTGCCTGTCACATTGGGAGTGGCTTGGAGACTACACCCATCACTCACCCTTCCTCTCCCACCTTTTTTTGACCACTGTATCATAAACCCTGGCCATTTTAGCACATGGTCTGATAAGTACCCATACATCCCTTTAAGTACTGCCAATTAGCCATTTACAGGGGTTTGATTAGCTTTGGTTTTGGCAACATACTGAAAAAAAGCTACAACTTTTTACCAGCCCTCTTCTGTACAAACAAACAAACCAACTCCCTGGAAACTGACTTGTTGCTACTACCTCAATGCCACAGCAGCTGCAATTCAGGCAAAGCACAGGCACTAGTAAGAGCTACATGGAAAGCACATTTCAAAATATATGGAGAATTTCACCTTCTAAATAATACTCACTATGCAGACTTCATTCACATACTAAAATAATGGATACAGACCACAAATATTTAAATTCCAAAAGGCAGGGGGGTAACACAGAAACAAACAACAATTTCTCTATTCTGAACTTCTACCAAATGCTGCAGGCTTATCTGACCTCCACAAAAGAAAGGAGCGCACATTTCATGAATCCTACTTCCATTCAAGGACAAAATCTTCCAAAAGTGTTTTCTCCATCTGTAAAGTGGTATCACCAATCAGACTATTGCAAGGAGACATAGGTATGCATGCAAACAGGCTGAAGAACAAAACCCTAAACTCTTAACTTGTTTTCCCAATAGCTGGGAAAGGACTGGAAAATTGATGGCTATCTCAAACCACCTCCAATTCAAAGATAACAAAGCCAGAAAGGGATAAGAATGACTTGTCAGACCTTGAGAGGCCAGGGGGTAACCCATGAAGGAGAGCCTGAGAAGAATTTTTCAGTAAGCAGAGCAGGGGTGAACTTTTGAGGCAGAACACGTTTTTTTATCGATTTGTCAATCGTGTCCACACTTCAAAAAATTATTTAAAACACTGAGAAATCTACAGCCAATGTGGCGTGGCTGCTGGTCGCTTCCCACACAAGAACGAGGTAGTTTATCAACACACAACACCGACTGAAGATCTCAGCAGTCTACATGAAAACACACTTCACAGCAGTGCCCCAGTTTAGATTATGAAGTGTTTACAAGTCCATAGAGCATTGAAGGGCTGAAGAAACACTTAATCTCACAGTAAACACATACAGCACCTGGGACCAAACCCAGATGCAGCCCATACGCTTATTTTGCTTTAGCTTAATTGCCATGGAAGTGCATAAAGAAGAAAGCCCAGGTTTCAGGAGAACGAGCTGGATTGTTCTGTACCAATTCAAGAAGCACCAGCAGAAATACCATCGGGTTCTGTATCTCCAATCTCATATAAATACATACACATTGCCTAAGAAAGGGTGGAAGACCTCGACGAATGTATATGCACAGTATTATTAAGACCTAGATGAACGACCCAAACCAATACAAAAGCATCACCAGCTGCCAGCCGGAAACAAAGCATTCAGGGAACACACTCCACTAGGACATACGGAGAAGCCGAAGAGAGTCTGTTCTCCTCGTAACCCTCTGAATTACAATGCTGTCCTGTTTTATTTAGGAACAATTTCCAGCAAGAAAATCCTGGCGGACCCTGGGGCAGGTCACACCCTGCCGGTGCGGAGCCATCGGTCACCGGTGGTCTCCGTCCTTCCCTCCCTCCCAGGGCGGCAATCCCGGCGCATCCCTCCGGCGGGCTGGGCTCGGGGAGCGGCCCCGCAGAGCCCCGGGAGCCCGCTGCTCTCACCTGCCAGCCCCCCGCCGCCGCCATCGCCGCCGTGCCCCTTCCTCCGCTGCAGGATGAAGTAGGGGTTGGCCCGCTCCGTCACCCACAGCGCGTTGGCCAGCAGCACCTCCTCGGGGTTCACCCACATGCTCCCGGCGCGGCTGGCGGCAGGCCCGGCGGGCTGAGGGCGGCCTCACCCTGCCCGGCGGGCGCGGCCCCGCGGGCACCGGCGGAGCGGCCGCAGCAGCCGCATGGCCC
>JANRMJ010000088.1:9956803-9977120 GCA_025584955.1 Alethe diademata
AATATGGAATTATTCACGCCCCAAACCTGGAGGGTTTGGTGGCTTCCTGCGCTTCCCACCGGTGCGATGGGCACGGAGGGAGCTCCGCGGGATGCGAGAAAGGGGGAACGCTCCAGGGAGTGGGATTTCCCCCAGAAATCCCCCAGAGTGGGATTTTTCACTTGTTTAACGCGGTAAATAGCCGCTGGTTTGGCTCAATAAATGAAGACAGGCGCGGGTGGGACGCCCGAGGCTGGGAGATGGATTGGCGAGGACGGAGAGCCTCCTGCTGGAGAGACGCGGCGCGGGATGCGGGATGAGGAATATGGGATGAGCGATATGAGATGTGGGATGTGGGATGCAGGATAAGGGATATGGGATGCAGGACGAGGGATGCAGGATGAGGAAAATGGGATATGGGATGCAGGATGTGGGATGTGGGATGCAGGATGAGGAAAATGGGATATGGGATGCAGAACATGGGATGCAAGATGCAGGATGCAAGATGTGGGTAACTGTCTGTGCCCGCTGTCCCCAGGGAGTGACAAACACCTTTCACTGCTCATCTTTGGAACCACTTTCTTAAAGTCCTTTAATCTGCAGCCCTGCTTCCCCTACATCCACTCCAGTGTTATTCCTTCACCTCCAGGAGCTGAGGCTTGGCACGGCTGGATCTCCAGGTGGGGGGCACTGCTGGTGCTCGGGGCTGGGGCATGCAGGTGGCACCCAAAGCCCTTGGGAGTGGGGAGTGTTTCCTGGTGTGATGCTGGGCAATAGCCTTGCCTGTGTTACTGCCACGGGGATGGCTCCATCCTCCTTTCCTGGCACTGTGCTCTGCCTGGGGCTCCGTGCCATGCAGTTAAGGAAAGGGCAGTGAGGTCTGGAGAAAGGCAGCAAGGACATAGAATCATAGAGCTATGGAATTGTTAAGGCTGGAAAAGATCTCTAAGATTCAGTCCAGCCATTAACCAGTACTGCCAAGCCCACTGCTAAACCTTGTCCCTGAGTGCCATGTCTACATCTTTTGGAATCCTTCCAGGAATGATAATTCCACTGCTTCCCTAGGCAACCTATTACAATGCCTGACCACCTCCTCAGCAAAGAAATTTCTCCTAACATCCAATCTAAATCCCTGCTGCAACTTGAAGCCATTTCTTCTGTCCTGTCACTTGTTGCCTGGGAGAAAAGACCAAATCCCACCAGGATACACCCTCCTTTCAGGGAACTGTAGTGTGTGGTATGGTCTTCCCTGGGCTTCCTTCTCTCCAGGATAAAACCCCCCGGCTCTCTCAGCTTCTCCTCACAGGACTTGTATTCCAGACCCTTCCCCAGCTTTGTTGCCCTTCTCTGGTCACACTCCAGCACCTGTAGTGAGGAGCCCAAAACTGAATCCATGTAAGACATGGAACAGCATCCCATGAAGTAAGACTGAGCTCAGCCCCTCCAGCCAGGCAGCACTTACACCTGTTTTAGCAGTTGAACTTGATGATCTTGGAGGCATTTTTGAACCTCAAGAATTCTGTTATTCCATAATATAGTAGAACTTTTTGAAACCAGGGGGAGTGTGAAGGGAGGTGACTTGTCCTGGTGTCCTCCCAGCCCTGGCTGAGTCAGACTAAGTGAGTGCTGGTTGGAGCCAGCATGGCTGCCCCAAGCAGGGCCAGAGGAACAACTCTATCTGAGCTCTGGGTTCCAACAGATGAATGCTGGGGCTCTGCCAACACATCTAAGGCATTACTGCTCCCAGATGGCTGCTCTGTCCCTCTGCCAGGAGGGACATGATTCCTAGCTGGAGCAGGAGGAGGGACATCTGCCTGGGCTTCAGGCACCAGGAGCTGCTGCTGGCCTCCCTGTGCAGCTTGCCTTTGCTCTCAGGTGAGAGATGGACTGTAAACCCAAGCTGCAGATGTCCAGGAGGATGTCCAGAAGAGCCATGCAGCAGCCTGCACCCCAGGCACGTGAGGGTGGTGACATTTTGCCCACTTCCACTGCTGCCAGGACTTTCCAGCAACTTTTGCACAGAGAATGAAGCTGAGGAATGAGTGCTTTGCAAAATTATAGCCTCGCCTATTAAGCACTGATTTCCTACAGCTGAATTCTGATAAATGAACTGTCTATTAGATTTCTTTTGGGCCATGAAGTCTTTTTCCCTCAGGGATGCCCCCAAACCTGATCTCCCTGTGTTAGAGAGTTGCATCCTCAGTGTTTTTTTTTCCAGTGGCTTCCAGCGCAGGTGAATGCATCTCCTTTTTGGGCACCCTAAATTTGAATTTTCTTTCTTAGCATGGTTTGGATATCATAGGACCCTGCTTTGTACACTCTGCTGTGCAGTGCAAACCTGGATAAATTCCCTTTGAATCTCACATCCTCTCCATTGACTGCAATGCATCTGAGCATCAGCTCCTTGAATCAGAGGAGCGAGTACAATTTACCTTATTCCTTCTGGGAAAAAAACAACAAACCCACAAAACAACAGAGCATAGAGCAGCTTTATTTCCACATTTTGACCAGAAATCAATCCCATGTAGAGCAGGGAGCAGTGTAACACGAGCCCCAAGTAGGTGCTCACACCCTGGCCGTGCTGCTGCCAGCTGTGCTGCGTGTGCAGCTCCCACGCAGCTGTGCACATCTGGCTGCCAAGGAAAGGAAACCCACCCTGGGAACAGCCTGGGAATGCACACAGGGAGCAAAGCAGCTGGCAGGCAGGGAGATGAGCAGGGACGATGAGACAGAAATCCTCTTTGCAAAGGCAAACCAGGGTTTGTTTTGGTGTGCAGGGCTTCAGCCCCTGGTGCAGGCCTGGTGGGATGGGAGCTCTGGGCTGTGCTGCTGACAGGAGTTGAGAGGGGAAAAGTAATTCCTGGCCTTGCTGATTGAATTGTTCACAGTTTTCCTGCTCTGAGCCAGCTGCTGCCCCTCCACTGTGGGCAGAGCAAGGATGAAGGGGGTGGAAATGGGTGCCCAGGAGCAAGGAGGCAGCAGGGTCTGGGCAGCTGAGAGGGAACTGGCCCACAACTGCTGCTGCTGCCTTCCCAGCTCCTGGAACCCAATCCAGGGCTCCAACTGATCTGGCATGCTGTCACCTCAAATGCTGGAAAAGACAGGTGTGTGTGCTGCCAGCAGCTGCCAGAAAGCAAAGAAGGGTGGGTCAGGATGGGGGCAGGCTGGGACCCGTGGCAGGGCTGCAGTTGAGCCATGAGTCGGCTCCTTCAGGGATTTCTCTCTGCCTTCTTTGGCACCTACTGGAAAACTTATCTGTGAATCTCTTAAATTACATCTAGGCAGGATTTTTAGTGTGCCTCATGCCTCTTGCAAGCAGCATAGAGCTTTGCTGGATGACACAACCACTCCTGGGCTCTCCTCCCCCTGCTCCCAGGGATGCACAGGGATGTCTGATAAGGCAAGGGAAGAGCAGCTGGATGACCCCTCACAGCAGTGGTGCAATTCCCACTGAGGCTTGGCAGAGCAGTCATCTTTTAAAGCTGCTTTAACAGATCGTGCCCAGTGTCTGGGCTGAGGCTGCAGCTCTCCCTTGAGGCAGCAGAAGCATTTACCTCTCACACTGCTGCTGCGTTCTGTTTAGAAGCAACTGAAAGGTAGAGCAGTAGCAAGCTCGAGATGTGTCACAAAGACCAGGCTGTCACTTGGGTCCCTTCCCACTGTACCTTCTGTCTCCTATGAATGCCAGAGTTTGCAGTGGCTGAGTTCAGGGAGAAACAGCCCACAAGTTTCACACACCAGGAAATTCCAGGTTTACACAGGCTGTTAGAAAATGCATACAACACAATAATCAGATTTGTTTTATTAAAAAACTTGCAATAAAATTCCTTGGAATTCACCATCTTAACTTTGAGAGTTGCAATATTTTACTAGTACGTAATAACACAGTCTCACATATTTACATTATAATACTCTATATAACAAAAATAGCCATGTTGGACTACTGAATAATGCTTCCAAGTATTAGCCTCAACATTTTGGTATTTCCCCCAGCTGAGTCACTGTCTATGCTCTTTAGCATTTACAGTATCTAACAAAGCAAAAAGGACACAAAATAATAAAAAGTACGTGTCTCATGATTTCAGGCAAATCCCTTTAAGTTCTCCGACTCCCACATTTTTCAAGAGAGATAAAGTGCATTGGAGAGGAAGATGTATACATTATAAAACATCAGCAAAGATTTAAAAGTTTGTTTGCAAGACTGTACAGAAGGGAAAAAAGGCAAAAAAAAAAATCCTTCACAAACTGCTACTGCACAGTTTTGGCAGCACGTCACAGGTAGCGGGAAAAGGGAGGGAATGAGAAAGCCAACTACAAGAAAAAGGATGGCCCATGCAAATGCCACAGTGTGACTCTGCCATGGCCTTTTGGAAGGTGTTTCCCAAACCAAAGCTGCAGCACAGCCAGAGCCACAGTGCAGGAGTGTAACCCTGCACCTCCCCAGCTTGCTGAAGCCTCCCAGTAAATCTGCTCCTGCTGCCCAGAGCAGGACTGATTACTTTGGAGAATTTCACTGGGACAGACCATTGTCTCTGAACTTAACAAAGTTATTTCGTTAAGCTGTGCACTGATCCATGTGGTATTTACTTCGTTTGGGATTTTTATTCCCTTTATACCACTGGCATTTGCTGGTATGGCTCTGCCCTGTGAGAAGAGACACGGCTGGAAAAAGCTTTGTAGCCATCACTGAAAACCAGGACTGCTGCTCTGTTCAGGAACTGCATACAAGTGGGATGCCACATTTTTTTTGTTTGTTTGTTTGCTTATAAACTACTCTAAATAGAAATAATTCTCTTCTGGAAATGGATGGAATGTATATTTTGACAAGTACAAAACCGCTTTAAATGTTCACTAAGTACAAGGAACATCTTGGTATAAAAATAACAGACCCTCCCACCCACTGTCCCCTCTTTACATATCTAATTATAAAATGGTACAGTCATTTCAGGTTCCTAACATGAAACAAGTATTGAGGATGGCATTACATACATATACAAAACATTTAGATATTTGACATCTGAAATAACTGTATACATTCAGAGCAAACAAGCATCTTCATCTGGCTACTGTGTTTAATGCTACTCAGGACTGAAGAATCAAGAAATAAACAAGAAAGGGAAAACACTATTACTCTTTTTTTTCTCTCATATCTTTTTCCATTCACCACAGAATGAAGTAACTTCCACCAATTCACAATTAAAATACTCGAGAGAGACGATGAATTTCAGATGGAAAAATCATCCGTTGGCTTTTCATTCAAAATCCACATCTTCTATTTCTTTATTTCTCCCTTTGAAATACAGCTCCTGCTTGCAAGGCTGCTTCCTTGAAAAAGAAATGGGCAGACAAAGGGGCCAAGTGGGTGTCCAGCCCAGTGGGGTAGGCAGAGGGGCAGTCCCACCCCACAGCTGCCATCTGCTTCACAAACAAATCCTCCCTGAACAGTCCATCTGCCATTCCTCATTCTCTGAAACCATCAATTAGTTCAGGTAACAGCTTGGTAAAACAAAAGCAGTGCTTATTTTGGATCAACTTCCCCTGTTTAAGAAGCCTGCAACACCTCCAGCCTCGTTTTCCCTGCACCCCAGAACACACCACATTGTGTTTCCTGCTCTCACTGTCCCAAGTATCTGGGATTCACTGCCTGCCCCAAACACACCCTCACATTTTTGCATCTACAAAACAAATGACTCCACATGGGCTCAGTGTTCAACAAAGCTCCAATCCCAGGGTCAGCACTAGCCATGGAGGAGCTTGGCTGTCCCAAACCTGCTGAAAGCCCAGGGTCTGCTTTTCACCAAGCCCTGGAGCTGACCTTGGGCCAGCTCCTGCCCCTTCTCCAACCTGCTCCAAGAGATGCTGGTGGCACAGAACACAGGAGAGGCAGCAGCACTGTGCAGGTTTGATCCTGTGATCTCCTTCCCCTGCAACAAAGGCTCAGCCTTGGACAAATACTTGTGAGATGGGCTGGGCAGGAACAGGCTGGATTTCTCTGCCATTTTACTCCTGCAAAATGGCTGTACCCCATCATTAATGCCCTTCTTGCAATGACCTCCTTGGGATTTGATCCAGGCATCATTAGTGACATCCAGAGGACCACATCATATGTGGTTTCCATAATTCATTTTTCCAAATTGCCTCTATAAAGCCTTTTTCTTTAGTGCTACAATCTCTCTCAAATAAAAGGCCTAAAAGTGACAACTGCTTCTGATTTCACAACAGTACAGTCTCCATACTCACATCAATGCATTTTTATATGCATACATGTCAATTTAATTCTATAGAGTGCTTACAGAATGAACTGCAGTGCTATGACAGTTCTGATCCTGGTTTTGAGGCTCTAAAGCAGTCAGAAAATAAAAAAACCCAAACCCTCAGTAAGTGCCAGATCTGTATCCCCACCAGGTGAGCTGTGGGGAGGGGATGTACCTGGTGCCCTGCACATCTGCATGCACACATCAGGTCGTTTGTGAGTGCAAAATTCTGCCTGTATAACTCTCTATGCATCCTACCTATTGAGCAGACATTTGGGAATGCAGCTGAGTGAAACCCAAGAGAATCCAAGCATACTCTAAGTGAAGTTTCTGTCTCACTAAGTTTTATCCTGCAACCCAGCCTGAGTGATGATGAGCCTCGCTGAGGCAACTGCTTCTCTCACCTACCACTTGCTCATGGAAGAGAAAAGTGCTTCAGAGGACAAGACAGGAATTGCTGGGAGAGGCACATGATCAGCTTAATGACAAGAGTGCCTTTTCCTGGGAGCCACACAATCCCCTGGCCACTGCCCCTGTGCAGCAGACACCTCCCCATCCAGCCATGGTGCCAGCCTGCAGAATTGTATCTGTGAGCACTTGCCTGTCAGAGGGCTCTAGAGGATTTTGTTCTCTCCTGGCTGCATGCTTAAGGCTGCTCTCCCTTCTGAACAGCCAGTTCTGCATCCCCAGCAGCTGAACCCCACCCACTCAATGCCCAAGCTTAGTGGGCAGCAGTACCAAGATGTGCATGGGCATGCAGATGTGCAGAATTAAGGCTTTCATACATGCTACAAACACATATCAGGGGGTCTTAACGTTTATAAAGCACCTCAAATTCCCAAGGCAGTTCACAGACTATATATGCAAAGAATATTGTCAGTCAGGTCAAGCTTTAGGGAAACATTTCCTTTTGACACAAGGGCTTAATTATGCTCATAGAAGACCTGTTAAAATAATGTGATTTTGATACAAGTCAAAAATTTATCGTGTTTTTTTTGAAGAAGGACGGAATAAAATATTTACTTAAGTGCTTTCCTAAGTTCAGGCTTCAGTGATGTGTAACCTGGCTTTGCCCTCATCATCACTTAACAGTGCTCAGAGCTGCAGAACACCCGAAAACAGGGATGGAACAACATCTTCCCTGAGTGAACCTGCAGGGAGAACTGGGAAAACAAAAGCAGAAAGACTCCTGACCCAGATTTGCTAGGATGCCTCTTCCAAAAGGCATATAATTGGTGGTATGTCAAAACCACCCACCCAGCCTGGCCCTGCCTCTGCCAGTGGCCACCTGTGGACCCTGAGGGACCAGATCTAATGTGGGATATTTAGGAAAAGTGTGTGCACAGCACGAGACCCCTACAAAGTTTCTCATTAACTCTCAGAAATACGTGCAGGGTCTGAATTATCAAACCTGTGATGCCTTTTTAGCACAGCTCCCTTCAGTGATTTTGCTGGGCAAGGGACCCAGCTCAGTATCAGCTGGGAGTTTTCCCTCCTGCCTGGCTTTTCCACAGACTTTGCTTGTTCTGCTATGGAAACAGCTAATTGGCCCATCCATCCATTGAGATCAACTTAATCCAGTTCATGAAATAAAGTGAAGACTTTGTGACAGCTCCTCTGAAACCCAAGCAGTTTGGTCAGGAGTTCTCTGCCTGTATGCTGAGCTGCAGTGTGCTCCTGTGAAAGCATCACTGACAGCTCAGATGTTGTGTTTGTGATGTTCCTGTGACACGCAGCACCCACGCTCCAGGGCTGGAGGAGAAACTGTACCAGTGTGTGTGGATTCTCTATAAGGAGCCCTGACTGTATATAACCAGCTTCACTCCTTCCCCTGCAGTTGTTTAAAATGAGTTTCATTCCTGGGTCAAAATTTGATGTAAGCACCACTTAAATCCCATTTCAGCATTATTTACAGAGCTTAAGTGGAGCTGATGCAGTATCTTGTGCAAACTCTCTGGTAGGGATCAATTTCAACATTGATATGTCAGGCCTTTCTCATAGCAGCAAGGAATAGAGAAGACATAAAAGAACAAGGAAAACAAGATTACAGAACCACAAATATTGTCAAGACTAACCTAGTGTACCCACTGGAACAGTCTGTAACTTCCTTTTTTAACCAAGATTTCCAGCTGCCTCTATCTCCTAAATTCAAAAAAAGGTTTTCATTCCAATGGCTTCTAAAGCTTTAGAACATTTATGGGTCATTTTCATAGAATCACAGAATGGCTTGGGTTGGAAGGGACCTTAAAGATCATCTAGTTCCAAACCCTCTGCCATGGCCAGGGACATTTTTCCCAATCCCAGGTTTCTCAGAACACTTTTAGGGATGAGGCATCCACAGCTTCTCTGGGCAACCTCTACCAGTGCCTCACCACAGTAATAATTTATTTCTAATATCTGCCCTCTTTCAGTTTAAAACCTTTACCTCAAGACTGCCCCACAATTAAGGGCCTAAGAACATAAAATTAAACCAAATGTTTAATTGGTTCTAAATGGACAAAAGAGCATGAAGAATATTTTTTTCCTTCTTTCTGTACTAAAGAAGCAAGTCAGCCAAAATTTTAGGGATAGTTCTAAACACATTTGTTCCTGAATAAAATCTGACAAACTCAAATTTTGGCTGGAGGCTGGTTTTCACATTTCACAAGTAAATCCACAAGGAGATTAAATGCAGTGAGCCCCAACAGTTGCATTTTGAGATGCTGCCATGACACTGCCAAGTCAAAATATTTGACCTCTGCATGAAATTTCAGTGTAAGATGAATTGTTGATTCTGTGGACTGACTCAGGAGGCAGTAATGTGATTGAAATCATCTGACTCTCAGCAGAAACTATGTACTCTTGTGTAACAGTGAGCTTCTTCACAGTTGAGTGTTTTGACTGAAAAACCAAATCATACCCTGAACAATTAACAGTGAGCTCTTACCTGGAAAGCAGAGCTCAGGATGAAATAAATTATTATGTCAGGTCATTACTATTTAGGTGTTTTATGTTAGCTCTTTTAGTTTCAAATTCCCTCCCCAATATATTTTGGTATATGTATCTGTATACAAATTGCAAATATTCCATTATGCAACATTGACAGGGACTCTGGAGGGCAACAAACCACCTGAACTCCTGCTAGATAACAAGCAGACAAAAACTGCTGTCAATATGTAAGAAATGGAACACACTAAGGGAAAAGACCCAAAGCAAACCAGGAATTAAACATTTCAAATGACTGCCTCTTGCTCCCTTAGCAATTTCTGACACTGATAGCAGCATCTCCAGACCCTTTGTAAGAATACAGTCACCCACTTAATGCAGAACTGTTAATAAGCAGCCTCTGGAAACCTCTCAGATACTCCTTTAGCCCACTGATCTGGTTTTGGTCTGGAAAACTAAGAAAAGAAATGATGTTATGCTAGATCTTTTTTTCCAGCTACCGAATTGTCACTTGAAGGAAGGACACTAATGCACTGACACCTGTGAATAGCATAAAATACAGGACAGGACTACATGGATGGAGTGATGCCTTAAGCTTTTCTTTCTCTCCTTCACACTGTACAATACTTGTCTAGAACAGAGCTCTAACTAAAAGACAAACTAATGCTGTTTTAACCCAAATTTCTGCTAATTCAGAGCTCTCTTACAAATAAAAGCCTTCAGAATATGCCATTTCCAAGCCTTCCACTTACTGAAAGCAGGTGTTACATTAATGCAGGGTGCTGGTGCATCATCCTTGTGAAGCCAGCCACATTTAATTCATGCAGAAACAACAAGGCAATGGTAACTCCTGGTCAGATTGTGAAATGACCAGTGAACGGGAATTCAGATTTCTGGGCTGAACTCTTGAAAAAGCTGGGGTCAGTCAATAAAAACAGAGTGTCCATCCGTAACAAACTAGAAACCAACAAACAAATAAAAATAAACATATGCCTTTTCAAAAAACCCAACAAAAATTTGATTGAACAAGCGTAGAAAACACTCAAGCTGTCATTTCAGTTGCATGTGTATGAGCCCCTGGAGAGTTCCATGACTGCTCTCAAGCACGTGGGTGAGCTGGAAGTGTCCATCTCCTGTGTGAGCCAAACGAAGGGGTGTAGATGATGAAACCACATCCAGGCAGACACAACAGCTGCTATTGCTTTTCATGACCATTTCAGCATGGAGTGTGCAGGAGTGACAGTGCTCTGGAGGCATGTGCATGACTGGTCCAAATCCTAGAAAGCTGGCTCTGTCCCTACCTGTGACCCTCCCCTGCAGTTTAGTGCTGGAGCTCTGTTTTTCAAGATTTCACCTCTTCGCAGTCTTGATCAGTGGAAAGCTCCACATCAGACAGTCCAACCTCCATGGCCATGATCAGTGAAATATCTGAATCACTGCTGACTGCTGGCTCCTGTTCATCTGTGAGGGTAGAAAAGACAGGAAAAGGTCATTTCTTTCTATTAATGTATTACTGATTTGTAGCTCTGCAGGTGGAACCCAGAGGTCTCTCCACTACTGAGATTGTCATTAGACTACAAACTTTGCTTTCAAAAAATATCCCAAAATTCAAGCCATTCATAGTGAAATACATGATGAAAAGGAGCCTGGATGGGTAACATTTTCTTCTTTTAATCCTCCCAGGGCTTTTCATCCAGGTCCTTCATGAACTTCCTCCCACCACCCAAAAATTTCCCTCCCCATTCCCTTTCACTTCCTCAACCTGGCATCATCCTATCTCCCCACAAAGACACCAAGTTAATGACAAAGCCACAGGTACCTCAGTCATCAGGAAAACATTCCTAACAGGAAAAAATCTGCCCAAACTCTCATAAAGTGACAGAATCTCAGAGCACATTTTTAAGAGGGCACTTGTCTAAAGTAGGAACATGGGCATTGGACCAGGCCAAAACAAATCCAGGACTTTGGAGCAGGCTACCTGGTCTCAAGTGGCTTCTCTCATCCTTTTCTAGTCTCTTTAAATTCACTCTTTCCTCTGATTTGAAGGTTGCAGGTTCTTGATCCAGGCCAAAGGGATCCACCTTGATGCACCATGACCCCAAACACACTAAGAGTTGTACTGTTGACTTCTGTCAAACTGCAAATCACATCGTAGGAAGAGCAACTTGTTTTTGCTTTTGATCTCACAGCACTTAACATGTGTGTATTTAGCAGCAAATAAACTTAGCAGCCAACAGATTTTAAAGGACTAAAAGCTGATTTTCTTCCAAGAACAATCAGGAGAAGCACAGCACACTAGGGAGATTTTCAAAGGCACAAAACCCTCTTAGGTGGCTGAGTCCCTGAGAGAAAAATTTGATGGTTCATATTTTCAAGTGGTTTAATGACAAAGATGGTATTTATATTGTAACAATGCAGTGTATTTAAATCTTCGGCAGTTTTCCTTTACATATTTTATTTTTCAGACAATAGCAGAGCCTGATTGATGCTAAAAAGTCTAGAAGTTGAATATCTAAGAATTATTAAGTAAGAAACACGACAGAGAAGCCAGGAAAATAATAACGCCTCACAGTTTAATTATTCACTTGAAGCTAAGTGAGCACAATTAGTCACTTCTCAAGAGCAGCATGGTTTTTAAATCTTTTATAGGAAAAACCCCCACATGTGTTTACTTGTGCTTGGGATTAGACATCATGCTCTGCAGAGAAAGCTTGAGTGGGATTTGCATTATTCAAACTGAAAGAGTCAATGTTTTCCTTCACAATTCTTCCCAGTTTTCACCCTGGATTACTTTTACATTTTTTTTGATTACAAAATAAATAATTAATGCACACAACATCTTTACATTGCTATTTTTTTTTTTGCCTTTTCAATATGATATTAGCAAACATTTCAAGGCATTGCTTCTGACTATAAATGTTTCCACCAGAGGTGGAGGAAGTTTTTACAAGCTGAATGATACATCCTGCAGACTTCAGTGGTCTTTAGTGACATTGAACCTTTGGGTGAGCTGCTAGATCCTAGAGTGCATCAGAGCACCTCAACAACTCCAACACCTAAAGCATCATCTTTAGTTGTAACAGCTCCTTGAGTCAGAAAAATGTTGTTTCAGACCACTGGATTATTTATCATTCCTCCATAATTAATAGAATTCTTAAAAACAATGGAAATTATGCTTAAGGGCAAGTTTATATTTGCAAGATGGAGCTCCTGAGGCTTAGCCAAGTTGAACAGCCAGTTGGAGCACTCCTGAGAGCCAAGGTGTTTTCCATCTGAATTGTGCAGAAGAAAAGGACTGGCTGGATAGTGACAGCCAGATGCATGCTGAAGAGGCAGGCAGAGCTGCCAACACCAAATGTCAGCATCCAACAAGCAGTGTTTAATAGTGCTGAAATGTTATTTCAAGAATTGTTGTTTCTTCCAGGGTTGCACAGCAGAAAAAAATTTCAACTGAGTTCAAGAGAGGCAGGTGGAACAGGACCAGATTTGCAGCTCACCTACCTAATATCTGATGGAGGTACAGCAGCACACACTCTCCAAACTAGCAAACTTGAGTTTTACTTTATAAATCCTATACAATTATTCAAATTCTTGGATCTTAATCTGCAAAGCGTGGACTTTGTCTTCTTTGGAACAGAAGGGCAGGTTGGCAGGAACAATGAATGATCCCAAAAAATGCCCTTGCTCATGCTCTGGCATTGCTTTTCCAGCACTGTGATAGTGCCTAGGAACAGAAGCACTCCACCTTCCTTGCTTGCTGCCAGCTCAAGCTTCAGCAGAGTGGGGAGAACAACTTGGACATCACCATTCTTCCACCTTCCCTTTCAGGGAAGCACTGACATTTCTCTGGAAATGAATGCATCTCTGAGCATTACCTGCTGGCTCCTGTGAACAGGAATCCTGCTACTGACCCCAACACACAGAGGATGAAGCTCTGGGAGGCTGCAGCAGTCACAGCAGACACGGGCCAGCTGGAGGTGACTCTGGCTGCAAGGTGTGCAAACTGCCTCACCGTGGCTCCCCCGCACAACACAGACTGTGCTGGTCTGTCCTGCTGGGTTTTTTTTGGCTGGCTGCTCAATAACACAAGCCAGCACAGTTACTGTTGTTTGTTGAAGGTAAGCAAACCTCAACCACGCTGCAAGTGCCAGGAGCTTAGCCTGCGTTTTGCATCCCTGCCTTTCAGATCCTATTTACAGTCACAAAGCTTATACAATAACAGCTTCTACAGAGGATCCCAGACTCACTGTTAACAACCTTTATGACCTTTTTTCAAGTTTTTTGTAATTTGCTGTTTTTCTTAAAGCCCTGAAGTCACATGAGGACCTCAACTTTCAGTGAAGATCTCAGCTTTCACTTAAAAATAAATGAGGCAAGACAGAAACGAAGTGTTTTAAAAATTAAATCTCTACTTTCTAGACAGATTTTACATTGGAATATCTTGTTGTGATTTTAGATACTTGAAACTGGCAACCCTGCCTAACCACACACACACTATAATACTTCCACTGTGTTTTACAGCACAGTTTTCTTGCCACAGGCAGAAAGCCTTTTGCTTAATGAAGCAAAAGGCACATCCCAAGCTGCTTTCCAGCCAGAGTGTTAGTGCCTACAGCAGGGAACTGTAGACCTCCCTGCCACATTCCTCTCATGTCAGTGAAACATAATACACCACAGCATGCTGCCTGTCCAGACAGACTTTTTCCACTCACTTGTATTTCCTGACACACATTCATTTGAGAGGTAAAATTAACCAAACTCCTTCTCTAGCCAATATTATTTAGAATCAATTACACTAGCATGGGAAGAATATCACCATGTAGATTTGGAAGTGGTACAGCCCTTACTTATTGAAAAGTGCATCAAGGGATGCTTAATTTGAATATTACTGTAATCAAACAAGGATGAAAATAGCTAATTACTCTGGTGCTTTGAAAACAGTAAGATTGCACACTGCTGATAGTTATCTACTGCTGCTGCTATTTGTAACCATTGGTGTAAGTCTGTAGCTGTTGTACACTAATAAATATTCCAAAAGAAAGAGGTCAGAATTTGATACTGCTTGCAAGAGGCTTGGGAGGGAGCTGAACATTGAGCAGTGAGTGAAAAGTGCATCTACAAACCCACTCCTCTGCCAAGCACACAGGCATGGGCACCAGCTGAGATACCCTTGCAATGACCCACTCAAGGGTGAGAAACAAGCTGGTGAAATTCTGGTGGACTTTGCAGTCATGGAGGCCTCACTCCTGTTCACCACTGTGCTTCTCTTGAGGAGGCCACATCCCATAATGACCTTTGATGTCCCCAGGACATGGACAGTGCCATGGGGCTCTCCCAAAATTGCCCCAGCTTGTCTCAGAGGCTGAGATTTCCCCCAAGCTCACCAAGCTGTAAAAGCCCATAACTGGGCTCAAATGCCAATAAGCAGTTTGCACCCAGGAAATCAGCAGAAAAATGAGATCACACTAAAATGTTAACAGCAAAAGCTTCTTGGCATTAAATATAAATAAGGTTTGCCTAAGATGGCACTTTTTTCCTTCTCTGGACCTTTGGGTAGCTCTTTGCTGTTACACCCATTTGAGAATAAGCAGAGAAGTACTACCATATTTTTCACATCCTCACTGTGGTGAAATATATCTTATTTCAGAACTCTTCAGTTTGTGAAGACAGATTTAAAAAAAACATGAAATCCCTGATGCTAGTTAGGCTCCTAGATCTAGACAAGTATCTAAAATGCATGCACTACCATGAACCTTATTCCAGTCTAGGGCTCACTTCTAAGAAAACATTCAGATGTGTCTAGAAGGATTTTGCTTCATAAGAAACCAGAAATCTCCTAGAGCTTTGAGGACGTGATCAGAAAATATATCCAGAGTCACTAGAAGCATTAATATGGATATTTATCAAAACACATTCTGCTCAGCTTGAAGCCACAGAAGAATGCCAATGCAAGCACTGCTATTCAGATTTTGTTTCCAGTATTAGAACAACCAGGACACAATTCATGACACTTGATTTATGAGAGAGACATATCTAGAGTCCTCTATTTTTCTTTGTCTGTCTAAGAATGCACTTTAACGTTACAGAGTTTATTGTTATCTCCTACTGTGGCCTTGCCATTGCATCACTTTGCTGTTCATAGTCTAAGAGGAAGAGCATCTTATGAAATTATTACCTCAAATGGCAACTCATTTCACAACAATACTGATTAAATTTATCACTTAGACCCCTTCTTTCAAGAATACTACTGATTGTTAAATTTATCACTTAGACCCCTTCTTTCAAGAATACTACTGATTGTTAAATTTATTCTCAAGTTAATCATCTCATACTTCTCCTTGGATGATTTTACAAGTCTCAAATTCCTCCCATATCATCTTGAGAATTTTAACACTTCGGAACAGGCCATAACTGCACTAACAGAACATAAAATAAAATAAATGTTAAAAAAAAGACCTATAAATCTCTAATGCAAAAGAAACAGGGGGGATATGTTTGAGGAGAAAGGGTTATAAAACCCCTTGTTATTAATGCAGTCCTTCTGTACACAGAGGCTAATAAAATGGATGAGGAAGTTTGGCTGGCTACGATTGAGAACAGAGCACTGGGGAAATATTTCATTGCTGCTCCCTAGAATCAAAGGGAGATTTATCTGAGCAGCAAGGGGAACAAGTACTTGAGAATGGTAACTGCTTTTGGAAGGAAAGGTTAGAGTCTTTGTTGTAAATAACAAGCCAGAGCTCTGTAAATGTACTAAACAGAGATTCTTCCAGGAGGAAAAGCAGATGATGTCTGAAACCTTTTGCAAAGAATACCCAGACACCAGCACACAGAGTAAGAACCACATCCCTTGATCTGGCAACATTAATACAAGAGGACACTTCAAAAATGTATTTACCTGCACCAAGCCCCTAAGTGCTTGAGAGATGTGATACATGGGCCTGGATATGATGGAAAACACTGGAGGCTCTCCCAAAGTAAACATGGGGTTTTTCCTTACTACTGAATAAAAGTGCTACAAAATTTCTTCCCTTCATCTCTTTCTAGGATACATGGTTTGGAAGAATATACAGCATCTCTTAATGAAAAACAGCCAAACACAGGGTTCCTTGTCTTTAAACATCCTGCAGTATGAAAGGGTTGACATCATCATCATGCAGAAATCATGCCCCAGTATCTCAAGCCAAGCATAAAAATGGAGAATTTATTAGTAATATAACCAATTTTCTGAAGCCTAAATTTGGAGCATGTTGTACTTAAGCAATAAACTTTAACACCAGTTACCTGAGAAGACTTTTTGTGCTTTGGCAAGACCAATGAACTCATTTTCAGAGAGAGTGCAGAAACTATCAGCACCCAAAAAGAAAGAAAAAAAAAATCCATCCAAATAAGGATATTTAACACAGGGAGCAAACACATCTGCAGAAAGTTGAGCAAAAAAAGGGCAGAACACATACCAGATGTTATTGTATGGAAGCAGTTGAGCCCAAGTGGCTGGAAAAGTTAAACTTTTTTCCCATTGTATATGTACGTATATCTATCTTTAATGAGCATATACTAAGTCCTTGGGATTTTACCCAGGAATCAGAATACTCAGCCTTTGAAACTCACAGCACATATTAACATTATATTAGTAGTCAACACTTTGGAGATCAGTCTCCTCTCTGTGAGAGACTGGTTGACATTTTAGAACTTTTGATCAGCTGTCTTAGTGGGGAGCTGCCAACCCTCTCTGTGATACAGCAAACATGCCTCTGCCAGGTATGACACAAGAAAATCTAATGTTTTTGCTTTCAGTATAATTTCCTCTTTGTTCTTATAATCTTATGGGTCATGCTCATCATGTTCCTGCCCTGGGACCAGCAAGGAAACTCCTTCTGGGGCCTAGATATTGCAACATCATTTTCTTTTTACATGACTAGTCTTTCCTCTTTCCCTCTGAAAACTCAGTGGGAAACTCAAAATTTGGTAACAAAGATTAGCAGAACAGACAATGGAGTCATCATACTGTCTCTTGCACTTTATGCTCTTGGATCAGCTCATCCCCACATTTACAGCTTATCTGCACATCTGGTCTTCACAGAATCATAGAGATTCTTGGCTTGGAAGGAACCTTAAAGATCATCCAGTTCCAGCCCCATGCCATAGGCAGGGATGCCACCTATTAGATTTTATTCACTCCAAAGTGTTTTATTCCATCTTTGACCCCATACCTCAGTCCCACACTCTCATCTTGCTTCACTGACAGACAAGAACCCCTCTACTCCTTCACAGCAGGGCATCCAGCCTCTTAAACCTTTGCAAAGCTGCTTTTCCTTTCTCCCTCCAGGCCTTCCCACTGTCTAGATGGAGAGAGGGACAGTGGGATGCTGCTGCACTCTCCTTTACTGCTCACCACTGGCCATCTTCAGTGCCCAAATACTGCACCAGGTGCACCTCTGGTCAGGACATCATGTTCTTCTGACCCCATGGGAAGTTTTGTAAGAAAATGTGGAGGTATTTCTCTCAATGTACCAACGGGTACAAATTATTACTATTTAGAACATGCAAAATTATTCATGTCCTTGATTGAAAATCAGAAAATGACATCTCCCATAAGAAGGGAAAAGATTAAAAAAACACTGAAGCACAGTGCTGCAAGTACATGACAGTTTTGATTTTCAAGTACCTTAGCTGCTTTTGGTAATATATTACTGCATTCAACACCTGCAAGCTGTCCCTGCAGTAACCATGCTGTTATGCATCTAAAACAACAGGTGTGGTATGGGGACTATTTAGTTAGTTTCCTTAGCAGCTGCTGAATGACCAGCTCCTTGGTGTTACTGTAAAACAATGGGCATGAAGTGATAAAGTTACAGAAAAAACAGGCTTTGTCATGTTAATGATGTGTAAGGGATCTTGCAAGGATTATCCCAGCAGCCAAGGTGAAACATGGAGGGACAAACACCCTTTGAGCAGTGAGCAAACACCTTTGCTCACATTGCCAGCCATTTAAAACAGTGTACACTTAATTTCTGGTGCCCCCTGTTCAGATACACTGTTGGTGGGTACTTGTATCTGATCCTCCCTCATACACACACAGAAAAGACAGCTCTGACCTTTACTGACCATGCTTAAGATGAGGTCCTACTGACTTCTGGAGCTTTCAAAAATCTCATTTAAACTAATAAACGTCAAATACTTGGCTATTCTCAGATTTTTCTTCTCTGGAGTCTTATGTGATGATGTTTGAAAACAACAGCAGGAAAAAGGGCAGACAAGAGCAGAAACCAAGCTGCAGAACAGCTTCAGTGGAAGAGTACCTTTACCACAGGGATTATTACTCAGTGCTTAGAGTGGAAGCTGTGAGAGACCTGCTCTGGAAGGGATGTCCTGGGCAGCTGAGCCCACTCTGCACAATTGTACAGGCTGCAGGACACAGTCCCTTTCAGATTTGCTAGCAATTAGCATCATTCACTGCACCAGCTCCCCAGCTACTTCACTCATCCCTGTGCCAGTGCAGAACTGCAGATGGGTGGCAGCTCAAAGCCATAATACCCAGTTTTCAAAAGAGCCCTTCATGCAACACCAAACCACAGAGATTTAATATTTTTCCAACATCCTACAGTGATGGATGAGTTCAGCTGCTAACTCTCCCTTCTCTTAAACATCACAAGCCCATCAAACCTTGCAGCCCATTTTTCATTCCCATGTAATTATGCAGCTTTTGAACAGCTTTATCCCAGATCTGATCTTCCCTGCTGCCTACTCAGTAGTTTCACTATCAGTGATGCATCTACAGCTGTGGTCTGTTCTCTGACTGAGAAGCAAATCTGATCAAGACCCTCAACAGCAAAATGTGAACATTTATACCTAAAAGTTTGCAACTTCTCACTATTAGGATAATCTGTGTACTGGGAAGGTCTTTGTGTGCCACTAGGTCTGTGGGTCAGCCTTTTGCAGAGGGTGCAAATTACTCAGACTGTTGCTGGCATTTATGGATTGGCAGGTGGGATCTATAAACCTCATATAACACAGGACTAGCAGGAAAAGTAAAGTAGATTTCTGCAGTCTGAAACAGCCCATAGTTTCCATCAGGAACATCTCTACAAGGACTTCCTAAAAACTTCAGCAAAACCACCCAATTTAATTGGTCCATGTATAGTTGTTTTTATGAGAAACATGTCTCTGTTAATTAGTTTAGAAATAATAAAAAACTCAGATTATAGCAAAACCTTTCCTTTTGGAAAAGTAAACCTTTCTAGGTTTACTTTTAGGTGTTCTTTGCATCTTCCTTAGGTTGCTTTCACAGTTTACTTAGAGGATTAAGCAATATTTTTTACCTAATCAAAAGCACTCCACAGGAAAGAAAAATGAGCACATTTAAACCTCATCACTAGCACATGAAATCAGGATTAAAATAAGACTAGGAGGTGTAAAGAACCACTGTTTGTTAGGAACAGAGATGTCCAAAATGTTACTTGTGTCTTGTGGTAGGGCTAGTCCACCAGATAAAATTCTAACAAGCTTGCAGGAGTACATTAATGCATTTAATGCACTCATGGAGAACATATGAGTACAGAACAACAATCAAGAAAAGCTCTCATAAAGGAAGAGGTCAGCTGTTTATCTTGTATGTTCATTCTGGAAAATTTAAATAATTTGATTGATTTGACTGATGCCAATCTCCTTTTAACTGGAGCATTCCTTTGACAATCCTGGTATAGCTCAACATTTTTTTCCCATTAAAAACAAAACTGATTTTCCAGGCCTGGCCTGCTACACTCAAATATTGCCTGAAAAAATTTTATGAAAATACCTTCATGTAAAGAAGAAAAAAATTTAAAAAAATCAGCCTTTACAACAACTGAAATCAAATAGACAATTTCAATTTAAAGAGTTCAAATTAATTTAATGTGAGTTTACTCCTGATCCTGTGCCTCCTTCCTGCCTGCCTCCCTTTCTGTCCCAAATGAACCCATATTAGAAAGAACATAGCTCAGTTTTTCTTGACCTGAGGTTTGAAACCAAGAGTTGTGTCTCTCCAGCCTAAAGCAAGAGTGCACACATGTTCCTTCCTTATTTACCTACCACCTTTTGCTTCCCTGCTCATGGTTCACACAAGGAACATGACAAAAAAGTGACTTCCAATTACTGGATTGCAAAATGCTGAGTGTGAC
>JANRMJ010000088.1:9977220-10005528 GCA_025584955.1 Alethe diademata
GGCCACTAAAGCTGGCTAAAGGGCAGCTAAGGATAATTTCTCACTTGCAAAGTGCCCTTGGAGCCTTGGGTCTGGCTGGTAGGAAATCCTGCAGGGACAGCAACAGAAAAAAACCTGGTTTTAGATTATATAAATCTAGGGCCATTTAGCATTTCCTTTCAAATAAGCCTCCAGTCACAGGATAGTTTCAACTGAACAACTTCTGGCATCAGAAAATCTCCTCTAAAGCCTAGCTTTTATCAGGGATGCTTGCTGAAATGCTCATGGGAACATGAGAAAGGCCAAACCCCAAACATCCATTCTCTGAGTTTCTTCTTAGAGCAGTGGATGGGAAAGGTCAATTTAAGTTTCAACAAATTGCAGCTGGAATTTTACCAGAAAATATGCTCATTAGGTCACTTGGCCACCACCAATATCAAGTCCTCCCTAACACTCTACATGCAAAAATCAGATTGAAACAGAATAACTTAAAACCATTTTTTCCCTGCATGAAAAAAATTCAATTTTTAAAGTTAATATATAGTTCTGTTCCTCCTTTTGTGTTCTGAGCATTCACACTTGTCGGAAAGGCAGAAGAAAGAGTTTTTACCCTACATAACAATACTTCCCTAGAAAAACACAAGTGAAAAAACCACTCCAACACCTAGAAACCAACCATGTAACTTCAAAAACTGTAAATGCCTCAGCACTGTTCATTATTATTTCCCTTGGGTGCACTAAAGTTAGAGTCAAAACTCCGTGACATTAAGTTTAGTTTTAACTCCTTTTGCCATTCCTTTTTTATCCAAGTTTCTTCATTTTCCATCCTCTCATTGAAAAGTGCTCATGTCTAGGAGGTTCCCAGGCAGTTTTAGAACAAGTTAGACCCCAGGAGCCTTTAGAAAACAGAAGATTAAAATATTGGTGTCTTTTATATCTAGTCTGGAAAAAGGGCTTTTAGAAGCTGAGTACCAGTTTATAGTAAATTTTAAGATTTTACACAGGAAGTGGTCTTGCATCTTTCACTCACAATCAAGCAAAAACTGAAGGATTCATTTAGGAAAAAAAAAAAGAGACAGAAGGAATTAATTACTGCAAACACATGTAATTGTTTCTGCCCTGTGGAATATACATAAGTATTATAGTACTTTAACAACTCACTTTTGAGGGTGAACAACTAGAACCACAACCTTTCTACCAAAGCTTTCCCCCAAAACTGTTTCCTTGGAAGTGCACTCTGAGGCAGCAGTTTCTCCACAGCTGGAAGCACGTTCCATCTCCCAGAGCAGGTTGGCAGAGGGTCATTTTTCTAAAATTTCCTTCTTTAACACTATTTTGGTCTTACAAACTGACAGCTATTCATGTGCAGAAAGACAATTTGCTGGTGCCACTACCTTTGCAAAATGCAATTACAGGGAAGTAATGAAGTTTAGCAACACCTTAGTTGAATTCAATATCCTGTGCACTCAGGGGCAAAATCTGAAGTCAGGTTTCTCCTGCATACGTGACACACCACATTTGGTGGCTGTCTCCCAAAAAAACCTTAGCAGCTGAAAACTCTGTGTTATTTAATTACCTGTGCAGATTTTTAACCCCCTTTGTGTGATTCCCCCCCCAGCTGAGATGCTACAATTTAATACATTTAATAAAGCTATTTCAGCTAAGAGCTTTTCATATTCTGACTTTGCCAGTGGCACCTTCATTCTATATATTTTCTGTGCACTTTTCCTGTAGGAGTATTTTTTTTCATTGTCTTATAGCACTATGCTACCTAGAGAGCAGAAAATAGAGCAAGAATTCACGGAGATCTCCAGGTAAGCTGTTTTGCACATTGTGTATATTAATACATGGCTTCATTATTGCCACCCAACAGAGCATATGTTCTTGCCTACTCCCTGAGTGCCTCAGATATGTTAACATGAGTTACAATTAAAAGAACAGTCAAATAAATGTATTGGCACTTGTTATAAAAGGCCCATTTGGGTAGATATCCACTAATGCAACTCTGATGCTGAGTGTGCATTGTGCTGAGTACAGCTTGAGCATATCCCCCAGGATATCAGCCTGGCCACTGGAGTGGCAAAGATGGCATCTAGCTGGGCTAGGATATATCCACTATATATGGGTCCTATTTTCAGCACCCCTAAATGGGAGGGCTTATGCACCCCTCCCATTCCCAGGCTCAGAGGCAGGAGAAAATCCTCTAACATGTGTGCCAGAAGTTGGATATTTCCTCTTGGATACTGGGCTTGACCCATTACCTCCTTCTCTTCCAATCATTCCCACTTTCTATAAACACTCATAAGCCAGTTTCTCCACCTGGCTTATCAGTCTCAAAGCATCAGTTTCAGGCACTACATTCACTTAAAATTGCCCACAGAAGGTCCAGGTACTAAGAATTTAGTGAGAACTCTCATTGAAGTGGCCTGGTTACTGTGGCAACCCTGGAGGATCCCTAATTTCTGCAGGGGTTGGAGTAAAGTGATGAAAAAATGGGTAGGACTTCACTAGTATTTGATGAGCAAATACCGCTGCCTTTTTTTTAAAAAATTTTTTTTAATTTTTTAATTTTTTTTTTTTTATTTTTTGAGGCTGAAATCACAGAGTATTAGTGACTATATGTGAAAGTTTGAGCTGTTACCCCTACAAGAGTCTGGAGAAAATTTAGAACAGAGCAGTCCTGGATGCTTCTTGCAGGCCAAACATCTCCCACAAGACTGTTTTTCCACCATACAATAAACCATCACATAGTTACATGTACACTCCCCCCTCCCTCTCTTCTAAATACAACTCTCTGACGTTTTTTGAGAAATCAGAATTGCTGGTTACAACATAGGAGCTACAGGTATAAGCATGCACACGATCCTTCAAATTCTTGTGAGAAGCCAGTCTGCTTCCTTGTGCCAATTATTATCTAGCAAGTTCACAGGCTCAGAGCCTGATGAAAAAAAGAGAAGAACATTATGTACCAATGACTGGAAACGTTTTATCAGCAGAGCTCTTGCCTGACTTCTTTCATTTGAGTTACCTTCACCAGGGAGCACTAAGGCAAAGGCACACTCATGAAGCAATGCAACCAGAACAAAATACATCCAAGCAGACTCAAGAGTGACTGCTGCAGAAATGTCACTACTTTCTGAGTGCCTCTTGTCCCTCAGTTTTTCCTCTCCAAGAGGCACAGCTGCCTGGAATCCTCTCTTTCCTCTGCCTGCCTCACTACAGAACTACTGCTCTGCCACACTTCTTGTTTTCAGGTGCTCATCCTTGTGTCTCCCATTTGGTTTTGTTTCTGAATTGATAAGAAAAAGATCCAGAACCAGAGTAGCACATTGGATCTTAAACAGCACTTCCTGATGATCTCAGTGGAGGATTTTGCATAAAAATTGATGAGAATGAAAACTCCACAGACAATACAAATGTGAACACCAGTCCTAAATAATCAAGTCAATTGTATGCAAGATACTGAACATCCCTGGCAAGGCTTTTGTTGTCAAGTATAAATCAAAGAGAATAGCTAGTATGAAGTCATCTGGTCTCTCTGCAGCTCAGATTTGTATTTTACTCTACATTGTCAATTTTGCTTTAAAAGGTTTCTTGTTCAGTGTTTTACCCAGATATCTGCTAAAGACAGTGGGATATAGAGAAAGATACAAGCTATGTTGTCAGAGTCCCCTTTTTCCTTTTTCCCTGCACACATGCAATGCACATTCAGAGCAATTGGGAATGACACATGTAAGGACACATTTCTGCACCAACAGTGTGGTGCCTGGAGCCTGACTGCACACCAGGAGCCCACCAAAGTCACTCTATCTCTCCCCTCCTCACCTGGGCAGGGCAGAGAAAGCACAACAAAAGGCCGGTGGGTCGAGCTAAGGACACACCAATTACCATCAGGGGCAAAAGGGACTTGACTTGGGGGAAAAATAATTAATTTAATTGATTACCAATCAAATCAGAGTAGGGTAAAGAGAAATAAATCTTAAAACCAACTTCCCTCAACCTCTCCCTTCTTTGAGTCTGAAAGGAATCTTGTAGGTGTGTGTATGTAATAATCCAGAGCACATTTTTAGTGCCAGCTATCTTTCACTTGGTGATTCTTTCAAACCACCAGTGCTGTGTGCTTTCAAACCATCAGCGTTAATCCCAAAACAATCTAGGAACTCAGCTCACTGGAAGTTTTGGTCTATGACAATTATTTAGTGCAATATCCACACAAGACTTTATAGAGCTTATGTCACATGCCAGTCCCATAGGATGCAATCTGCCCAGTCTTTAACTAGATCCCATTAGTATTCTCTCTCTGGGACAGTATTAGGACTTGCTAATCCAAGTGTTAATAACTTGCTGTATTAACTAGTATCCAGGGAGTTTTTTCCACCTTTTCCTCCCCCTTTACATTCTGCCTATAAAACCCCACTATTAATAGCAAGGAGGAACAGTCAAGTGGTTACAAGACAACAGTGGATCAGATTCTTATCATGCACTTTCATCCACTCCCAAAGGCTGACTATTCTTCACAAAGACATTTTAGACATACACAGATAAAAATAATTACCTGAAAAGTTATATTAATAGATTTAATGAAGAGCTATCAGAGAGATTTGAAAGGGTCCTAACAGTCATGATGAGCTGTAGGTTGGCAGGGTTTTATGGAAAGAACAAAATGAGAGGCAGAAAAGGAACTGCTGATATTGTCTAGACTGCCCACACTGTTGTACAGTGTGCCAAACTCTCTGGACTTTGCAGGTGATATGACACCTTGGGGGAAAGTTTGTGGTTTTTCACACTAAAAGTCCTGCTCATGTGTGCAGTAGAATTATTTATGGATCTTCCTCCAACTGCAGAGATAGTACTAGTGGGATTTCTGAGGCCCTGTGTGGTGGGATGAGACATCCCACTGATTGCAATTTAGACCAGGTTTTATATTCCAAAGCTGGAAGTATTTATGAAGAGAAGGCAAAGACAGTGCACATTATTAACTGCAGAAATCAGTAAGTGCTTGAGAGAGATAAATGACCATGGATGCTATAAAAGAATAAAAAATTAATAACTACTTTTCACCTGCCAGTGGCACCATACCTTTAGAATATCTAGATGCTACTTTCCCAGAAAACAACCTTTTTTAACCATATCATTCAATCCCAGCTGAGCCTGACCCAAAGAATGTTGCAGTGGCCTCCTAAAATCTTAAATCCCCCTTCTGAAGCTGGTGTAGCTCAGAGCTCCTTCAAGTTCAGATCTTGGTCAAGTCCAGCTCACACTCATATCATATGTAGAGCAGGAAATTCCACTGCACTGAGATTTCCAAAACTGTTAGCATTTTGCATAACTCACTACTAAAAATTAGGCACCACACATTGCTATGATGCATTATTGTGGGAAAAGATCCTTAGGTTGTTTTCTTTAATACGATCTGGAGAGCTGAAAAAGTCAGAGCAGCAAACTCAGCTAAGATGAACTCTCCTGTATTTCGCTCTCCCCACCACCTTTTTTTTTTTTCCAAAATTCATTTTTACCATCAATACCTTTTAGCAACCTGTTACAGAAATATATTACAATATGCTATCCCAGGATCCTACACAATATCCCACCACAGAGAGCAAACACTAAATACTAAATATAATACTAAATACTGAACAGACTTTGGGCTGTGGATATGCCCAAGTGACTTGATGAAGGCTTGGATCTTGCTAAAAGGCAGCTGAGAGAAACTGCTGGTGCATTTTTAAGTGCTCAGTGCTACTAAACAGGAGATTCTTGGTTTTGCAAGGAACCCTAGGGCTTAGTCCCATCCAGATGTTCATAGTCCACATTTCTGAGGATCCCACAGATATCAGGAGCATGGAGAGCAAAAGGGAGGGAGAGGAGGCGAGATGTCTGCTGAGCATACACACAGAAATAAGAAGAAAAGCACTGGCTGAGTTCCAGAAATTAAAATCTGGTCCCATTGAAGCAGGCAGGAGCTTTGCCACCATGGAGACAGAATTGTACCCAATGTGAACAGTATTCTGGGAATACCCTCCCTCCAGACACACTGTGGGAGGTCTTCTGGCTCTGAAGGAAACACATAAAGGGAAATTAAACCCAAACCAAAACAACAATACCAGAACGATTAATCAACAGACAAAAAAGAATGTAGCAACAATGAAGTGAAAAGCGTTGCAGAGGTGGGTGGAAAGAAGTGGCAAGTCCTTTACCTCCTGGACCACTGAACTTTGTGAGGAGCAAGGGAGCATGCAAGGACAAGTGGTGCTGGGTGCAGGAGGCCATGTCAAGGCTGCACTGGAGTCTTGGAGTCTGCACAGATTCAATAACAAGGGGGAAAACACTTGTAGTGCAGATTCAGCCCTGGACTAGGCTCCATCAGTAATTCTATATAAAGAGGCCAGAACCCAGCAACTTCAGCAAAGATTCCTAGGAGCAATCAGCATCATCACTTACAAATTCCCAGGCAGGCTAGTTCACAGAAAGGGCACACTCAGCAAGCTCTGAAGTTGTGTAAGTGAGCATTCTGGATATGAGAAATACAATAAACAGACACAAAGCCTATAAAGTTCCATCTACTCTGAAAGCTATGACCCAGTTATTTAGCCTACAGTTGCCCCCTGATTTAGTTAGTATTTGGATTCATACCACAGCTATATATAAGGTCCTGCATGTTCCCCTTTCACTGCCTCAAGAGTTCAGGTTGCCTGCAATGCCAAGTTCTACCTTTCAGACTGCCTGAACCCTCCAATTCACAGAAGGCAACTAGAGAGCCAAATTCCCATAACTGCTGGAACTCAGCCCCTAACTCCCAACCCAAGACCTCTTCTTTGCTGCAGCTCTGCTGCAAAGAGGGACTATGTGTCTTTTCTGGGAACTACTGCAAAATGCACCATGCTGGATGTGGTGATGACAGCAGGGAAACTTGCACATCCATCAGTGACAAATATTCAAGTATTGCATTGCCCTTCAGATGAGAAATCCAGATGAAATTTCATGTCTGCCCATCAATGATGAATGAATGACAGCAGCTAACTAAGCTTTAAACCGGATTTTCCTGAGTGACTGTGTGCACACCACAGCATAGGCAGGCACACATCTGCTTTTGGAAGGTCCCAAGGTGCTCTGAGCTTTCCTCAGAGAGTTTTTCCACCCTCTCAAAACAACTGGAAATGCCTGCTTCCCCACCCACACCTCTGTCAGTGCGAGGTTCACAAAATTCAAAGAGCTTGGGCCATCTGCCAGTTTTCTCTCCTGCCCTCTCTCATACAACCAGGAAAAACCCCTTTCACAGTCCTCCCCTGGGCATGGCCAGTCTCTTCAGGTGATGAGGATCTCCTGATGCTCTGTAGTTTGCTGTGTGCCTGGGCTTGGGACAAGTTCCTTGTCTGTGGGCTCTGCTGTCAGCTCTCAGGATTGTCCAGTGTTCAGGTCTATTGTCCAATATTATCAAAGGTCAGGGGAAAAAGGGACAATAAAGTGGAAAACAAAGGGCACTAATGCAAAATTAGGTATCTTTGTAAGCTTTGCAGTATTCTGCTGTCTCTGAGCAAGCTTTTCACCCAGTTACTTGACTTAGTGGCAATGTGGAAAATGAATAAAAAATGTGTTTGTTCTGCAGACTCTTGAAACCAATCTGGAGGGAAGAGAGTGCCTGGAGAGTTACTGAGCTCTGGCAGCCTCAACACCATTGTTACTCCTGATGAGAAACCAGAAGAGCTGCTTCTCAGCCTGACAAGATCCTGGGATGAAAAGCACAGACTGCCCCTCGTGCTGGGCTCTGGACCAGGCTGCTGGCTTTTCCCAGCATGTGTCATGAAGCTGTGTGTGAGGGGCACCCACAGCCCTCCTTCCAGCCTTAACATCCTGCAGAGAACTGTGGGACAAGGACCATTATCTGTGACAGGATCTACTTGCCTCTGGAGTGCTAAAGGGCAGAGCAGAGACCAGCATTTAGCCCAGTCTTTATTACACTGTGCTGCCATCTTCCCTTTGTTTTTAAAATCAGCCTCCAATGCATTTAAAAACAATTACTGGAAGGAACAAAATCTTGTTCTGAACAGCTCTTGGCACCACTCAAGGAGACTTGAGAAAACAGAATGCCCCTGGCTGGCCATGGAAGATGGCTGGGATTACAACCTTGCTGCTCACCCCTAGCTGGACCCAGAACTTACACCATAAAAGGACCAAACCTGAAACCTGAAATCCACAAAACAATATTAAAAAATCCATTTCTGGGTCACCTGTATCTCAGGTCACAAGTCCAGTGTTTCTAGAAGCCATTCTCACTTCTATGACACTGGCATGATAACATGAGAGAAAATGGGATTATCAATTCTCTCCACAGAGTAAGAAGAGTAATGTAAAATCATTTCAGCCTAGTACCATCATGTCTCTCCTACCTTTTACACATAATATTATAACTTGTCTTCTTTTTCATGCCCAGGCCCATAGCAGTACCTAGAAATCACTGAAAATGTGCATTTTTTTCCAGAACCTACACAAATATTATACAAAAAACTGTATTTTTTCACATTCTTCTACCTCCCTTCAAGCATATCTGATGATTTTCTATAATAGCCTTGTTGATACATAAACTGGTACCAAACATAGGAAGGAATAGATAGATAGATATTTAGATAGGAACATAGATAAAAATTTTCTACTGATCTGCTATTTTACCTAAAATGAGAATTTTAGGCTAGCACAGTTCTCACTCAAAACAGCTGACAACATTCCTTTCAAACTGTCACAAGTAGATTTTTAACAGAGAACATAATTTTTAGGAACAGAGAGACATTTTGAGAGTTTCTTGTTCGAACGGTACCGCTTGCACACCTTACACAAGCGAAAAGTAAAACTGAAAACATGAAAAGTTCTCCTTTTGTTTTTGTACAAATCATCAGTGTTGTTTAACTGCACTCCAGTACAGGACCTCTGACCATCAGTGCAGCACAGCAGAACACGTGACAATTAAATTTACTTACCCTGTAGATCCCTGCTGGGCTGAAAATAAGCTCCAGCAAAAAGCGCTCCGAAGGCTGGGATGGGTTTGTGCTTGGGGTTTCTAGCCATTTACTTCAGTGCAAAATCCTGCCAGAAATTGGAACTTACTGCTTGTGGTGAAGTTGCCCTCTCCAGCCTGGGGAAAGGAGTCGACATCCTGGATGACCTGCAGCACTCCCACGGGGCGGGCTGGGGGATCCAGGGCCACCGAGCTCTCGTTCACCGTTATGTCACTGGCCCCCGTGATCTGGTTGGTGGGTGGCCCTCCTATGGATGCTTCCAAGTCTGGAGGTATATCATCCATGCAATCTGCATTTGGCTAATGGGGAAGAGAAAAGGAGAAAATCGAGCTCCTACCTGATAAAAAGATTCAGTACCGCTACTTCAGATTTTGTTTTTTTGCTTTATTTCAGTATTGAAAATGACAATGTACGATGAATTAACACACAGTTTGTCTTCATGGACTTAAAACTCTATGCAATCTGTTGGAAGAGAGACCCAAAGTATGACATGGAAATACTAAGTATTAAACTACAATTGCTAAACATTCTTATTTATACTTTTAAAAGGGTTTGGGAATGTGCACATTAAAAAAGTCACTCACTTATTGGTGTGATCTGCTCAACACAGGAAGATGGCTGAATCAGATCACAAATGTAAACAGAGACAGGAGCTGAAGTGGAACAATTATCTTCCTGAAATATACATTTTACACAGCTTACAGGAATAAGAATTCAATAAGAACTGCCTGTGGGTGCATCTATGTGCGTGCTGCAAGACTAGAAGCTAAAGCTGTTTATAAGCCAAGTTTCTAAACATCAAAAGATCATTTCCTTTGCTAATACTATATTTCCTACAAAATACAATTATGGGAAGAGAAACAAACAGACAATAATGGGAAACTGGAGAGCATTATTTGATTCACAGTCTTTCTTGCTATGTGGAGCAAGACCAGTGACAGAGAGACAGAGCAAGACTGAGCTGCAATTTGTGGATGCCTTGTTAAGTTAGCAAAGGTTAATGTAAATTGTTCCCATTTATCTTTACTCTCCAGGAACCAGACAGCTAGTCTGGATCAGCCACTTAGGTTTCATCTAACTTCAGGGCTTTGAGACATTTTTGCTGTGTGATCCATCCTCTAGCCCTAGGTATGAATTGCTCTCTCTGCCTTCCCTGTGCTCAGCACTAAGCAGAGACAGGGCTTAAGCTGCTGGACTGGACACAACATTCAGGTGGCCAGTGTCAGAGGAGGTGCACTCTGTTTGGTGGATCTGATTTTTTTTCCTCTGCTTAGCTGTCTCCCATGCCGTGGCACTGTGGAGAATCTCACTACCTGCCTATCTCCAACAGCAGGCACCAAGAAACTAAGCAAAATATGATACAGCAAAGGCTTAAAGAGAGACTTAACTTTAAGCACAAGAGAAGTCTCCTTGAATTCAAGCACAGAAGGCTACCATATGTTTACTTTTTTCCCCAGAATCAGGAACTCAGCATGTTTTCTCTTTTTCCACACATTCCCTGATTGTTGTCACCTCTCAAGTATTTTTTTTTTCACAAGTGTTCTTAATGAAAAAGACGGGCAATTTAAGCAGTCTTGTATCCACAAACTGAAGTTTGGAATGAAAACTAAAATTGTTGTTTGGCTCCAGTCTAATCCACAAGCAGCAAGAATGCCTCAGATTTGGGATTAAAAAAGGCACATTCAACTACTCCAGGTGTTAATGAAACTCATTGAATCTGTACTTTTCCAAGTGAAGCACCAATCACTTATCTGTAGGACAGGGATCCAAAACTATCCCTTATATCTATCACGCTTTCTCTTAACAATTATAAAACAATGTTTTCAGAATCTCATTTTAAATTTAATTTACCTTTGATGGCAGTGTATATTAAAAACAAAAGGCCTATTTTTCCTTTCACCTATGGGAAAAATTATTTCAATTTTTCAAGGAATCAGCTGTCTGTCCTTTGCTCTGATTCCAGTTATTCCTAGAATGGGGTTTTTATCACAAACTTTTAAATCTTTTAAAGAAGGGGATTATAATTGAAAGCCAAACCAAACATTAGACATGCAAAAATCATATTGCTTGATATTATGAATCCCTTTACTCCTGAATCATTTTAATTGAAAAAAAATGCCCAAAACTAAGCAGCATGTGATAAAACTATTTATATGAAATACTGATCAGAAAAAAAAAACCCAAACCATTATGGCTTTGGCTGCCAGAGTGACCCAGATACAGTTACTAAGTTTAATTATATTGGCTTCACTTGTTCCCTGCATGTAAGTGCTTTGAGAGCACAATTCCACTAAAGTCAAGGGAAAGCTTTGTATTGACTTCTGAGGGCTTGGCTAAGGCTCTTAGTGAATGGCTTCAAGACATAAAATCTGCTGCCAAAAATGCTGCTGACTGCAGATCCAGCAGATGTCTGCAGGAAAGGGGGAGAAGCAGAGGGAAACTATTTTATGTGATATGATTGTCCCAAGAGCAAAGTAGCTCTTTGAAAGGCACTTTCCCTGGTAATCCATTTCAAATATTACAGGTGTAGTTTGAGCTGGATTTGCCAGCAAGAGTGGAAAAGGTCAGGCCAACCATTTGCTGGTAGATGGTTGGTTAATAATCCTCTGGAGCTGCAGAGAAAAGTGGAGGTGTTGAGGTGCTCAGTGACTGTGAAAATGGGTGCAGGAGTTTTGATGCCTCACAGGTGCCTGGGGAATCTGGGATTAGGGTAGATAATATTTGAAGTCTCTATTACAAAGTAAATGCAGAGTTTAGTTGTGAATTGAATGGAAACATTTAGATATTTGGGGTCTAACCAAACCTTTCCTGGAAAATCCAAAGTCTTCCTGCTAAATGAAGCACAATATATCCACAGACATGCAAGCCAGGTCTTTAATAATAACCACAGAACAAATATGCAGCCAGTGGGGAAAAAAAACCCCATAGCCTATCTATGGTAAGGTTTCCTCTTTCCTCCCATTGTAAAAGCCTGCAAAAGGGCTTTGGCAAATTTGTGACCAAGTCTCTCATCAGAGGCTGATGCCTGCCTAAGGCTTTTTTCATCTTTTGTGAGTGGAAATTTCAGCAGAGGGCTCAGCAAGACTCAAAAATGTGGCTAGGGAATGACATTTTGCTTCATCCACTCTACAGGAATGTTTGCCACCTCTCACTGAGAAGCCCTAGAACTTTACAGGTTCTTGGAAAGCAACATATTTTCCCACAGCAGCCTATGGACACCTGGCTAAGTGATGAGTCTCTAAAAACACCAGTTTTGTGTGTGCTGGTGGCTTTTTTGGCTCATGGGAGCACCAGAAAACACACCTTAGGGATGATGCCCTCCCCAGGCTGCCCTCAGCAGGTGCTGGGCACTGAGAGGGGTGAGGACAAAATAATATCTGTGCAGGTGGAAAACAGGCCCAGGAAGCTGAGCAGGAGCTCAAAAAGACACAGGTTAGGCAGGAGGGGTTATGCAGAGGAGAAGCAGGAGAGAGTATAAGGTAGGAAAGGAATAAAGAGGAGTTGAGGTGTATTTTAAAAAGAGAAGGTAGAAAAAAGAGGAGGAGGAGCAAGTGATAACAGTTTAGGAATTTTTAACCCTCAACCTACCAGATGCTCTTATACCTCCGCTTTCTTTGCTGTCAGTCAGAGTAAACCTGCCACAGAGGCTACTATCTACTCCAATTTCCCGTGGACAGCAGCTGCTAATCTAAGTCACTGTGAGGGATAAGGCTCTTCCTTTGTGAACATATCCAATGATCCATGTATGCCAAAATGCTTCCTTCTAGAGACTAATAGGGCTGTTTTCAGCTTGCTGTCTTAGAACAACCTACAGGAAATTTTAACATAATTCATACAATAAAATCCCCTAAAAAAATTGCTTGTGGAACATTAACATCCAAGAGCTTTACTTTTAGTGTTAAGACAGACCAACACTAAAGCTGGTTTGGAAACCTTCATTTGAACCAGTTGTTCATGTAGGTTACAGCAGCTTTTTTAATTACATGCCCAGTACAATAACTTCTACAGAAGCTCCATGCAGAAAGCTCAGGACAGCAGGATGGATCCTTGTTCTGCTGTGCTGCACAGAGAGGAGAGGGAGCTATGAGAAGGGAAACAGGGCTTGAGGAAATGGAATGGTGCTTCAATTATTCCTGGCAACTAGGTACTTCTACATCTACCACTACACAGCTGGTCACAGGCAGTGAAATCCAGCCATATAAACCAAAATTCTACACATGGACTCTGGGCATGGTTTTTCATTCCACTAGCTGTGCCCAGCCTCCAACTGTCTGTGGACATGCTTAGCCTTCAGCAGCAGCCAGTGAAGCCAGTGAGAGCTGTGCTCTGGATGTAAATTCTAACAGCACTAAACTTTGTGGGAAGCCTTTAACATCTCACTGCAGGCCTCCAGAAAGCATTGGTCTGGTTTGCCTACAGCCCCTGATTATGAAGCTGGACAAAGAGCACATTAGTGAAGTGCTGGACAAAAAGGTGAGTGTGAGAGCAAAAATGGTTTGGTGCTGTCAGATGCACAGGGAAGCCACGGAACAATACACTGGGTAGGGAGAAGAGGTGTCAGAACCCTGTGTAACTGCTCATGGCAGACCTGTGAGCTGGGACAGAACCTGGGGAAATATGTCTGTATTTAAGCCTAGGTGCAGACATGCTGAATGGCAGAGCTAGCCCTCATTCTGGCTTTTCATCTCAAGCACTGATTTAAGAGTTGCATCAACTCTCAATACACTAAAGACAACATACACATTTAGCAGAAAAAGTAGCCAAATTATTTTGATGCATTACCCTAGCTACAATGCCCTGCTTCCTCTTCCCCTTTGTATGTTTTTAGTTTGGATTATATTAGGTTTATTAACATATCTGCCTACAGCCTGCTTCCTAGTCTGCATGAAACTGAGTTCTCTGAGAATGGCTATGCCATTTTACTTTATACAGCTCTTCCAAATGTGAACTGGTGCATCACTGACTGAGACTCAGGGGGCTATTTACAGCACCTGTTAATGCATCACCTGGAGGTGTTTCAGTACTGAACTTCACAAGCCTTGCACAGTGGGGGACAGTGACTCACTCCTTCCTGGTGAAGCCCCTGAGCTCCATGATAGCTCCAGCTGGGAAACTGTATGACATTCACTATCTGAATGCAAACATGCAACTAGAAAGATCAATTACTTTGGCAATTTCTAACCACATTTGAATGTTCCAAATAACAAAGAGCTTAACAATTTCTGGTGTGTCATGTGCTTCACCACATGCTTAGCAACTGGGAGAAATGGCCCTTAGCTGGAATTAGGAGTACAGATCTTGCTTCAGATAGACCTTAAGAGAAATCTGACAGAAAAAGGACTTGCTTCCCCAGAATGAGCAATTAATTGTCCTTGATGAGTATAGGAGAGAAAATTTTATTTGCAGACTTGCTGCTTTCAGGCTTGAACCGAGGGCATGATTAAAAAATAAATCCAGTCCTGAAAGCTATGTGAAAGATTCTATAAATCCACCAAAACACCAGTGAACAACCTTCTGCTCCACCAAGCAGGCAGCCACAGACACACAAATCCCAACACCCAACCAAGCCCCATGCACACACTCTTCCTTACTAATACAAGTGGGGTGCAGGACAGAGAGTCAGACATTTCCAATTGTACTTCCCTTAATAAATCAATTAATTATTCAGTAATATGGCAAAAAGAGTAAGATGGGAACAGACAGGCAAAGCTGGGGACATACTCAGGTGGCTGGTGTTTCTCTTCTGCCCTGATGGGCTGCTCTGCAAAGTGCTTACCGGAATCCCTAGAGCTTTCAGAATATTCATTTTACACATCGGGCAGGTGCGATGGTCTAGCAGCCAGGGGTCTACACAGGACTTGTGGAAAAGATGCCTGCAATGAAAACCAGGATATCTTAATTCAAATGCACCACAGCACAATTTAACACTTAGTACCAGATTATTCTGAACTCCTTTAAGTGAGAGTATTTCAAGTGGTGCAGTTTGTGACCTCTGCAAGGACTGCAGAACCAGGTCCTATGCACACAAGGCTAAAATGATTCCTGCAGCACCCCAAGCACATGTGCACATTTCACTGTGTTTGGAATAGAAGACATACATATTTAGAGATTTAGGGAAAATATACAAAATGCATTAGCAAACCCCATATCCTCTAAATGTTAAAGGCTGTCAGTAAACAAAAGCTGCTTGCTGGTAAAGGTAAAAATCATGTTAGTTTTTCTTAACAGTTCTACAGAGAAACCTGATTACACATAATTTAAATGTGAAGCCATTGAGGGTCTAGTATTTTTCAGGATAGAGGCACAAAGAAATAAATTGAATTAGAAAAAAGAAATACTTTTCATTTAAACAGAAAAACCAATACAATGCTTTAAAAAATATTCTCTCTGACTTCCCTGCTCTTTAGAAGCTGCCCATCAGAGAGAGCACCGACACTGTTCCCTGAAGGAACTGTTGCTAGTCCTCTTCTGAGGCTGAAGTGACCACCAAGCAACTACCTGAGCCCTGTAGCTGCTGGGCACTTTTCCTAGCCATTAATCAGGTGGAGGAACTGAAAGTTTCTTGTTTAGCTTTGCCTTTAACAAACTCATAATGACTGTAGAGATCTTTAGGGCATGTACCTGACTGGCAGACTGTACTCTCTCTTGAGAGCATATTCTGTTACTAGGAATGCTAGCAAACATTTCCTCACCCAAAAAGGCTGCTCAGGGAAGTGGTATATGGAGGTATTTAAGATGTGTGGATGTGGCACTTAGGGACATGCTTTAGGTGGTCCTGGCAGTGCTGGGTCTATTGTTAGACTTGAAACACCTAAATATCTGTATGATCCTAAGGCTCTGCCTGGAGCATGGCACACACCAGTCTCTACAGGAAATCCCATCTCTGAGGAAGCCAGAGTCACCTAATGTACCAAAGCAACTCTAAATATTGAACTGCTGCTGATTCAGCTGAATGGGTCAGCAGAGGAATTGTGCCACTACACGGCAAATATTGCATTCCTGTGCTTTGTATCATTTCATACAGCTATGGGAAAGGGCAAACATATTCTTGGAGGTGTGATCTAGTCTAATTACATCAGTTGGCTGAGGTATAAAAACTCATTTGAACCTGTATGTCAACATGATTAATCAAATGAAGCATTGTGATATTTGAAGTTTAAGCCACTACTTTACTAAGGCTACTAAAGTTCACAGCTGCCCTTCCAAACAAGACCTGACCTAATGGATAACAACAAATGAACCAGATTTTGGTCTCTGTCCTGCTTAACATTCCTTTCCTTCTATCTTAGGAGGGGCATATTCAGCACACCATCAGACAAGCATTCTGAATAGGCAAAAGCACAAAGATACAGTTCTTAGGCACATGTAATTTTACATTTAAAATCTAACCAACAGATTTTCTTGAGTTTGTTAGTCCATGGAGGGTACTGAAAAATCTGTCTTGCCTTTCAGCTATATGAAATAATGATGAAATTCTTGTTAGTGATTAGTTTTCTTTAATTATATAATCCTTACATGGCTTATTGGCAAATATCTGAAGCGTGTTTGTGCCAAAACAATCAGTCCTTTTACAAAACCTGAGATATTTATTAAACTCTCAGAAAACAAAACGGATTTCCAAAATCTGTTTTGAATAAAAATTACATAGTTTCCACCAAGACATTTTAACATAGATGAGAAAATCCCCTTTAGTTTTCAATTTCCAGTTTTGAAAGCCTCAGTCAATCTGGCATTCATATTAGAGAATTCCATGGTGTTTGTTCATCATCAAAAGCTTGGAACACTTTCATGCCTTAAAGACTTTAAAATCTGAAGTTCGGTGTTCCTGAAGTTGGCTTTAAAAACAATATTCTAAAATAAGTCCTAACAATGCCAGGTAATTTAAATACATGACAGATCTTGTCACTTTGCACTTCTCAATACTAATTTAGCAAAGTATATTACGACTCCATTAATTTCACCTTTAATATGTACTACAGAAGGAACCTGATTATTTGACAGAAATCCACAGAATAATGGAATGCTACTACTAATCAGGTAAAGATTTGCCTTTTAAATTTTTTGAACAGCTCAATACAAGTAGAGCTATTATAGTATCTGTTTTGAACATGTAAACATTTGTGCAGAAAAGCAAGGTGGCAGGCTTTGCAGATTTGGATTTGAAAGTTTGTTAGGTATAGCACTAGTACATGCTTACGGCACCCAACAAATTGTCAACTGTAATGTGTTTCAAATTCAACCAAAAAGAAGGGTCAGCATAAAGTAAGACAAGAGTAACTACAGTATTTCACTGTCACATGGTAAGACAAAGACATAAAAAGATCAATTGCAACAAAAATCCCTCCCTTTGCAGTTTTGACTGATGCAAGTTTTAAATGGAAGGAGAGGACAGAGCCATCATGGATGATTTCAGAAGTAATGACCCATACAGGGAGACAGTAGGAGAAGTTTCAAGTTCAGCCTCAGGACATGGCTTTGACAACCAAACTCAAAGCTAGAAAAAAATACAAGTTTTTTTTTCCCTGTGTGCAACCACATTCCTTGCAAAACTATGTTGATTTGGATGGGTTGAAAAGTTTCTCAAAAGAACTGCAACTGATTAGTTGACAGAGAGGAAGGCGAGATGTTCCAACAACCTCATACAAAAAGGTTTTCATGAGGGAAAGGAAACAACTCCTTTCCACCTCCACCTCTCCCAGGGATAAGAAGCACAATGATGTTGTTTAAACTGCAGCAAGTGAGATCCAGGTTACACAACAAGAAAGGCTTTGCCACAGTCAAGGTAATGAAGCACTGCAATAAATTATCAGGGGAATTTGCAGCCTTCACCCCGGGAGAGTGCAGAGTGTGTTGGAAAAATCTGCCAAGAACGACACGTGCGTGCCAGTGCCCCTGTGCTGTTCCACAGGTGGTGCCTCCTGGGATCCCTCCTGCACTCTCCTGGGCTGTGCAAAGCTCACAGAGCACAAAGCAAAAGAACCTCCAAGTCCCAGAGCATTCCACTCAGTATCATCTAAATAGCACGTCACATTTTTTAGCTAGACATTGCTTTTGTTTGGAACATATTTATGTTTTCTTTATAATATGTGCTTTTAATCATACAAGAAAAAAAAAAATGATGTCACACTAAGCCTCCCCTCCAAAAAAAAAAAAGAATTAAAAAAATAATAATAATACAACTATTGTAAAGCATTCAGCTTGCCAGCAATTTTGAGAGGCTTTTTTTCCAAATGAAGGGAAACTGTTCTCCTCCCACCTTCCACTCCTTGCCTCACCTATGCAGAAAGAGAGGTACAACCCCAATAACCCTAAGTAAGAGCATCAGTTGCCTGGATTAGACATAGGGCTGAAGTAAAGGATTTAGAATTTTTGTGAGACTGGGTAGTACTGCAGTATCCAACAAGAAGGCTTTAGATTTTCGGGGGGGTGCATGTACAGTATTAGCTATTTCTGAGGAGGACAAAAAAAGATGATGATGAGGGTGAGAGGAAGGAATCAAAGGGAAGAATGTGTGTGATGAAATAATTTTCACAGGAAGCTAATAAAAAGAGAAAGCAGGAGTGAAAACTCTGAAATCACAGTTCTTCATGGAGTGAAGGTTCAGGGCAAAAGAACAAGCTGGAGTGAGGTCAGAGAATGTGTTTATTGGTGAAAGAAATGAAACAGCAAAAAAAAAAGAACCTATGAGGCACACAGCAGAGATAAGGTTGAAAGAAATGTCTTGCTTCTCTATAGAAGTTTAGTTAAGTTGGTAAAAGTTCAGTAAAAGGCACATTGGGAGCAGCAGGATCAGTACCTTCTCCAAAGTTAGAGCAGAAAAGACAATGGTGTTTTGAATGTGGAGATGGAAGACAAGCAGAATGAAGCAGGGCTGTGACAAGAGATGTCACTCTGGGAACAATGAACTTGGTTACATTTGGTCTTGTCTCAGTGCCCTTAAAGACAACTTCAGAGACGCTTGCTACCATTAAACATAAAACCAGCTGCAAGTCAATGCTTTTTACTTTTACCAAGTGTCATTCCTTACTTATTTAATACACTCTGTAGAATGAAGTTTTATTATTATGTCAGTCGTGGGAGCTGCCTGTTGAAGACAGAGAGGAAGGAGCAGAAGTTCACTTGGAATTCTCCTCCGAGCTCTCCAGAGTGGGGTAGATAAAAACATAAAAAATATACATAAAAATCCCAGTGCCAGCAGCAAAGAGAGGACACTTGGGAAAACAGCCCAACTCCTAGCAAACATGTATCTATTTAACTTCAAAGTCACTGTGCTATACTGGAGGTTTAATGAGGTTCCCAAGTTAGAAACTGCACATGGCTTAAGTGACGATGCAGGAGCAGGAAAACTACAGAGCCTGTAGGTCTTTATCAAGACATGACACACTCCTACTCCCTCCATAGAAACAGAAATAAATCCACTTTCTTTTGCTTTGGATGAGGAGATTGAAAACAGAAAGAATCATGAGTACCATTTCATGTTCCAGAAGTTCAAACCCATCCAAGCGTGTAAAACACTGCCCTCACAGTTTGTGCAGCAGGAAAGCCAGGGCTGGTGAAATAGCTGCTTGAGAAAGAACTTGGAGATTTTAAAATTCCAGACTGCTCAGGCTCAAACTGTGGCTATTCTACAAGACAGTTCTGCTACTGCTACCCTTTTAGCATGAGTCATTTTCTGGGTGACCTTTTATGTCAGCCAAGAGCCAAACACCACCTGTTAACTCTGTGTTTCCTACTCACTCTGCCTGATGCAATGCCTTGAATGACAAAGGCTCATGGAATTATGAGGTGGGACACAAGTGAAAGCTAAAGCTTAGACATGTATTTAAGCTGTTGTAGATCTACCTCCAAACACTGCCTGTCTCTATCATGCAAAAGTTCCAAGCTTTATTCTGCTTCCATGTAAACAGGCTTGGTGCCAAACCAAGGTTCACATTTTCTGGTAATTTCTCTTTTTTTTTTCTGTATTTCTGCTTCATGAAGTGATGTGTTTGTGTCTGCTTGTAGGAAAAAAAAAAGAGAATTCACATCCAATTTGTCACTGTGGGGGATTTACAGTAGGTCAAATTTATGATTAATCTGTTGCTTTGTGCTAGCCATTTAGTGATGGCAGTAAACAGATTTAATGAATCAACATGAACTAACAGAAATGGACAGCTTGTAACATTCAAATATCTACTAGGGTACAACACAGCAGGAAAATAAACAAGTATTTTGGTTTCTCAAGCCAGTGAACATGACTCAGGAGAAGAAGGAAGTTCTATTGAAAGAAATAAAATCTCTGCTCTATGTGTGCAGCACTTCAGATCTATATTTCCAGGGAAACCAAACACTTGCTGTAGCTCGCCTAGAGGCAACTGATCCTAGGAAATTTCCTAAAAAATTGATTTCCTTAGAGAAATCCTCCATTAGGTAACACTTCACAAATGCCCATGCAAGAGCACAAAGATGAATACAGATGCTAGGGGTGGCAAGGGGCTGCACTCCTGTGTCACATCACTGCAGGTGGATGTGCTGCACACACAAGGCATGTTTTACTCAGTACACCTCTTTCTATGGCTGGGTTTGTTTTTTTTTTTTTTTTGGACAAAATTCATCATTTTCTCAGGCCCAGGATAGCAAGAGAAGTAGCTCAATGGGGAGCAGGATCCTGCTCTATCCCTGGCTGCTGTGGCCAGGGTTCACTTGCAAGTCAGAGGCAACTTCTCCTAAGACATTTATTCTAATTAAAAAAACAGAAAACAGTGAGGAAAACAGATGAATCAAAATTTGAGTAAAAAAAACCTACTGAAGACTTTGTTATAGGCCCAGGTCAGACAAAATTTCTGGCTACCATACTAAACCCTCAGAGTCTTACCACCATCAACACTAATTTCACTTCATGTTGAACAAAAAGGCATTTCAGATATTTTTACCAACGGACTTTGAAGAGGCCAAAATAACAAACTCACCCTTCCCCCCCACCACCAAGTTCTCAGGTAATCTCATCAGTGTGAAACTGAGAGCAGAGACTGTCTTGAAGAAGAAATTATTAAAGCTAAAAGCACCTTCATTTTACCTGCAAGGCAATATCCTGACAACATCATTGGGCTTGTAGCCTTCGATACAAACAGCACAGTTATCAAAGTCTGGCTCAGTCTCCTACAGGAAAGAGAATATTCATCATATTCATTTTTTATTTTGTCAGCTAATCTCTTCGTACAAGAGCCTATGTGACAAAGTAAAACAGTCACTGAAGCAGACTGCTAATCCAGTAATGCATTTCAAAACCAGCAAGTCAGATTTTCTGACACGTTTCCAGCTGGAAATTTGCACTGGGAAGCATGCAGATTTAGTTAGCATGTTTTAACTTTCAGAGTTTTCTATGTCTTGAGCCGAGTCACCCTCTCTCCCCACTCCATCCCATTTACCAGCACTCCTCCCCCACCTGAAGGACACAGTAGCTAAATAAACAACTGGCATTTCTGTTCTGCCTCATTGTCCCAGAGGTCTGAAGGAAACCTCAGCACAGAGTTTCATTTAGTAACAAGCATTTTGAAAAATTACCTTGTCACCTTTCCTGATGGTCCTGACTTGCAGCTTGCTGATTGCTTTCTTTGCAGCATCTCCAAGCCGGCGCTGCAATACAAAATTTGCTCTTAAAAAGAGTATCTCTTCATGCAGAAATCAAAACTTTTTCTCCGTAGGCTTCTTAAAATAATTTTAAGTACATAGAACAGGATAGGGTATAAATATAAACACAATAATTCATAGTAAGGGCATAGTAGGTGTGCTACAACTGCAGCAGTGTGTACCAATGTAGGTAACGAACCCATTATTTGGGCTACTTCTTCCCTCTCTTTTTTAAATGACACTTGTTAAAAAAAAATACTGGGCAGTCAGCAGAATGAGCACTGAACTTTATTCTTACATTGCTCCATAACTAGTTCATGATCTTCAGCAGGATACAGCTTCTGAAAGTGACCTGTTAATTTTTTAACCACAAAACCTCTGAATAATCTCTCCTGCCTTTTTTCCTGCAATACAGAGTTAACTGCTTTATAAAAATGAGGTGGAAGCATCTGCAGTTTCTTACAGGTAAAGCACTGCAGTCACATCCTGTCCACACATAACCATTTGCTCACTCTTTGCCTTTCTATCATTCCCTCCAGTGGACCATAAAGTGATTACCATGTGACGTTTCTGACTGTTCTCCCGTGTTTCCAAAACACTGTTACTGTGCTGGCAGGGTCACAGCCACCAGGATTAAAGTATGCAATAACAGCCTGACACAAAACACCCTGTCCTCAGACACTGAAGATGGACAAGTCTGCTCCTTGCAAGAGGCTGGGAACATGGAGGGGCAGCTCACACAATCACTGCTCAGCACCCTGTGCTATGGAGCTCGCTCCTGTATCAGTGCTCCAAGGACTTGGCTGCTCACTTGTGCCAATCCAGCAACAAAGCAGTCTGGAGACAGACTCACAGGCTGGAAAAGTCTTTGGGAGGTCATGTACTCCCACCCCCTGCTCAAGGCTGGGTCAACTTCAAAGTCAGAGCTGCGTTAGTCAAGTTTTGAATATCTCCAGGAAAGGAGATTTCACAACCTCTCTGGATAATTTGTTCCAGTGCTTAACCAATCTCAGTCTTTTTTCTTCTCTAAACATACTAATGGAATTTCCCTTGCTGGTAATTTGTGACAATTATCCTGTGCACTTCCAGGAAGAGGCTGATTCTGACTCCTCTCTGACCACCCTTTTTGCAGCTGGAAGCAGAGCCCTTCCTCCTCCTCCTCCTCCACTCCCCATCCAGCTTAGCATGCTCCCTTCATCCCTCCTCAGATGCCATGTGCTTCTGCCCCCAGACCACACTGGTGACCCTCCTCTGGGCACTCCCCATTTTTTCTGTGCCTCTCTCACATGGTTTCGTGCAGCAATGCCCACTCCTATGTCTTTTTTATAACAGTTCATGTTCCAATTTAGCACCAATAAATGACTTAAACTCTTCCCTTCACCTCCTCTCCCCAGCCTCATTTCCAGCCATGTGTTGTTAGACAGGAGAGGGACTTTGGTGACACAGAAGACATTCAACTTTCTGAGCTGGGAAACTCTTGTGCCAGAGTTCAGAGGAGCCTGTCAGCAGGAAGGGTTTCCAGCTGGAGGGTGAGAGCAAGAGGCCAAAAACTGAAGGAAGTTCAAGGTATTTTATAAGTTGAGACCTAATCACCACACTGATAGGACCAGTAAGTTACCACTTTGGTCTTCACTGGATTAAAGTTAGAGAGTGAGCTTATTGGATTGGAAAGGCTGACAAAACACATGCAATATTAAAAGCAGAGTGCAATTTCAGGTCTGGCTAAAGAGGTGAAAACCATCTTGGCTACCGGAAGATTTACGTATGAGCTTTCCAGCAACTTAATTATGGCTTGTGAAGGAGTATCTTGTAGCTATACAACATCTCTTTCTGTGGTCCATTTTTCTCACAGTCTCCCTTAAATAAAAGAATCAAATGAGAGTTGGAAACATTTCTTGTCAGCTATTTGGTTCTTTAATGTAAATCAAAGACAGACTGATGACAGACAGTGAGACAAGAGCCATTATGTCATGCTTCAGAAAGTGCTTGTGATCCCTTTTTATCATTATTATTACTTTAATGAATGAAATGTCTCAGTTCTTTTTTGCACATTCTTGAAGGGGAAAGGACAAGATTAAAAACTCATGTACATCTTTGATCTGCTTGCTTTTATGTTTGCTTTCTCTTATCTATCATAAATAGTAAGCTCATAACTTACATGTAAATGAGAATAATTTAGTTTATGAAAGAACAGGAATTTCTTGGACTAAAGTCACACTTTCAAAGTATTCTCCCATCTGAATGCAAGACATGCTATCAATAACCAGTGATTTTTTCTAAAAGATAAGAGGTATTACAGCAGTTTGAGGGTTTAAAGTGAGGCTTAGAGATTTACAGTCACAAATCTTATAATCCCATTAGCAAGGCTGCCACATTCAGTACTGGACTGGAAGGAGTTAAGCATATCAGGTGCAGTGGTCTTGAGGAGATGGCAATGCTCATTAAAAAGGAAGGACAGTCACATGGAAAGCACCACTACTGTGTTGCTGAGAAAGCAAATGACCCTAAATGCCGTGGAAGAGAAGTTACAGTAAGTGCTTCTCCCTTAATGGCCTTACTGTACTAGCACCTTTGCAAGGAGATCCCCTTGTGCCTTGTGCAGAATGAGATGAGGTATCAGACACATCTAGCCACAGACAACATCTGCAGACTCCATCATGGGAAGGAAGCACCTTCCCAAGCCCCTTCAGAGATTGACATCCCCATTCAGTGGCCCAAAACTCTCATTCCAAGCCACAGCCACCAGTCTTACTACTCAGATAAATGCTGCACATGCTGACAGTCACACACTAAAGATTAACCCAGGACACACAAAGATCCTCCTCAACTCCAGTGCAATCACTACCTGCTTTGGCTTTCACTATCCTGCAAAGTTTAAGGAGCCCAACTACTTTCAAAATTACTTTGTAGAAAACTTCCTCTGAACAAAAAGCCAATGGAAAGAAGGGATGTGGAAGAAATGTGCTAAACATATCTGGTACTGAAACATCATCCCCTCTTCATTTTCCCATCTCACAAACAATAAAAAGAGAACTATTGCTGGTGAAATATGAAATCTGACACACTGACAGGGTTGGTTGGTTGTTGTAATTGTTGTTTTTAAGTCTGTGCCTTGGCTGTTACAGGGCTGTAACATCAGGTCATATTTTGTTAAATTAGCTCTGGAACTTAACTTGTCATGTTATTCAAAACTGCCTCTAATTAGCTCTGCAATGTGATGTTTCTTGATTTAAACCATTTCCACAGCCTTTTACAAACTCTCTCATCTTCAGGAGCCCTCCAGGAACAAGCTTTGAGGAAACAGATTTTCTTGCATGAATTTATCCTCTTCATGACAAAAGGATTCATCATCAGGGCAACCACCTACTCCCTGGACATCTTGTTAGGTTGGGAAAAAAGGTTCAATCATGTGAATATCTATCTATCTTGTACTTCCATATGTAATGCACAGTTGTCTGTGCTAGAGGTACTCTTAAAAATTTAATGTATTAAAACAAAAATTGATACCTCACCATGTTTGTAGCTGACACCCTGGCTGTAGGTGCACAAGCCCACAGTGGAAGACAATTCTGTGCTCTACTGCATTAATTCCCAGCCAAGCTGGGATGAATAGGCCCTGGCATTCAGCAAGAATCTTTGAAATCCTGATTCTCCACTCATCAAAATCAGGCATCTAATTGGAGTAAGCTGTGTCTTCCTTCTGGCATATGAAATCAGATTCTGCACACATGACAAGGAAGAGAGGTGACTGAAGATGTAGATGGAATATGTCCAGCTTTCATCTCACTGTGGAGTCCCAGGAAATTATTCCAGGAGATTTTTCAGTCTTTCTAGCTGCCTCTCTCAATAGCTGGACTCATTGCTTTCTGGATGGACAATTAAATCAGTTTGTTTTGGATTTAGTGCTTGCTCAGAAACTTACACCCAATGAAAGAAGGGAAGCATACCTGGAAAGCAGAGTCACCAGATTAAGAAAGACTAGACAAAAGTGTTTATGAGGCCTGACAAAATGACACTGTGATTTCAATCAGAAATTTGTGATCCCACCCTTGAGCTACAAGAAAACATGTCAAAGAAAAAAAAACCCAGAACTTGATGGAAAAGAGAGAGTAACACTCATGGGAAGGGCAACAGCAAGCTGTGCTCTTCTGAACTACATACATCATTATATTCCATAGGCAGGACTAAAAGAAACTAAACTGAAGGAACACAGCAACTCATTAACACAAATCATAGAGTGCTACCATTTTTCATATGAAAAGAGCTAAAAAAGAGATTAGATGTCAGACAAAATTGTATGAAGAGAAGTGCATGAAGACTTTCTAGGTTGCCCCTTATTATTGCCCCTCAAAATCAGTAACATGCAATTACTTAGGAGACATGCTTTCTAATTCTTCTGAAGAAGAGAATAGTATAATAACCAAGTTATTAAAACCCTTCATCTATCCATAGGACAACTGTTAGTGTACAACATGTTGGTCTCATTCAAACTTTGGAAAGAAAACACTAAAAAGGAAATATGTTTGAACATATAAACACATCAGTTTCAAACTATAACATATTACCTGAATGAGCTTCTTATTTTGCTGAGTTTCATGTTTATGTGTGTCTATTTACACTGCTAAGCTGCCTGTATAATTATTTGATTGAAAGCACACTTACTCACACAAATTAGGCATGCATGTGCTTTTGCAGACAAAGCATCTAAAAATTATCACAGCCGTTGCAGTCACAGCGAATCTGCTGCCAATGATGTTCAAATTCCAGCTGGGATAGTCTCATTTTTGCTATCCAAAATTTCAGACTGTATATTTAAAAGGAAAACATATTCTTTCTGTCTGTAAATACAAAGCAGCTGCTCTCTATCTCAGAGGATGCCTGAATTTCAATGGGGGAAGGCAAGGGATCCCTACACGACAAGTATTTGTTACAGAGTGTGCAGCAGTCCCTTCCTCTACAAGATGATTATTCATACTCTGAGTTTTACCTTTTCTGCAGAATAAGCAAGGCAAGCCTCCTGGCCCTGATAGTAATTTATTGAGGGTTCAGAACCTCTCTGAAATACAGTGCCCTTTTTTTTTTTCTGCAGTAAAATGGTTATTTCTTCAGATTTCTTACATTTGATAGCATTTTCTACTGTACCATTAGAATGAAATGTAGAAGCCTCAGCTTCCCAGTTCTGCTGAGATAGCTGCATCTGGACAAGAAAATATTAAATTTATTATTATTGCTGCTATTATTATTCACTGCTGAACTATCATAAAGGTGGACAGTGCTTTATAAAATCACTGCTGCTGACTTCTCTTCAGCTCTATAGACTTTTTATCTCTTTCAAGGGTTTAGGACAAGATGCCAAAACCAATAGCAATGGTTTAATAACATTGGTGGCTATCACTACAGTCCTGTTCAGTGATCATTATTATCAAATGAAGAGAGCCATGTTTGTCTTTCTAGCCCAAGATGCTTCTAAGGAAGCATTAAAGTGAGAATATTTTTTTTTTCCTTTCTTCACTTATTGTGAATCACTGTTTCACACACACACACACACCTCACAGTGTTTTAGTCAGCATTTTGATTTCAAGAGTCTTTAGTTATATACATTGCTATGACATTAGGCTATGTGTACCAAAACAATCTTTTCATAAATAAACATCTTTCTATTTTTTTTGTGTTTTGCATAAGGAAAAAAACCCATAATATACAGACACTATTAGTTTCTTTTTTTTCTTGAATCCCATCCATATTGACAGAAGCCTTGGCTTGTCCCAGACACAGTAATTTTTATATTTCTATTATTCTCACATGCTCGACTTTCTGTTTTTACCAGACACCGACAATTTCTTTAACTTTTACATCAACGATAAATCCCGTGGTGATTTTTTTGGAAGCACAAACAGTTGCTCCAGCCCTGCTCACCTGATTTCTGTCTCTGGCGTTGGCATAGCGGAACCTCTGGATGTAGTAGAAGACCAGCCATGCCAGGGAGATGATCATCAGCACGATGAAGGAGATGGAGACGAACACCACCGAGGTGCGGCTGACGTACTTCTGCAGGTTGCGTGTCCCGATGGTGATGTACATCATCACCGTGATGTTCCTCTCCAGCAGGCTCACTATCTCTTTCCCTTTGGGCTCAGGAATCATTATTGCTACGACATCTTCTAAGCCTAGCAGACACAGAGAGAAAAGGAACCTTAAGTGAAACAAGTGATCACCAAAAGGCAGTCGTAGAATCAAAGAGTATCCTGAGTTGGAAGGGACTCATAAAAAGCAGTGAAGTCCAGCTCCTGGCCCTGCACAGGACATCCCAATAATTCCACCATGTGCCTCAGAACTTTGTCCAAATGCTTCTTGAGCTCTGTCAGGCTTGGTTCTGTGACCACTTCCCTGGGGAGCCTCTTCCAGTGCCCAGCCACCCTTTGGGTGAAAAATCTTTTCTTAATATCCAACCTGATACAACTGACACAACTTCATGCCATTTCTTTGGGTCCCGTCACTGCTCACTGGAGAGATCAGTGCCTGTCCTGCCACTTCCCCTCCTGATGAGGTGATAACCACACTGAGGTCTCCCCTCGGTCTCCTCCAGGCTGGACACACCAAGTGCCCTCAGCCACTCCTCACACGGCTTCCCCTCAAGGCCCTTCCCTATCCTCGTGCCCTCCTCTGGACACTCTCTAATGGCTCCATGTCATTTTTATACTGTGGCACC
>JANRMJ010000088.1:10005628-10047552 GCA_025584955.1 Alethe diademata
GCGCACACGGCGGCGCGGATCGCGGTGCGGGCTCGGCCCCCGCCCGGCCCCGCCGAGGGGCTCCCGGTGGAGGGGGGCTCCTGGCAGAGGGATTTCTGGCAGAGGGATTTCTGGCAAAGGGGCTCCCGGGGAAGCGCCGCCGGCGGGAGCGGCGCGGCGTCGCCACCTGGCGGGAGCGCGGGCCGGTCCCGGGATCCGCGCCGGGATCCGCGCCGGGATCCGCGCATCTCCCGGGAGCGCAGCCCGGCGCCTCCGAGCGCCCGCTGCAACTTCAGCTTCTCTCTGGTTTTACCACTTCTTCTCACTGCTCCTCGTACAGAGGTTTTAATATACATCCCGAATACGTGTCCGGCTGTACTTTCCGGAATGGGAAGGACAGGCGCGTTTGCTAGAATCAGGTGTGACTGACAGGAGCACAGAAAGCCTCAAAGAGTGATGGAGCTGCTCTCTGGAGGCAGTTAGACGATGTGTTTAATTTTGTTTCGGTGAAAGCCCAGACTTGGGGATTTTTAGTGTGTGAAACACCCCAAAAGAATTTTGGCCATGACTGACACCTTTCAAAAGGATCAAAACGCAGCTGGACTCCATGTCTGTTTGTCTATACTATTGCAAATGATTCCACTTTCCTATTCCTATGTTCAGTAACAAAAGAATGTCTTACAAGATTTATAGGTAGTGCCTGTTGTAGCCCCTGTTAGTAAAACCTGCTGCTGGAAATACCATTCACTTTTATTCAATGAGTGCCTGAGTATCTCACTCGTGTCAATATTTGCCTCTTTCCAGATTATGTTCACAGCTGCCCATGATCCAAGCAAACAAGTCTTAACCATGTTTTACACACACACACATGCTGCTTTGAGAAAGTTAATTCCCTAAAGATGAAAATAAATGCATTTGGGAGGAAAATGTGAATAGGGGAATAAAATAGAGAAGTTTACAGGGAAATATGGTGATTTACCAAGAAGTCTACCGTCAAGCAAGAGGAAAACTTTCCTTGAAAGTCCATTGTTGAAAAAAACAAAGTCAGCAAATGAGAAGGAAAAATTGCCACGTTGAACTAACATTGAAATGCTAAAGTAGATGGCAATCAACATTAATTAGAAGGTGTTGAGATTTTGTCAGGGAAGCAAAAGCCCTAAGGGGAAAATCCATGCTTGTAAGGGCTGTGGGCAATAAAGCATTTGTATATTTAGAAGTGTAAGGATTATTATTAGAAGAGGAGGCTAAAAAAGGTATATATTATTAATAAATATTCCAGGATTGTATTTGGAAAGAAAGGAAGGACATGTTTCCTAGATTATGGACTTAAAGGAGAAGAAGCATCTCCTAAGAACATATGAAAAACAGCAGACCCAGAAAATTTGCAGGTTCCAATAAAATGCCAAAAGAATGGACAGGAGCACTGAGAGAGTGCTCAGTATTTTTCACTTCCTTTGACAGTATTTTTCTGACACTACTTCAAGTAAATCTTGGCATAACAGTAAAATCTTGAAAGATTTAGCATTCAATTTCCTGATAAGGTCCAAAATAACTAATTATGTTGACCAGTTATTTACAGGCTGATTAGACTGACATTAACCAACTTGAAGAAAAAACAGAGAGAAAAAAACCCAATGTATGGACAAAGTGTTTTTATGGGAAGTGGCCTGCCAAGCAAATATGATTCATGTTTTTGTGAGGAAGTTACCAGTGTGGTTAGTAAAGTTACACAGCCAGGTCCATAACAGGTTTTTGACAAGTGTGCTATTCAATGATACATGACATTCTCATTACACTGTAACCTATTAGGAACCAGATAAGATGAACTTAGTTGAAACAGAATGTGCTTTAATAGAGCTTAATGTAAAACCACATTTCCAGGTGACAAAGTGCCAGCCACTCTGGAGCAGTGTGTGGTTTACTCTGCACACAGGGAAGGGTGTGGGTGGTCAGAGTAGGAAATAATTGTCCTATATTCCTAGGAAAAAGGTGTCTAAAGAGGATATAGCTATCCCTGGATGTTTCAGAGGAGCAACAAGCAGGAAATAGTAGATTTTTGCTCTGCTTGAAACACCAGTGGGACAAATATTGAAAGCTGTCTAGTTTTGGTATCTGCATTTTGAAAAAAGATATTGAGAACCTTGAGAGGTTAAGAAAAGGTTACTGAAAATAGTTTTACAGTATCAGTAGCATTGGGATGAGGGGTGTATCTCAGGATTTTGCATGTTATGTATGACTTTAACAACATGTTACAAATTCTCCTCCCCATTTTTCATGTTTCTGAAGTGACAATAATTCCACCTGAACTATACCTTGCAGAAAGCTACAAGACCATTATATTCAAACTTGAGTATGTGAAAAAGGGTTAATAAGTAGAAGAGAAGTAGCATGTGGGGAACTCCAGCTCCAGAATCTTGATATGTAGAAACTCAGAAGGTGGATTTAGGCAACAGCTGATAATGAGCAAAGGACACACTGAAATTCACTGCATTACTACCTCTGGCATATGCCACAACACTTTACCCTTTCATGAAGTAAAATTCGTCAGTTTATACCCTTTTTGGTTTAAAAAAGGTAATTGCTATGCTTACACTGTGCTGGATTGTGTGTCTGTACCAAAACTGAAACGATCTCGAAAGAAATAGCAGAAATTTCTTTAGTTAAAGGTGAGGAATCTCCACCAGGTTACCAAAGCCCTCTGTTACGGAATCCCACAGTGTTTCATGGACCTCATCTGGACACTCATTGCCAAGAGGTAAAATGGCAAAAGGTTTAAAAATAAGACTTTAAAATACTAGGCTGCCTAAATTCTGCTGAAGTGGGGATTTGCCTGGAATTTAGGAATCTTTATCCAGAAGAATACTGAAAGTGGCATTGCAGGGTATTAAAAAGCCTATATTAGGTGCACTGGCTCCCTTTATCACAATACAGTGTCAAACTTGATGCCTTATTGTATATAGGACCTAGATAGTCAGGTCAGGTCAGTCAATCTGTGTTGAACTGGGCACAGGCAAAAGCATACTTATGGAAAATACTCACCGCAGGGTAGGTGAGAAATCCCTCCTCTCTCTCCTCCCTGGAGGTTCTGGTCAGCTCCCTCTGCCTTCTGTGACTGTCCCCAAGGATTAGTGGATGGGAGAGACTTGGGGTTAGTGCTGACTTCAGTGCAGCCTGGAGGTTTCTTGATGCTGATGGACAGCAGGAAGGCTGACTGAAATCTGATCTCTCTGCGGGTGCTCAGGAAAAGTTCTTTTGCCTTCCCTGCTTAAGGCTGAAATTGATTCTTGTCTACAGCTGGAGAAGAGCAGAAGAGGTGTTAACACTGGGAGACCATGCAGAGGATAAAGCAATACCACCCCCTCACCGGTGTGCTGCCAATACTGTGCTTTGAGTTCCAAACCCCGCTGTGTCAGCTCATTTAGAGAGTTAATTGAGCAATACATCTTTTCTTGTCCTAAGTGACATTGATAACACTCCATCCATCTTCCTATTCATAGGCTAATAGCTCTATTACCTCCCACTTTATTCCAGAATCCTGCCTTAGATTGGGATACTGCTTCATTCTGCTATAACATTCTCTGAATCACTGCAGTTGCCACTGTAGTTCTGGTTTCATTTGCTTAGGTAAAGTTGAAATGTTCTTGAGAATACTTGGACACTCTGAAGAAAGTTTCTGAGTAAAATCTCAGACAAAAAAAGGATCTGTGTTACAGCCAAAATAAACTGTTCACTGGAGTTATAGGAAAAGTTCAATAGAATTTATAGGGAAAGTGATATTTTCATTTAAAAACCATGAAAAGAGTTCAAAGGAGCCTTACCTTCTTTGATCTCTATTAAGTTTTCATTGTGAGATAGTGCTCCCTGTGTTCCAAAGGCAAAACCTGCCACGTTTCATCATATTTGTTTAGTGTTTGCTTTCATTAGAAGATTTTTTTGTAAAGTACAACACCCTGGGAGATGGCTACTGATTAACATCTTTCTGCCTATTCCTTATGCTATTATATCTTCATAAAAATATGTTGAAAGAATCAGTCACCTTCCTGCAATTTCTTTCCCTTCATAATAGCCCATTCAGCTTCCTTAAACTTTCAGCATTTTCCAGATTTCTCATTAATCTCACCTAGAGGCTTATTCAGCCCTTAGTCAAAATATTTGCTTTTCCTTTGCAAGTTAAAAATATCAATATGTTAGTTTTCTCCTGTTATTAGGTTATTAACCTTGCTCTCTTATAAAGGAAGGTATTTAAATGTCTCACAGAGAAAGTCAACAGGAAAAACCCAGCCTCAGGTTTGTGGGGCAGCCAAGGTGGCACTTCTTGCCATCCCAGCCAGGTGGTTTCTCCTACCAGAAGGACACCTGGAACTTGATTATAAATTCTCACCTTATGTACTCTCCTCTCCTACTTGTCTCCCTCTTAGGTAGACTATATGTAATCAAAAACATCAAAGGTTGACCAGGACCCCTAAGCTTCTGTAATTGACATCTTCCACAGTCCACAGCATGAGGGAATTGCTGTGATGAGCATCTCCCTTAAACAGTCACCCTGACCAACTGGAGACAGCACTTACCTTAACTGTGGAATGGTGTTCAAATTTATATTTCTGCATCTGTGCTCGCTGCTCTGGTGCTGACAGAAACAGAGAGAGAAGCACAGTCTTGCTGAGGCAGAGTACCTTAGCACACAGCTCCAAAATGGTGTCATTTTTTAGTGTTTCAATCATCTTCCAGGGGAAATGTTATGAAGAACCTAAAACAAACTGTAACCAATAAAAGAGATTTTTTTCTCAAAAAACAGACAAATTGGAAATGTGTTAATCAAGACTGCGTAATGAATAGAACCTGCTGCAGATAAATGTGTGATTAGAGATGATCCTGCTGGAAGTTAATGTGATCTGGAGCAAAGAGAGTCATGCTAAGTGCTTGTTAGGTGGCTCATAACATCTGTGGCACAATGATAAATCTTGGAAGCAGAGGTTGCCAGCTCCATGCCATTCTCTAATGCCTAAAAGAAACACAGAGTCTTTGTGCAGAAAAAACCCCTATCTATTGTGGACAATATATAATAAACATTAGTGCAGTTTTCAAATAAGTGTCAGAATCCTGCTTTGCACTATTTTAGTTGAAACATATCAGTGAATATGCTGTAGAACAGAGAGTTGTCACACAGACATCCTGCATCTTGCTGCTTAAGAAATCACCAACAAGCTTCTGAATGGAATAATGAAGAATGGATGTATCCAGGATAATGGTGGGGAGGATTTCTTGGGGCAATTCAAACATGTGCAGAGATTCCTGGTCCTGCTTCAGAGACAGGAAGCATATACCTGAATTAATTGGACATTCTGTACTAGTACACCTTTCTAATGACCTTAAACAGAGGATTTAAACAGTGTCACATATGCTTGACCAAATGGAAGACAGTAATATGTTCTCCTGAAAACAGATGGGTGAGGTTACTAAAACAGATTTCCCAAGAGAGATCACTGGGATTGATCACCATTAACAGGATCATAAATGACCACTGTGCATACAAATAAAATGGGAAATTAATTGACAACATAAAATAAGGTGCCATTGGCAATAGAGAGAAAGGCATGTATGGACTACAGGAAAACCTTATTGATCCAGCTGAGAGAGATGTTATGCAATTCAATAGTGCATAATGCCAGGTCATGAATTTACAGACTGAAAACACACATTTCTGCTCTTAACTGGAAGTTTCTGGGTTGGGATACTGGGTTCAGGAAGATAACAGTGTCACAAAGATCCCATTAACACCCCCTTCCCCTTCAAATGTGGTCTTAAAATGTGTTAGTAGACAGGATCAGCAGTGATGGGGGCACATAAACCTTTTCTTGTGAGGCCTCAAGAAAACCCACCTGGAGCTGCCCTTGCAGAAGATGCAGAAAAGGGCATCTAGGAGACTGAGGGAATAAAGAATTATTTATGAGAAAGTTAAAAGCTTGGCAACAAAGGCAAAATCGAACAGGATTTGTAGGTCTCCGTTGGTATATCACGAAAGCTAAATGCAGTGGAAGGAAAACAGCAATTTAGGATTTGGCCCTTAAGAAAAAGACTGCAAGTTGATCATATATAAAGGAATACAAAAGAAAATAAAAAGAGGAAAGCTTTTAATTAACAGAACTTTGAAATTTTCTCATTACCTAACTGGAATTAAAGAAGATGTGATAAACTGATGTGAAGGAATTATTAAATGATGGCATGCAATAGCAAGGTTTGGACTGATGATCCAGGAAATCCCCTTTGCCTGTGCCCAAATTTAGCTTTAAAGGTTGTCAGGATATTTCTTTCCTTTCCTTCCCCTAAAAATAGCATAAATAGCATTACTGGGAGACACCAGATGGTGCTGTCAAAGAGAGTTTTACAAGCTCTGTGCCTCTAGACTTTCATATCTGTGGGTTATGGCCAAAATGCTGTGGCACATCAGGCATAGTTTATGACATTCCTGCATATGCTACTTAAGATTGTTTGCTGCTCAAAGCTGTGTGTGAACAGGTTCTTAAAAGCAGTGCTACAGCTCAAGAGAAGCACTTTCATATGTAGATATTAAAATTCAAATGGAATTTTTACCACCAGTTTGAATGAAAATTGCACTGAATCCTAGGGATGCCAAGCCCATGAAAAAAATATGACAGCCTAGGATTTTGCTGTCTCATTTTCTTATTTCCTTTCTTGAATCTTTCTTAAATTAAGTGGAAGGATATTTGTTACCTGGACTGCAGCTCACACTACAGCCTGTGGAGACTTCAAACTGAGTTAAAGGAAAAAGTATGCAGAGTGGTTACTTTAAAAATTGATAGATCTCCGATTTTAAATTTTGGGCTATTACCACTTCTCATCCTCTTTGTGCTTTAGATTTCTGTCCTCCTGTAAGGCCAGTTTTCAAACATAAGTGTTCTAAACTCATCAGTCAAATACTTCAGACATTGCATTTAGGGTTTAGACAATAGCCCTATCCTTTGTATTGCATCCTCTTACCTCATACATTTATAAACTGTTTATCACTATAATTACAGTGACAGAGAAATAGTCCATGCTGGAGTGACAGAGAAATGGCCCATGCAGGGGAAGAACTGATTAATGATTTATAAGTACACTTTTAGCAAAAAGTCATTTGAGGAAGTTTGTTCATCAAGTTCTAGTTCTAATCTCTGATGTTTATCTTTTTTTTTTAAATAAAGGATTGAGCACAGCAGTTTGCAATAACATTGCTGTTTGTCTGACAGATTTAAATTACTGAAATCCCTTTATAACGTTACACCTTTATTTGGCATAGGCCTTAGTCAATATCTTGTCTAAAAGCTGCTTTTTGTGAAGAGACTAAAAGTTTTGTTTTCAATGTAATGAGTTCATTATAACATTGTCTTGGGAGAAGAAAAGGCTTTTCTGGAGTCAGTAAGGGTTTGTTTGTTTTTGCTACAGATAGGAAAGACTAATTAGGGTTCCTGTAAGAAAGTCCATTATGATCACCTATTCTGATTTCCTACAACACTAATGATGTTATTAACATTTAAACTGTTAACATTGTTTTTGATATCAGGTGCCATTTCTAGCTCCATGTTTTATGAGACAGTAGGAAAAAAAAAGGTAAATTTTCAACTTGTTTGCATTTCAAGAACGTATATAGAAGTTTATATTTCATTATGCTTCTCAAACTTTACAAACTAATTTTTGATCTTCAGAGTAAGTTTGTAGAAATTCATTAGTTGTCTTCTAAGCTACCCATGAACACAGAGAAATTGACTTCCACTATAAATCACTTCCATCCTGCTATCCACACCTTCAATAAAAACTAGCAAAATATTTCTATAGGTAGCAAAGCTGCCCTGCCTGTATTGTGATGACAAGAAGTACACATGCATGCAAAACATGCATTTAGTAAAAATCTAATGTTCTTTCCTCTAGGCACAGCACAGCCTAGTCCTGGCTTCTTTACCTTGAATACTTCAACTCTAAACAGAGTGCTTGGTTTAGTACTAGTGGCAGCTGCCTGTCCTGCCACATGTAAGCCAACAAGAAGTTTTCTCCCTAAATGCCTTCTTGCTTCCAAAGAGTCCAGAAAGGCCTAAGAGAAATATTCTGCCATATTTATCAAATGTCAAGCCTTCTGGCTTTTAGAAAATCAGCCTTTAGGCAAGTTTCTGAAGACAAAAGGCTGAAATTATTTTTCATTAAGCCTTCACCCCTTTAGGGTTTTTGTTAGGACATTCAGAGAAGTCAGAGAAAGCACAGGCACACCTTGAGGCAGGAGAAGCCTCCAGCCTCTTCTCCTCACCACGTGGGGGCAAGTCAGGCTCTGCACTACAGAAGGGAAGGCAGGCTGTGCCTGAGAAACATAATAATAATAACAATAACAATAATAATCCATTATTATTTTTATCATCATCGTCATCTTTGAAGAACGGGGGATTAATTGGGTATCTTTCATGTTGCTGAAAGGTCTTCTGGATAAGTGGCCTCTCTCAGAATTTGCTTGGAATTTGGCCAGTGTCAAACCATGACAGTAGCCAACCCCTCAGCACAAGGAAGCACTTGATTTGTCCTCCCATCACTGCCTCCAGCTCATGCTTCACTGCCTGCCAGAAGTGACTGGTTAGAACCAAAACACAGGATCTTTGCTTGGTACTAACATCACCCATCAGAAAAACACAGCCCAAAACATCTCACACTGCAGTCTCTGAGTTTTCCAAGACTCTCAGTTGTAGTGATATCTCATGGGAATGAAGTCTCTGTTTCTAATCAAGCTTTTCTTCCCAAGGTTATTGAGAAGTTTAGATGTGCTCCTTTGCTGATATACTGATATTAGAATTTTTTTTTTGTATTGACTTCCTAATTTTCAAGATCCAGATTTTACAATAACGTTGGCAATGCATACCCAAAGAGAACAATGTTACAAACATTAGGTCTGTCCACAGGCACTGAGGGCTTCTTGCACATCACATTTCACAGCACTCTGCACTACCTAGCAGAGGCACAAAGGAGGTCTAGCAAACATTTTGATGTTCTACAAAAGACAAATTGTTTCCTCTCTCAAATTCACAAGTAGGTCAGTCAATAGATTTTGAATTTCCAGATCATGGTTAAACATAAACAATGCAATCTTAAATTGTGCAGATTTTTACATGACTAGGGGTAGTGGTAACTTTAAAAGAACATTGTCCGCACAAAGTATTAAAAACACCATCCAGTGTGAGAGCAAATTAGATTACTTATAAGCAAGACATTTTAGAAATACATATTTTTCCAGCTGATGCAGAATATTTAGTCTCTATCTCAGCTAGTCAGCATAAACAGTGAAAATATGGTCCTTTCCTATAAACCAGCACAGTGCCACAACTTTTGGGTTGTACCTGTTTAGAGTGAGAGGAACATTTACCTGGAAGGCTTTAACTACACAAAATTTATTTGCTTTTCTGCTCACTTTTATGGATTATTTAAAAAAAAAAAAAGCCAGTTCAGCATGGAACATTAACCTCAACATGAGTGAAGTTCCAGCAAAGAGGCAAAATCAACCTCTCTGAAAATATGTTCATACACCCCACATAAGTAAAGGATTGCTGTAGGAATAGTTAGTGTATGTTGTGACTCTCCCTCTTTTAATCAATACCCAAACTCTTTTAGACATAGGCCAAGCCTGAATCTCTACCAGAAAACCAACCACAAGAGGTCATCCTTGCTCCATGAGAAGCCTTTCTCTGCAGTCTAGGAGGAAAACTGTCTTCACAAATGTGTTGGATTTACTCAGTATTTTCAGGAGTTATGGAACTGAACATAAAACTGACACAATGATTTTTTTTTTGCTTTCTTAATTTAAAAGAAAAAAACAACTTTCTGTGGTAAATTCAAAGCAATTTTTAAAAATATGTACCTTTAATACATCTTTTCTCACTTTCCTTAAATTTCTTTCCTGAACCTTTCCACATGCTCATAGTTCAACTTTAACACAAGGATCAAGGAAGGTGATATTATTTGGGACATTTTTCTTGCTAGGAGAAACAGCTACTTATCAGTCCAAAAGAAGAGATAGTAAAAATCACAGCTTACATCCTTCCTTAAGAGATCTTTTAACCTTCAACAATCCATCTTGTCCCTTGTCCTGTTCTCAACTTTAAAAACCAGTTGAAATATTACAAAAATGCTTCTTTTTTATTGTTATCTGATCCAAGATTGTCTCACTGGAATAAGGAGATAGAAAAGTTTGGAAACTGTTTTATACTCCAAAGATTCTCTTACCCTGATTACTTCTAAAACTTGCTATTTCTTTTCACATAATCTCTTGAAAATGATAGACTTTCTTAACCACACTTACAAGTCTTATCTAGGAACCCATCTCATGTCTTAACAGGAATTTTGCCCATCTCATGCAGCTTCCTTCACCCACCTTATCAGCTTCCTTTTGCCTTGTCCTGGCACTTGACAATTTTAGGGGAATTCAGAGTGCTGTTAAAATGAGATCATCATCTTATCTTGGCTCTTTTCCTCCCTTTTCTTATATTTATCCACTAACTCTTCCTTATTGCTCATGCCACACTTGTGCCTCCAACTTTCCCTTAAAATGGGCACTGCAATCCCTCTCAAGTTTGTCACTGCTGCATCCTCACCCACAGTGCCACCCTCTGCCCACTCAATTCCCAAAAAGTATTGCCACACATCCTTCCACTTGCTTTGCACAGAAGAGCAAATCCTTTTGTCTTTCTTCAAAAGCTTCCTTAAAACCAGTGTTGATTATTCAGCTGGCAACATATCAATATCAATGTAGCCAGACAACTGATTTGCTTTGATCACTGCTAATTCTCCTTTCCTCCTTCTTCCCCAGCCCATCCATATCCAGATGCAAACTCTTTGAAAGAGAGCCATCTTCTGTGCTTTCATGATCTTTTTTGCCATATCATCCCACTCCATTCTAAGGGCTTCCATGCAATTCTATGCAATGGAATCCAATTATCCCAGAGGGCTTAAGTTGTGAGGGAAATGGCTTGCATAACTTATTTAATGTGGAGGCATGGTCAGCCTGAGAGTGGGTTTGAATGCCAGCAAACTCCACTTGGTTTCAAGCAACACAATGAGCAGTTTAAACCAGAAGTATTATCTCGACTACAGACTGCTTTCACTCGGGACTTGAATGTTTCCAGAACAGTTTCCAGACCCAGTCACAACAGAGACAACACCAAATCCACTGAAGTCAACAGCAAACTCCTACTGATTTTCAGCCAATCTGGGATGTCATAGTGTTAGGTAGGCACTTGAGAGTCACATCAGCACAAAGAAATTGTTGTAGTGGCCATAGTATCACCATGGAAACCTCACCACAGAGCAAACCTAACAATCCAGGAACTTTCAATTAGCACCAGTGGCAGGCTATCCTCATAAGCAGCTACAATTTATTGAAATACTGAAAGTTTGCAGGACAAATAGTGCAAAAGGAAAGAAACTCAATTCAATGATTCCATGGATATATTTATATGCCAATTTTCTAGCTATAGAGTATATTTGTCACTGTACTTTATATTAATTTTTAAATAAAGAATCCCACAATTAATATTTACTTCACATTTTATCAACTTTTTTATCAACTCATCTCACTTTTTCTTACCAGCATTGCTGTTAATTAACATTAGAGAAACAGACAGTCAAACTGAAAGAAAGAATTATGTTGGGAGAATAAGTCAAAGTACATTAAATATTCTTAATAATTGCATGCACATACTGTATAAGGAAATCACTGTAGTGTGGCTTACACTAGGACACTGCAATATACTGAGTAGCTCTACCAAATAGATGACTTTCTGTTCATGTAGAAAATTATTTTTTTATACTACATGAATCGTAGTCCAATGTTCAACTAGTCTGAATATTTGAACTATATTGCTAGGCCTGAAAAAATCCATTTTTATGTTGTATATAGAGGAAAGTGATCAACATATACTATCTAAAATTTTTGAACTTATTATGGCTACTTTCTGTAGAGTAAAAAACACAACTCTCATTGTTTTACATCTCTATTGTATTTCCTATGAAAATTGCAACATATTTTATGCAGGTAAAGTTCTATTAATTCTTATACCAAATATTAGCCTTAATGTAAGATTTCATATGAAGTTTTTCTACTAAATGATATTATGCATATGCCCAGATATTCTATTAATGAATGCCCACAGGTTACACCAATATGCCAGCTGTCAGTAGTCTGCTAAATCAGTTATTTTATAGCCAGACATGAATCCAGCACAACTGGGTAATGCAGTTGCAAAGATCCAGTAGAAAATCCAGGCCCTTTTAGGAAGCTCAAAGTTCAACATGCCCTGCAACTTTCATGGAATAAGGAAAAATTTATGAAAGAATTTTCACTTCTTTTTTTTTTCCATGAACTTCACATAAAACCTTGATTCTGTCTGTGTTCATGGGAATCTCCTTTCCTCAAATTCCTCTGCTCATGGTTTCAATCCTGCATTTCAGCCCAAACATATCCTTCCCAAAGTCACTGCCTTTCTTGTAGCAACTCTTTGTGATATCTTCTCTCAGCTTATCTGTTCTGGCTGCTGATTCCCTGCAGATGGTCAGATAAGGAACCAAAAAGCAAAGCTGGGATTCTCTCTTTAAGCTATACAAGCTTCCCCTGCACTATACAGTTTTACAGGCATAACTACACCAGGGAATCTGCTACAGCCATCCTGCATTAAACTACCTGGAATATTCTTGGGACTTCCTTCTTTCCTGCTCCCCCTCCTCTCACAATTTGATTTTGCTCACTTTTGTTGAAGGAGATCTCATTACAAAGCAAAATAATAGTGAGATGTGTAGCAATTTGAATTTCTGGTGTAACAAGGACTTCAATTTTACTTTTTCTCCAGTTTGTAGGATGCAGCTCTGAAATCAGCATGAAAGGTATGAAAACTGCAACAGGAAAGGCAAGTGTCAAGAACATAGAAAAATGGTTGGGTGTGCAGGCCAACAAGTCTGACCAGCTATGGACCAGGGACTACAACCCTGTGGTAAGTGGGCTGAGAGGGGATTGAAGTGCTGACCTTAAGCTGTGCAACCAGTCTTGGCTCATCTCAAGGTCCTTGTCCACTTGCTAGGACAAGGGCTGGAGCAAGGATGTATCTCTGAGGACCAGAAACAAGGTAATAGTCAACTCCCACGAGCTCAGGAGAGAAACCAAGAGGCATGTCACAGCCACCACCAGCTCCAGCAGCTGCCCAGCCAGGACACCCCTACAGCCTGCCTGCCCTCTAAGAGCCAGGGGGAGCACTCCAGGATTATCCAGGGCTGGCCAAGAGGCTTTGCTTATCCATCAGTTGCCAACAAGCCGCCACCAGGGAAAACCTCACAGCCTTTCCCGTCAGGGATCAAGTAGGCAACAAGGATGTTGTCTTTCAGTTCATAATGAACAAAAGCTTTTGAAGGCTATTAATGTGTGTGAGACTGTGGGAGGTGCCATCTTCTATCACAGGATGAAAGAGGAAAGTCTGTGTCAGCAAAATTCCCCAAAGGAAAGGCAATAAGAACTGTGTAGCAACCATTTACAAGCTGGATAATTGTATTTCATGTTTGCCAGCATTTATCTCTGCATCCTTCTTTCCCAAGGATTTCTGTAGTACTCCCACTCCCTATTTATGAGCTGCAACTGCTCCACAAGAGATGTAGCTGCACAACAGAGATAGGGAAACAACTCTCTGAGGATAATATTTGACTAGCTTTCAATAACTGCTTTTATTTTAGCACCTCGGCTCCAGCTCTGCTCTGAGATGGGCTGTGTCACATTGCATTTGTTTTGTGCCTCTGGTGGGCATTGCTACATAGCAAGGATAAAATATCAGCAATTAAAAAAAAACATTCCAAACTTTACATCCCCTTCACCTCAGATGCAAACAATGCTATGTGCTGGTTACCCACCCATTTGGATGAGATCAACATCAGGCTGAAGAGCAACTGTTGAAGCTGGATCCAAGAAGTCTGATGTAATGGCAGATTGGGTTAATCAGAGGGAAGAATGTGGAATTTCTCTAGCTTTCTTTCAGAACACCGTTCCAGTGCTTCCACTTCTCTTTAAAAGATGCAGGGCACAGATATTCCCTGGGACTCCTTATGCTTGTGTCTGTCCAACTGTGAAATGAAGAAATTGCACCATCCTCTAACAAGGACCATTGCCCCATTCTCTTCAAAAGCTTCTCAAGGTCAAATTCAGTCTCACTCATCGACTTTGTGGTGAAAAAAAATAGCCTTTTAGAAAAGCTCTGGTAACTCCATAGCATTCCTGGAATGTCTTTATATTCATGCACAGAATGGCCCACTCAACTCACTTGCCTTCATTTGTGCCTCACTGTGGTGGTGGGGGCACGGTGGCACCTGAGAGATTGAGATGAAAGGACAGACCTGCAACTGGGGGAGGCTGTGACACAAATGTTCCCTTGGGTGCCAGCATGAGGCAGGTAGGGTGAGGCCAAGGTGACAGAGGGGGCAGTGGGAATCAGGGGCAGCCCAGGTGAGGGTCTTGCTCAAAGTGCCAGACTCAGCAGGTCCATGTGAAAACGTGCAACTTTACCTTACGCTCAGTGAGGGAGCTCTGAAATTCTCTCCCTTGCCTTCTCCCAGCACCTTCAGCATGTATTTTCAGGCTGTCTTTCCCATTTCACACGCTCTCTCCTCATTGCCAGGTACCTTCAATCCCCAACTCACTGATGGATGAATGCTGCAGTCAGCACCCAATGCTGTGCAAAACTTGACAGATCCACGGAGTGATCCACACTGGCACTTGTTGAGCTAAAAAGCATCCCACGAGAGGGATATGTGCACAGGACTCTGAGCACATCATTTCCACCTTTCACACAAGTGATCCCCCTTGGGCTTCACATTTTCAAAGATCTTAATTAGAGGTCTTCCTTTGATCTTTCTGGGCACCTTAAATGACCCAGGAGAAACCGCTGGGATGCTGAATTTACTTTAGTCCCTGAAACCTCATGAATAAATTCAGCAAGGAATGTTTTTTGACAATCCAGTTATCTGATAGCCCTGATTAAATCTTTTTGGAAAGACTGGAGGCTCTGAACGTTATTTATTCATTTTGGAGCAGAGAAACAGTCACTCATGCATAGAAATCCTCAGTGACTCATGGAATGATGTTCTTCCTTATGCACAGCAATCCTCAGTCAGTCACACAGTGACACACTCCTGCCCAGATATACTTGGTAACATGCACAGTGGCTGCCTGGCCCAGAGCACTGATTTTAGAAATTCTCACAGGCTCCCACAAGAGCCTCTTCTCCCTTGAAGCTGAAAACAAAACTCCCCAGTGATTCCAGCCCATGGTGCCAAACGAGGTTCATCCACCTTCTCCTCTGAGCCGAGCCTTTTCTCACCACTGAGGCATTTCCCTGGTGAGGGTCCCCCTAAGGTCACTAATGCACTTATGGAAGGAAATCTCATTTTCACTACCTCCACATTTTAATATGTGAACGGCAAAGAGCTGCTGTTCTGCACTTTGGGTTTTGTTTGGCTTTATATGGAAATTTTACATTAAACAAACATTACATGACAGTAAAGGGGATGAGATGGCTCAGGGGATCAGTAATGGGCTGTGAAGCCTTTCCTTTCTAGGCCAGTGCTCCAGTTCATTCTAGGCTGTTTTAGCTGGATTTAACATAAGAAAACAGTGAGCTCATTTAAAAGGTCTGAGCTCTCTGAAACGAATTAGATTTAAAATTAACTGATCAGTGACAAAAATACCACTATGCAAATAAATTCCACCAAGCAGCCACTTGCAAAAAAAAATGCAAGCAACATTTTACTTCAGCTGGGTAATGATACAAATGTAAATCTTCTGGAAACACACTGGCTTCCAGGGGCATCTCATCCATCTTCCAGCCCAAATCTGTCACACAACTAGCTTTTGTAGGATGCCTGGAAGGTCTTCAAGCTCACAGCGGGTCAGACCAAGAGAAGCAGGCAGTGACCAAAAGTCATTCCTTTCTAACTTCACTCATCATCATGCAAATTGCAAATTCATAGCCTCAAGGTCCTTGGAGACAAATGTTTAACTTTGTAAGAAATAAATAGCCATGTCCTAGCTGCAGATGGCAACAGTCTGCCCAGAGACCTGACAGCAACAAGAAACATAGTAAAACAAACAAACAACTCCTCAAACACCTTGATACTTCCAGCGACCCATCAGACACACACTCAGTGCAGAGACTGCAGAACTCTATCTTGTCAAAAAGAGATATAACCTAGTAAAAATGAGCAAAGAAACCAGCTCACAGCCCAGAATGCCGTGCTTTCAGAAACTGCTTACTTTTGTCTTGTCTTTAGGTACAACAGTGTTGCAGTTTTTACTAGTGTTTGGAATAATTTGTAAATACAACTAAATGATTCTAGAAAACTCTTCAATTCCCCCTCATACTCCATCAAAAAGGCTTTTGCTCAGCTTTTTAACAGCACTATGCTTCAAACACCTATTATAAAAACAGAAATGTATTTCACAATACATCACCAGTGGATAAGCTCTAGCTCAGAGTAGGACTACAGATTCATTACTCCACAATAAATATAAATAAGGAGTTCAGTGAAAATGGTGAACACATGACTATTTATAGTGATATTTCAATAAGTCTAAATGTACAGGTACTTGAGAACCAATAGAACTGTTATTACAACTTTGCACTATAAATGAAATCTAATAAAACACAAATGAGAATGAATAGAAACTATTTTCAGAATATCAACTAACAGTAGTGGAACAAAAACAAACGGGTTTTCTAAATCAATCAGAATACTGAGGACTGATATCCACGGCTAGAAATGGTTCCAAGTGTCATTTTTCATAGTGCCATAAGCATCTGATTTGACACTCAATTGCCTGCATTCAAACATCTTATTTATAATACAGGTATTATATCACCTACGCTGTGAGATTCAGTATATGATGAATTGCTGTAGGATGCTATGCTACACTGGGTGCAATTCTGTTCTTTATCCACAGTGCTTTTCAAAAACACAGTGAGGGCCAATAAGAGGGAAGCTTGTCAATTTTGTGAAAGATTATAAGAGAGCTCCTTACAATGTCAGGGAAGTGAGGACTTGATGCAAAAATTCTCTTTCTCCCTGAATCAAAAGCTAAGCCACCCATGTTGTATGCCATAAAACAAATGATCTGTCCTTCAGCTTTCATTAGCTGAATAAATTCAGTATTTAATTCAGCCAGTGCTCAGTGCCACTGATATTAATGTCATCTAAATGGAGCTGTAATTAGTCAGGAAAACCATTCAGTTCATATTTGCATAAGATTTCTACAAACGAATTCTACTGAACAAGGAAAAAGCCATAATTAAAAGGAGAGAAATTGCTATCTAGATAAGAAGTGACACCAAAGAGGAACATGTCACACAGCTCGATAACAGAAGAAAAACACGGAACAGCTGAAATATTGAATTTGTTAGAACAGATATTCCAGAAAAATATGGCAAACAAATATTCTGCCTGATCTAGGACACAATCCAACTGACTTTGAAATCAGTAGGGTCCTCTTGCTCAGGATCTTTGCAGACAAGGTTGTTAATCCTGGGAAAAGGGTGTCCAGAGCAGTTGTGCAATCCCCATCCATGGCAACATTTAAGATTCAGCTAGGCAAGGCCTTGACCAGCCTTATTTGATGTAGAAACTTTCATCAGGGGACTTGGAAAGGTGAGCTCTAGAGGTCCCCTCCTAACTCATCGTGTAATTTTAATAATATCCATTCTAAATACAAGAGAGTTTCTTGACTCAGTGCTTGGGGCTCCAGCACAGATTTTCCATTGCTTAAGCACTCTCACTTCAAAGAATTGCTCTCTGTATATCAGTTGTAATTCCTCTTGCTGCAGCTTGTGACTGTGACCTGTCATGTTGTCACTGGGTACCCTTGAGAAGAGCCTGGCTCTGTCTTCTCTAAAAATTTCCTCTAGGTTCTCAAAGACAGCAATTAGACCTTCTCAGCCTTCTCCAGATTAAACTGTGTCAGCTCTCTTCATACATCACAAAGCTATGTTCCCTGAACCTTGCCACTCTCCCACTGTTGTTCTCCCTCTCTCTCCCCCCGTGCCAAAGGCTGTAAAGTTTTGTACCCACTTGCTCTTGTGCTCTTTTTGCTCACCCCTCTAACTCAGCACACAGATAGAAACCCCACTCTCCCACTCTAACCTTTCATTTTGCCAGATACAGTACATCCTTTTGGCCTCCTCCTATGGGACTGGCTTCTCAGTTTCCTGATCACCTTGGCAGTCTCCTGATCACCTGTGTGAATTACTCTCATATCCCGTGACCAATTAAAACATTCACATTTTTCATTCTCCTCTGTCACATCCACCTGACAAGCCTCCAGCACTGAGAGAGAAATTCTTGTCATCAGTCATCCTCTGTCTGACCTTGATTTTTTTTCTTTTTACCTTTTTCGGTTCTGTCACACAGGTGCTGCCATTTATCAGGCATCTCCCTCCTCTTCTTCACAAACAAAGCCTCCCAGTGTCACCTATGCAGCAAATACATCACCATGTGCCAGCCTTTTGATGGGATCAGAGGGAAGAGAAACAAGGTAATTTATGATATTGCAATCTCATCATGGAAAAGCAATACTAATAACTTGCCACCAGACAACAAGGTCTTTCTCCATAGCAAAAAAATTATAGCTTCCCCTTATGTTACAAAATGAGTAACTGATTAGTCTTGCACTATCCTCTCACCTCAACAATCTTAATTATTATATGGTAATTAACATATGATGGCACATTAATTGTGCACATAAATCCCAGTATTAGCTTTATGGCATATCTTTCATCTTAAAAAACAAAATAAAAAAAAGCCCCGGAAAGATACCAAGATAAAAATGCTGTTCAGTATTTTGTTGAAGTCATGGAAGAAATGTGAATAAATGCAACTTGAGTATCACAGGAAAGATTAATAGATTTTAATAAAGAAGTTGACAACTGAGTGAGCTCCCTGAATCAAGACTCTAATCACTTAACAACAAATTTTCTCCTTTTGTTTTATCTCTTATTTCTTCTTTTCCCTCTTGATACATTCCACAAACATTGACCAGACAAAATAACCATCTAGAAATTTCTTGGGGAATGACTTTCCAGGGCTAAGATTAATGACTGCAAGCATCAGGTATAATAGCAGGGGGAAAACACACACACAAGAAATCTTTACAGCATCTAATTCTAGGATGCTTATTTTAAAATATTATATTTGAACATGCCAATTCAGTAGACGTCAGTAAAAATTTTTGCCTCAAGTTATTTTCTTTGTTTCTCATTTCTTTATGTAGTTAAATCAGCAAGTATAAATGTCTTCAGAAAAAATTATCTTACATCAAACAAATATTGACATGACTTTTAAGGTCAGTTGCTGCAAGGCCAGGATCTAAAAACAAATTAAATTTGATGTATGCCATTTCAAAGGTCATTTTGAAAGGTATATGCTGCACCTATTTTACAATGCAATCCCCAGGGAGGCAAACATATTGAATGCTGCAAGGAGACATTGCAATGATGAAGATAATTATGGTAATAGGCAGGTAGGTAATAGAGGCTTAATTAGATCAGAACAAGCATATTATTTAGAGAAAAAGAAATTTCAGTTCAATTAAAAGTAAATGACAACAACTCAGGTCAGTATTTATTTTAAGTTGAGAGATATTGTGCTTTCTTTTATCTTTAAAGGGACTGAGATATCACAGCAAAAGGCAGTAAAAATATTTCATTGTCATCCAGCATAGCCCAGTGTCACTGCATATGAAGGTCTTATCTGCCCCACAATATTGCCATTCTGAGAGAGGCTATGCACACACCTCATTTCCTGATTTTCCTTTTTGATTCCACAGTTTTCGGTAGCAGAAGTGAGAAGGCGTGAGTCCTTTATTATTACATGAGTAAGGAATAAATAAGTGTCCATTCCTGAAACGTGCTCTCACAGCAAAGGAAGGATTTTCATGAGATGAGCAGGGGAAGAAGTGAGCAGAACAGCTCTGAAGATGGTCAGTGTCCATGTGAGCTGATACACAGCGCTGCAATGGCACTTACTCAGCTTTGCCACTGGAGAAAGCAAGTCCCCCTTCCCTCAGACAACTGTTCACAACACTCTTTTGCTGAATTATTCCCATTTGAAATGTGAATTTGCTGCCTTCAGAATATGCATCTGACCAGCAGCCAGTATGTCACCCAGAGTGCCACTGCTCTGCCTTGCCACATGACTCTGAAAGGTGAGCAAGAAAGAGAGCGGGGTGGAAAGATATTGCTCAAAATGTCATTGTTCTGTATCCCAGACATCCATTTATTTGTGAGAGTTTCTGATTTATTAGTGCCCTCTGGCCCTGTGTGTAGGCAAAACTGACTTTATGAGATGCAGAGTGGAACAGAAGAGAAAACCAGTGCATGCTGCTGCAGGGTTACACCTTTAGTGTGGGAAGAACAACAGCTCTGCTGTCATTGTATCATTTAGCTTACAGAACTGACTTTCACTTTTCTCTCTAATGTCCTCGGCAGATAGCTCAGCTTAGAGCAAAGACAGTCACCAATAGATGTGCTGTCTTGAAAGCTCTTGACTTGACAAACACTTTTTTTAGGCAGTGTAGGGTGGCCCTCACCTGTTATCTCAGCCAGCCAGACAGCAGGCATTAAGCAAAGACATGACAGTTCTGATCCTCTGTAAGGTAATATGGAATGATAACCCTTCAGAGACACACTCCCTGTCCTTCCACTGCTTCTCACACAGAGGGAACTCAAAACACCTCGAAAAATGAGGCGGGCTCTCGTTACTTTCTGCACTTTCTTTGAAACAAGTCTGCAACAACCCCCCAGAGACTAGTCCAGCACTGATAATGGAAATTCTGTAAGCTCTAAATTGGCTGTTCTCATCTAATTTTTATTTGTATTTTTTTTTTAAATTCGCTTGTATTACAGCCCTAGGCCACTCCATTGGTTCTGAAAATAAGATGTTTTACTGTTTCACTGTTCATGAGTGAAGTGACAGACTCCTGCCATCTAGAGGGTGGTTTCTGGAATATATTTGAAGCAGATACTCTTTCACAGTGTAAAATAAAACTAAGATAAAAATCTTAGCATCTACATATCTCCTTGGGGTTTTTCTAGATTTCTCCTTTTTCATTTATGAATTTATGTAAAAATGCCCAGTCACATCTGTGAGTGTATGTCCTTTCTTCAACAGCTCCATTCACTCACGAGAGCAGATTAGCTGACTAGGATAATGATTATAAAATACATTAAAATTTTGTTTGTATTTTTTTCCCAGTGCTATAACATTTATCCTCATTGTGTTCTTGCATTCATGGCTGCCTAAAACAGACTACAACGGCCACAAGCAGAATACAAGAATATTGGTGACTAATTCATTAAGAAAAGTGAGACTTATGCCAAAACGCTTCTAACATCTCAGAAAAGATGGTATTTTCTACTTAGGTTTTTAGTTAAACAGCGTGTAGCTATGGCTACTGACAATAATTAAAAATTACTTCTGCATACACTTTCTCAGGATGGAGAAACGTCCATTTTAGTGACCACCACGATGTTTTTTGTTGCTGAACGATAATGCTGTTTTCTGTGCACCCACTAACCTGCTGTGAACACCAAGCCTTGAAGGAAAAGCGTGACAAGCAAACAAAATGTGGGAGAATCAACAGCGGCCTCACAAAAGTTAGGAGTGTCTTCCTGGAAAAGCAGTGATGGCACATGAAAACCTGCGTCTCTCATTAATCACATTCCATAGCTAGCAGCCAACTTTCAGGAACAATTAAATGACCAAGTGCAATGTGAAGCGACACAACCAACCTCGCTGGAGTGAATCGATGAACAAATCAATTGACAAAGCAATGCCCTAGATCTTACTTGTGTGAAATACGTATCAAACCCTTTCTAGGAGGAAGACTACGAATGCGATCCCCGCACTCATCTTCCATTAACTATCTACACAATACATCTTCTAATAATTCTCACAGAGGGTTTTCTTGGCAATACCCACCCGTGACTTGCATAACCTCAGACGAGACAGAGCTGTGTGCAGGGGTTTGTTTTTTTTTTTTATGTATAAGTTACACTGTATCCCTACAATTTATGTTAACCAACACTTCATTCCCAAAAGCGCTCCCCGCCGCCCGCGCCGCACACCGTGAGGGGAAAGCGGCACAAGGATTGCCCGGAACGTTCCGGCCGGGCGGCGCGGGCCGGGCGGGCAGCGCACCGTGCGCACCGTGCGCACCGCCACTTCCGGCTTCCGCGCGGCCGCCGGCGCCAGGTGCGAGCGGGAGCGGGAGCGGGAATGGGGTACGGAATGGGAGCGGGAGCGCTGAAAGGGCGGCGGTGCCTCAAAGGGGCTAGAGGCGCTGAGGGTCTTGGCTGCGGACCCTTGCGGCTGCCGTTCCCGAGGGAGCGGAGCGGCGTCCGGCTCTCCTGTAGCCAGGTGCCGGGGAGCGCGGCGGCCCGGGCTGGCAGCGTGGTGCGGCGCGGTTCGGGGAGGCGAATGCTGAAAGTGAGGGAAGGCGCTAAAAGCGGTGTGCCTGCCCAGGCGAGGAACAGCCCTGGTGCCAGCCCACGGCCCCGGGGCGGATCCCGTCCGGCTCCGGTGCCGGTCCTGAGGAGGGGATGGGGCAGAGGGGCGCCTGAGGAGAGCCCCGCAGACTTACAGCGCAGCAGCCCCCGGGGCAGTTTTTAGCCACCAAAGGATAGAGCAAGTCATGGGCATCACAGTGCCTGGAAAATGATTTTTGCGTTATTAGGGCGTTCAGTTCATTATCCTGTTAAGTATGAACTACTGTTAACACAGTTATTTTTAATTGGGATTTTGTACGGGTGGTGACACGGACTTTGAATACATAAAGCATACAGTGGAAGCTGTTTGATGGTCAAGCACAAGACACCCTGAAATCCAGAAAGCCTAAAGCTTCTTCTGAATGTTGGTGTCTGTGTCCTGACAAGGGCAGCCCCACAGTGAATAGCTCGTTCCAGCTGCTCACCGTGCCTGCGGCAGCAGCGTGGGCAGTGTACCACCAGCTAATGAGGCAAGGTGTCCTGCTCAGCACAGGAGATCAGCAACCTGCTGGTGCAGTCAGGGTGTGTCTTTGGGACCTCACCAAGGACAAGAAGCCATGACTTCAGCAGAACGTAGATGCTGGGCATTATTAATACACCTCACGTAGCACAAGCACCAGTTAAAATCCACCAGCAGTCTTTGGAGCTGTGGTGGGAAATCTGTGGCCTTTGCCTGTGGTTGCCTTAGCAAATAATGCAGCAAGAGAGCAACAGGAGGTCAAAATTTACAGAGTGGAACACAGTGCTGGGGGCCCAGTACTCACGTAACAAGTTTTAAGGGTTTTCCTTCGAACTGTTCATCTCTTTCCTACACAGCTTCCCGATGTCTGAACTCTGCTTCCTTGTGCCACAGCATCAGCCTTTAAGCTGGAGAGCCACACTCACTCCCACAGCTGCTGCTGTGACCCAGGCACAGCATCTCACCCCTGAGTAGGAAACTTCAAATGGAGAAACAAGCCTTGTGCAGAGTGCTCCCCATGCAGGAGCACCAGTGCTCTGTAGGGCAGCACAGTGGTAACCTCTGAGGCTGAGGGAGGAACCAGGCATAGACCTACAACCTCTTATTTTAGGTCCTCCAGATGCACTTTCTCTCTCACACACCTCTCAGGGGTGTGGACTGCAGACAGAATCCACTGGATCTTTCCTGCCTGAGCATTTGGTAACAGTGTGCCAAAAGTGGAGGTAGAACACTGCAGAGGCATTTGAATACTAATTGGTGGTTTCAAAAGAGGTGATAATCTGATTTGAAAGGAATTGAAGGTAGACAGGGTTATGCTGTCACAGTTCCTGGAATCATAACATTGTTAACTCTAGTCTAAAACTTACAAAGACGGTAGATTTCTACAAAAATTTGAGCCCAGGATGAGGACAACAAACAACTTAAATGAAAGCTCAGAGGGAAAGAGTGATAAGAATTTTGATCTATAGGATGTTGTTATTATTGGATGGTGTTTAAAAGCATGGATTCACTCAACAGCTTTGCTAAGGGGACCTGACATTGCAGTTCTGTTGTTACTTAGTTCAGTGCAGCTTTCTGAAAACTGCCATCTAAAATTCCTCATAATCTGTGTCCTCAGGAGGCACTGGGGGAGTGCTTTTCATGAAAACAGTTTGTCATTTTGGTGCTTTCCATTATGAGGGAATGTGAAGAAGTCAGGGTATAAATACTAGCCATTAGATTCTGTTGTTAAATCAGCATTTGAGTGGTTGGAAAATTAGTGTGGATCCTTAACTTGGATTCCCAGCGTCAGAAATGTCACACTCTAGAATAATGACAGTTGCCAGCAGGCAGCACAGCAATATAATTTTGACTACAAAATATGACACTAACACAATTTAACCACAGTGCCAAATTTTACAGGGTAAGAAAACTGTGTGCTATCAAAAGCAAATTTTAGTATCTGGTCAGGACAATATATTTCTGTGTTCAGAAAAGTTAGGATTCTTTGGTTTATAAGACCTTTTGAATGAAGATACTGATTTTTCTTCCAAGTTGAAGCTGCTAGAATTGACTGCCTGTTGATGCTGCAGCTGTCCTTACAGATGCTTATTAAGCAGGCAAGGCAAACCAAAACCAGAGTTCCATCACAAATAAACCTACAGATAGTAATGGTTTCAGAGATAGTTAAAACACAAAGTTCAGGACAGCAAGGTTTTCCAGATCACAAGATTCTTTATGGTTCATCACATGGCACTTCCTCAGGGATTGTCCCCTCATTCTACATTTCAAAAGAAGCTTTCAGACAAGAAAATGAATGGAGGTGAAGCACAGTTAATGCAGGAACTGTAAGATCCAGCTTTAGTGCTGGATGTGTCATGTTATCCATGTATTTACATGCTTAGTTTTGTGTGTATTCTTTCCATACCTATTTTTTTTTTCCCACAGGTAGTGCAACATGCCTAAAAAAAAGACTGGTGCTCGTAAGAAGGCTGAGAACCGTCGGGAACGCGAGAAGCAGATAAGAGCTTCACGAGCCAACATAGACTTGGCCAAACATCCTTGTAATGCTTCAATGGTAAATTAACCTAAATTGTTCTCTATTAAAATACCTAATTTTCAATTATGTAAACCCAGTGATAGTACCTTGACTGCATTTAGTACCACTAAATGTCATTCTTCCTACTATCCTTCCTGTATATTTAAGGTTATGTTTGCACCAGACAGAATATTGATTAAGATGTTTGGATCCTAGTTGTAACTCCCTGTGGAGGTCTGTATATTTTTTATATTTTATCTAGAATGAAAATAATTACCAGTGTTTTATTTCTTCTCTTTAGGAATGTGATAAGTGCCAAAGGTAAGAAATTTTACCCTTCTAAAACCAGTAGGTTAATATTTGTTTCAGACATTTTGCAGGTGTTTTTTAATGCTTTCATTTAAAGTTTAATACTTTCTTTTTGTTTTTTTCCCCTCCATGTGCCTAGACGACAGAAGAACAGAGCTTTTTGTTACTTCTGTAATTCAGTTCAGAAATTGCCCATTTGTGCACAATGTGGTGAGTAGAAATAATGAATGAAAACAAACAGTCCTCAGTCCTGATTGGGGTGTCAAACTCTTAGTACCTGTGTTACAGTAGCTTTATCTAAAAGTACCTTTGTAATGTGGAGCAGGTTCTTTTGAATCTGCTTTGAATATCCTCCTTGAGAAGTGATCTTCTTTGTTCAATATATATGCCTTTAACCCCCAAAGGTTTGCAAGCCTGGATCATGGCTTGTCTTCTTCGGAAAAATTTGTCTCACTTCCTTTTAGGTTTGAGAAATCTGACTATTTCCATAGATTGACCATGTGGAGCATTGTTTCATAACAGCAGCAAAACAAAAAATGCTCTGACTGCTATCAAGGCACCAATAAATACTGCTTTTTTAGGGATTACGTAATTTCTGATCAATTCAATATCAATTAAAGCAACAATATATCATTCACCTTGCTTGGGTTTGTAATGTAATATGCAACTCTTGTTATTTATGTGGGCTTGAGGGCTGATGCATTGAAATTAGAAGAGGACTCCTTGTGACAGAACTGCTCTGAATCAGGCTAAAATGCCCTTTGTTTTTAAACAGCTGCTTGCTTGCAGATGTTGATACTCATTTCATACTGAGGTGAATTTTGTTGTTCCACTGTTTCAACACATCATTGCATATTTTCCATTTTTCATGAAGCAATTTGGCTGTTTTGGAGTTTGACTCTCAGAGCTGCTGACATGCAGCTTTGAGTGCCTTTGTTGTGACCTGCAGATACTGAGCATTTCTGGAAGCCAGGCTGTTAGTGTGCAGTGGCAGTGTGTCACCCTCATAAGTCTCCTTTCTGTCACCATGCACTGAAGTACTAAAAGCATGCTCTCTATCTTATGGCTCATATCTGTGTGTTGCATTTATCTTCATCTGGAGTATGTTTCTAGAGGAAAAACATTCCTATCAACAGCCACACTGTATTGAGACCCAGGGCTTTCCAAACACAGACCATTAGAGCTGTTTGATGCTTAATCAAGCATTGGGGACTATAAACCAACAGCATCTTTCTTAGAGGAGCCTGAGGGATGGGAGCAAGGTAGCTCTCTCTGTTCCAGTGCCTCACACCCAGTAATGCCCCCACCACCTCTCACTGCCCAGCTCACTGCTTTTATGGTGGGACAGAACTAGCAGCAGTTTTAAACATAACTCTTTAATTTTTCATTGCTGGACTTTAACCTTAGTTTTGTTCTTTGTTTTGACATGTGACATTTGTGCCTCAAAACACAGAGCAAGGCCAGCACATTGTCTTACTATCTTAGTACAGGGGCAAGAGATTTCACGGACAAAAAACCAGACAAAAATTAAGTTAACCTAAGGGAGGTGTGAAGGTGGGTTGCAGAATGCAGCAATAATGCAAACATATTTGTTTGCATTTTTTTAACCTAGATTTATGGTTAAGCACAGGCATTTAGTTGGAGTGCTGTTCTTACATAAACATGCATTCTCCTTTTTAAAAAAAAAAATCTTTACATATTTTTCTTATGGTTGCTTGCCTTTTTATTTTAAACAGGAAAAACCAAATGCATGATGAAGTCTTCAGACTGTGTTATAAAACATGCTGGTGTGTACAGTACTGGACTAGCTATGGTGGTATGTATACAAAATTACAGCCTTTTCTGCACTATGAGGATATTCTGTGCAAATCTTCCTGGAAAAATGATAAAACAGTTTTATGGAATGATAGCATGTACCATGCCAAGATGGGTTTTTAAATCGTTTTTGTGTAACAAACTGATTTTTCCTTACACTGAAACCCCCAAATTTTTCATTTTTAGATTCATCTCCTGCACACTCCATCACATGTCCTGGATGCTAATTAATCTGTGTTGGTGGCAGGCCCTAAGCACATGCATGAAGAGCACTGGACCCTTACATGGCCCATAGACAATTCCCAGCCTTCATTAAAATGTTGGATTATTCTGCAGAAACCTGCAGACTTTTGTCACAGAGATCATCAGTATCACAGAGAGGAATCTGTTCCATTAGAGGGGAATTTTAATGAACAAAACTCCTCTTTTGGGCTCTTAATTAGAGATAATCATAGCTTCAGGCCTTTGAAATTTTGTTCTTAGAAGGACAAGTGAGTGTGCATTCTGGAAAGCAAGGTGTGACCTGTCACATCCCCTGGATTAAATGGACTAAACCTCTGTCCTGTTGCTGCCTGCAGCTGGCTGTCAGCTGTTCTCAGTAACACAGCCAGCCTTCACATGCTGGCATTCCTGAACTCATCCCATGCGTTCACTGACAGTTACATTTGGATTCATCATTGCTTTCTTAGCTTGGTGTGCACATAATGCACATAGTAATTAGTTACCTATGGGCTGAGAAGGGTTCTTAGTTAAGGACAGCTGAAGTGGAGATCTTATAATTAATCAAAATGAAAGTTAAAGAGTCTTTTACTTCTTATGAGTTATTTGATCTTTGCAGAGCTTGTGCTCTAATATAGCAGAGTTAAAAATCCAAATGAGTGATTTCAGCTATGAGAGTCTAGAGGCATTTTGCAGGTCTTTGAAATTTCATTTTTGCCAGAACATTTTTATTGTTTGTGGATCTACGATTTCAGTTGGAGGACACAATTTTCCATGTGCAAAATGTGTGATAAGAAATGTAAAAACCAGAATTGAGATAGATGACCACATTATTTTGCATCATGCTTAATCCTGCAGAAATGAATAACACACAAATATGAACTGTGGAGCAGCTTGGTCAGAACACAGGTTTGATTCAATACTCTCACTCAGCCAAAGGGAGCCCATTTAGAGAATGGATACTAGGATACATTGAGGATTATGGGATAAGTCTCTTGGTATTGCAGAAGCCCTGAGCTGACATCTTGCTGTGATTGCAGGGTGCAATCTGTGATTTCTGTGAAGCCTGGGTGTGTCACGGGAGGAAGTGTCTCAGCACCCACGCGTGCATGTGCCCTCTGGCAGATGCAGAATGCATTGAGTGTGAAAGAAGTGTCTGGGACCATGGTAAGTGGCTCACATTTAAAAATAAGAAAATATAAATTACAATTCTTTCCTTGCATTGTTTAAGTCAGTGGACCTATTTTCTTAACATAGCCTTTTTAGTCTTTGCTGATTAGTCTTTGCAGTATGTTTGTTCAAAGCAAGGATTCTCCCATTTTAAAAACAGTCATTATACAGTGGGAAAAGTCAATGACCTGCTCAAGAACATACAGTGCTCAGTTCAGGGATTATTATCTAATCTAAATTATAATGGTTCTATCATCTTAATTATTCACATAATTAAGCACTGCATCAATTTGCCAACACGGTTTTCTGCCATTCTTACTCTATTCTTCTGCACTAGCACAAGTATTTGGATTCCCAGTTGCTTAGGAAACCATACTGGTGTCCACTTACAGAATCCTTTAAAGTGTTTATTTCAAGTGTGTCTCAGAGCTGAGCAGAGCAGACTGGATGAGAGTGTGATCTGATTTAAGAAAAATAGTTAATGCTGCAGTCAAATTAAAATGAAGAAAAGTACTAGAAGTAATACTTGCTTCATAGTTATGCTGTCTTATGTTGTATGATAGGAGGTATTTGTCAGTGTAAAAATGGATGGCAGTGTCTAATTTAGGACCTTGAAGCATTTGTGACAGAAGGAGAACTGGTCTTCAGTCAGAACTACTGCCTAAATTGTTTGCAGAACAGCACTAGATGCCTGTGCCCATTGTTGATTGTTTTGTCTTGATAAATCTTTCAGGAGGCAGAATATTTGCCTGCTCTTTTTGCCATGATTTCCTCTGTGAAGATGATCAGTTTGAACATCAAGCCAGCTGCCAAGTTTTGGAAGCAGAGACATTTAAATGTAAGTTAGTTATTCATAGCCCTTTCACCACAGCCAAGCAGCCTCTCTACTTGCTTCCTCTGTGCTCCAGAATCATCTCCATCACCTTTCCTAAGGAGATTTTGCCACTGCTGGAGGGAAGGGGCTGTTTCCTATGTACTGGCTTTTGGTATCCAGTTATCCACACTAGAACTTACTTCTCTTTCATGGACCTTCCTCCATGCCAGAGCATACATGGCACTTGTTTTCCTGCCAGGCTCTTGCAGGTGTCCCATGGGATGCTGCCCTTGCAGGAACCAGCATTCTCCAAAGTTGGAGTGTTGGCAGTGGCAGGACTGCAGCAAAACAACTGGAACTGCTGCTGCTGCTTTTTCACTCCACAAAGCTCTGCAGGCAGAAGGAAGGAGCTGTTTTCCACTCTTCTGACCAGTGATGAGCTAGTTCTAGATAATTGTTCCTCCAGCTGCCCTAAACAATGCCACCTGTCTTTGTCTGGCTAAACTTTCCAAGGTCTGTGGAAGGCCTGTGTGCTGGTGAAAGGTTAGCAGCTGCTCAAGTCCTGAGGAAGGCTGTGACTCAGCAAGACACAGTGAGCACAAAGGGAAGTGCCAAAAATAGTCCCAGAGCATGATTTCAGTGTTCATTTCCTCATTACTTACATATGTGAGTAACATATCAAATGCTGATCTATGTTCACTCTTTGAGTAAAGCACAGGTAGCTGAACACTTTATGTCCTTTTGAACTTTGATTAATTGTGTGGACAAAACTGAAATTGGTATTTGTAAGAGGATCTGATGGCCATGCCCGACTTTGCTCACCCATTACTCATCTCTGGCTGAAACTTGAAGGGAACTTAAAAAAACCCCAGCAATAAAACAAAACAAGCCAATACTGTGCATATTCAAAATAACTAAATTTTTCTGCCAGTATTTCTTGCCTACCGACCATTACATACAGTTTGGTTTATCACAAGTATTTGTTTGTCCTTCCCAAAACTTTTATGCATGTATTTTGACAAATACAACATTCTCAATTCTTATTGCAGAAATTCAAGGTGCTCGTTATCATAAGGCTGTTTTCCTTTGAACTGACTAATCTCTTGTCCTATTTGATTTCTCCTGGTCCAGAATATTAGTGATTTCAGTGTTGTAATCAGTGTCTTTAGATATCTCTTATCTCCTTTTCATCTGCCATATTTTTGTTCCTAGCCAGCTATTTTTTAAGCCTTGCCTAGCTTCCCTTGATGTATTCTGCCAGAATTTCTTCCTGCATAGCAATATTGAGGCAGCGACAGCTGTTCCACAATAATGTTTTTTCAATGATTGCTGGAAGCTCCCATTTCACAGATGTGGTATCAACCCTGAATAGAGAGAGAGTTTTTTTGAGGGTTTTCACTGTGTTTTGTGGCACAGAGCAGACTTCGTAGAGACAAGATTTTTGTCAGTGAGGTAGCAAGATTATAAAACCTGTACTTTTACAGAATACATGATATTCAAAAGTGGTCGTGCAATTATAGTATAAATCCATTCTAGCTGTGAAAAAGGTGCTGTTACTTTCCATCACTATCTGAGAGAGGTTTTCTGGATACTCAAAACATGATGAATCTATATGCATCAGCATTTCCAGTTCCATCTTTAAACACATGTCAGAGCTCTAAATCCCATGTCTGTCCTGCTCATGTGAAGAACTCATGATATTTATTACTTCAGATTCAAAAACTGCTGTCACAGGGATTAGACAAGGAGGAAAGGAATGGGTACTTGCACAGAAACTGGTAAAGTGTGTGTTAACTGGTTCTCAAACTTCATGTTGCTGCCAATTCCTGAGTGTTTGCCTTTACTGTACTCCCTCTAGTGGAATAATAAAGACAATTTTAAGCTCAAGACAAGTTAAATTTTGGGCACTGATTCTGCTCTTGACAGTTTGTGTGCCAGCTCCTGTTCTTTAACATAGATAGACTCTCTTATGAAGTTCTGTGCAGTCAAGTACATTTCCAGAGGATATGACAGAAAATACAGAATGTAACAGCTTGCCTAGGTTTGGAAGTTTGCAAGCTTAAACTTTTCTTACAACTCTAGCACTCATTTCAAATGTTGGGAGAAAAGGAAAAGCATGATGAAATCTTAATACTAAATTGGTTCTGAAGCTTCAGGTTTGAAAAGTTTGGAAGCTCAAAGAACAGTTAAACGTTTTTCCCCTCTTGAAATTGCATTTTTTGTGTCAAAAATGAGGTTTAGAGTTTAAAAAAATCTAGTAAATCAGTACTGTGGGGTAAAGTGACTGATTGATATTGCCAGAGTGCAGTTGTGTCAGAGAATTAAAACTAAATGCCTCAAATTTTGGCATTGCATACTTTTACAAGGTTTTAAAACCATGACAGGTCTGCAGTTTCCAAGTACTGAATTTGCCATCCTGCTTTTCTCCAACAGGTGTCTCCTGTAACAGGCTGGGGCAGCATTCCTGCCTGCGTTGTAAGGTAAGGAGTATAGACTGTTGTGAAAAGCTGATTTTAGGCTCCTTCTCCTTGGCCTCCAAGGCTGGTATCAGGCCTTGCCACACCTTCCTCTCCATGATTAAAAGGAAATTCATACTTTTGTATTAGTTTCTGTAGCCTGGGGTCAGATCTGTGGGGGACAAAAGGTCTTTTATCTGTGCTTGCCTGTTAGCCACAAGACAGTGTGAGGTGATCTCTGCCCTGCCCTCTTAGCTAAAGTTGGGCCTGCAACATGTTGGGGCTTCAAAAAAACGCAAGATAATAAAATAAATCCTTGGTCATGAACAGAATTCAAGGCTTTGGAATATGCTTTGATCCAGTGTGGAACTAAAACAATTAGAAAAGTTGTTCTTTTAAACAATGAACAGTGAACATCTGACCAGAAATCCCTTCATCCAAAGGAATAATCTCCACAGCTAATCCAGTTTTCCATGTGACCAGGCTGATTTGTTGACATTGGTTTTACACACTCAGAAGTAATTTTGTATGAAAAGTTCCACCTGCTTCATCATCAGCATTGCCCAGATTTCTCCAGGTGCTGGTTCATTGCCTGCTCTTACTCTTCTTACCCTCCATATGTTTTCCCTGCACTCTCCCATGGCATCGATGGCCTATTCCAAAGAGTTCCTTTTTCCAGGTATTTTCACTGCACCCTGGTGCTCAGCATCTGAACTTCCCATCTCTAATTCTCGCCTGCAGGCCCTGCATAGTTTTGTTCTGGCATATATCTCATTATGTTTATTTAAGCTTGTCAAGGCAAAGCCAAGTTTGCCAGGCTCCTTGTGGGCAGCACTGCAATCCAGCCCTGGAGTGAGTTGCTTTCTCTGCTTGTTTATTGGCATTTTAATCCAGCCTCTTCCCCAGAAACCCTGGAATCACACTGAACACAGAGTGGTTCCTCTGTGCACAGACCCTATATCCACTGCAAGAGAAACCTCATTAAATTTTAATCCCAGCCAGAAAACCCTGCTGCTGCTAGACACGTTTTTGCTTGCTTCTTGCTGAAGAATGTGCTTCTATGATTAAAACATTTGGCCTTTGTGTTCTCCTTTCAACACACAGGCTTGTTTTTGTGACGATCACGTGCGAAGTAAGGTTTTCAAGCAGGAAAAAGGGAAAAAGCCTCCTTGCCCTAAATGTGGCCATGAAACTCAGCAGACAAAGGATCTGAGCATGTCAAGTAAGCCAGTTTCTCTAGCTAACAAGCCATAGAAGTGCCATTAGTGACTAATTTCTGCCTAGGAGCACTGAGTAAAGTCGAGTTACTTTCAATTTTTTTGCAGAGTTTTGCTTCATTTGTGTTGAGAAAAACTTTTGTGTTTCTGAGTTCTGGAACTAAGCAGTCTCATTCTTAACCATTAGTTGATTCCAAGAAAGTGTGAAAGCTTTTTTTTTAGTTTGAGATTTTAGTTGGGAAAAAAAATGAAAAATAATTGCCATTTAAACTAATCTTCAAGTAGTGAAAAAAAGGATAGAAATGTTGGATTGGTGGGAACATGATGATTTTCCTTTGCCTGCAGCACGCTCTTTGAAGTTTGGCCGACAGACTGGAGGAGAAGATGCAGATGGAGCTTCTGGTTATGATGCCTACTGGAAAAACCTTTCCTCCAGCAAGGCTGGGGATGCAGGTGACCGTGAGGATGAATATGATGAGGATGAAGCAGAAGATGATGATGAAGATGACAATGATGAGCGAGGGAAAGATTCAGATTCTGAGGCCACAGATGTATTCAGCAATTTGAATTTAGGAAGGACCTATGCTAGTGGGTATGCACATTATGAGGAATCAGAAGGTTAAGCTTAGTATGCTGGCAAGCTAAAAACATTTGGAAAGAGCCAAGCAATGCTTCACTGAGTTGTGTACATGCCAGTAGGATAGCTCTATCAGGTACTTACATATCAGAGTTAGAGAGTAAAGAGTATGGGACTTCTGCAGTAACTGCAAGGGGCATTTTTCCTGTAGATAAACTGATGTTGGGTTTGGGACTGGGGGAGAAAATTGGGATATTTTTATTCCCCTAAACAACAGAATGGTTTTGTCTTTGAGTTACTAAATATAATGGTTCAATGCCAGTTTCTCCTATCAGCACAGGAATGTGGGAAAGCTGTAGAACTTGCTTCCATTTGCCCATCAGAAATTAAGTTATTTTTTACAGTAATTTTGTTAACTGATTTCATACATTAATGCAGTGGTGGGTTGGTGACTGCATTTTTTTTTTTTTTGGTCTGCACAATAAAAGTCAACTGCATTCTCTAATGAACTGTCATAAATATTGATCTCCCTTGAATAGTAGGAAAGCAGGTTGTGTACGAAGTGTAAATTGACACTGAAATTACTTCCTTGTTCATGTCGGTATGGCAGATCAATGTAGTTCTCTATGTAATTTGCACATCACCTTTTCAGTATTTTTATTATTAGATATTAATTGGTGGGGCTGTATATAGTCACTGTAAGAGCACCCCAGATAATCAAAACTTCTATGGACATAAAATGTTAGTATTGTCCCTGCTACAAAAATCTGTAAGGCAGTTTCCCATTAGATGAGAAGGAGTGGTTTCTTCTGTACCTAGCCTTCAACTCTTTTTCCTTGCATATGATAAAAAAAATAGATAGGAAACAACACTGTATATGAACTGAGAAGGTGAGAAAACATGGGGGGTTCAAAATGCTGGGTCCAAATTCTGTTCTGTACAAGCCTGCCAGTACAAGGCAAATGATCAACACTTCTGAGCTGAGAAGGTGACACCTGCAGAAGTGTTAGCAGTGGTTCTGATTTGAAAGGGAACATGTTAATTACCCATCTACAGATCCAAGTGATGGCATTTATTTTCCCTCTGTAGGGGAATGTTTTACAGCAGACTGATCGTGATACAAGGACAGCCACCTAAAGTGTTGCTCCAGCTTTCTAAATGCCATGCTTTAATGCAAGAGTGCCCTTTTTGTTACCTGTCAAATACTGAACTGATTATATCATTACCTGCTTTTGTGGTGTTTCTCTACTCTTCCTTAACAGCTAAAGGTCATATGTTGGCAGAGCATACCCCACTGAGAATCATTTTTAATGATGTTAGGATTGCCAAATGAACATTTTGTAGCAAAACTGGATTGGAAGACCTGGTCATAATACTTCCTTCCTAAGCACATCTCCTACTAACTGCATGAAAGACAAGAGCTGGGATCCATCCAGGACTAAAACAAACTGCCAAAGAGCACAACTCAGTTATTGCAGCTGAGAGAGAAACTCTGTAGGAGAAGGGGGCACAACTGGTGAATGCATGCCTTCAGAACGAGAGGAAACAAGTGAATGCACTGTCTGGAAGCCAAATCCCCTTTGAACACTGAAACATCCAATATCATGTGCAAAGGCCTATCTTAAATGATGTACCTGAGAGATGTCTTGATTAATCTTTTGCATAACCAAACTTGAAGTGACAGAAGCAGGACACCTGCCAGTTCAACACTATTTATTTGTGAAATTGGCATGTATGGGAGAATTTCTGCTCAGCTTCCTGTGGTCCAAAAACTTCCACATTGAGTCCATCTGTGGCTGGTCAATTCCAGCAACAATGTCAGTTTTTAAATTTTGGCTGATGTTTCAAATGCAAACACTTATATATCAGTACCAAGTCCTATACAGAACTGAGGAAAGGACATGTGTTTCTGCATATATGTAAAATTATGTCTATGTGTCATTTATTAATATTACTTAACCACACAAAACCCCTCTTTTAAGATTCTTGGCTCTTGAATTAAATTTTTCCCCGCTGAAATCTGCTGCTGTCACTGTCTGTGCCAAAGGCTGCTGACATAACAGAATTAATCATCATAATCAGGGTAAAGAATTATTAATTTTCTCATTGAAGTGCCCTTGCACTGATCCTTGCTAGATCAATACTCCAGAGCTAATATGTGTTCCTGTGGCACATTGGAAGTGAGGATCACAGCAGTGCCTGCAGCAGATGCTCAAGGTACCTGCAGTAATTTAGCAAGGTCACTACTCCGTGGACATTTATTTGCTTTGCTTTTGTGCTGCTGCTCAGACCACTGAAAACACCTGTGCTGTCAGCCTGTCTGGAAATTAGGATTAGGAATTAGCCCTGCAATGCCTGGCCTTCCAGGGGTCAAAACAGGCAAGTTTAAGCTGCTTTAAAGTAATCTGGAGGATTCAGGCTGGAGCAGACAAACACGTCAATCTGTGGCAGCACAGGCCAGATAGGATGTGATGTGTTGTGTTTTCTCTGCTTATTCAGTACAGCTAAAAGCAGGTGCTCTGTTTGGGATAGGCCCTCAGAGCTTGCTTTCAGGCAAAGTGCATAATTTTGGTTATCTTCAGGTAAATGACAGGAACAGGATGGAACAGAAAATGAACATGTGTTCTGAGTTCACTGAAAAACAAATCAGGGACAAAATCATATTGGCTCCATTTTCTTCATTGAAAATCTTGTCCCTGGTTAAAAGAAGTTCTGATTTGAGAGAGGGACAGTTCTGACATGTATCCAGTAATACCTATGAGTTATGTGTTGTACTCCAGGAAAATAAGACCTTGATAAAATCTTTTTAGCCTCTGTGGCGACCATTTAAATAAAGCTTAAGTAGGACTTGAATTAAATCACAGCAACATCTATTGGGCCTGTAGGACCTAAAAAAACCCACTCTGGTCACCTATGTAAGCTCTTTTCTTCCATTTGTTTATTATGGTGACAGCACCAGCTCATTATGAATTCACTGTGTGCTGCTGTAGATTTAATGTATTTTCCTTTGTACTCAGGTGTGATTTAGCACCTGTGACTGGGAATCTTTTGATCAATTCAATATTGCTAGTTTTCTTTCCATAAAATGAATGGGAAGATCATTATAATGTACTGAGCAGCTGAAAAAGTAGCAGCAAGCATGTCACAGAGAGCTAGAGGACAAACTTAGAAGTGCTGAGAGTCCTATTTGTTCAGGCAGAAAGGTATTAGTGTGTTTTGCAAGACATTACATGCATCTGTCCTGGTCCTGATCCTATTTCCAGAGGGGCCAATAGCAAAGTTCCCATTTATCCAAGTGGAAACAGTTCAGTAATCTTCAGTATCTACAGTTCATCTTAAATGTCAGGAGGTATGGAACACAACATGAGCATAAGCACAAGTGGGGAAGATGGAGCAAAGCTTTTAATGAGGTCAATATGTTAACCATTACCGTGAAAATATTTGTTCTAAATTTCAACAGTTCCACTAGAAAGTGCTCTCAAGACTGAAAGATGAAGCTGCTTAAAGCAGGAAGAGATCAGATTCTGCAAGATGCAGAAATGTAATTACTCATCTCCTGAAAGTCTTCATGTAATTAATAAATATATGCTAAAAGCTCAAAGCACATTGGATCTAGACAAATTTTATCATCTCTTTTTTGTAGGTACATAAATAGAAAACACAGTCTTGAGGAAATCACAGCCTGAATAGTCCAGTTGGCAGCAGCTGTCTGCAGCTTGGACTCTCCATCTCCTACCCATTAAGGTCCAGACTAAACATACTTTATGACACTCCTTTATTAAGATTATATGTGCTGTAAGTGGCTACTACACATGGGAAGTTTGAAGCAGAGCCTAGATTTTAGGTTCCATAAGCAGGATAGATAAAAATCAGCAAGACAATGCCAAGATACGAAGAATAATCCATAGAAAAGCCACTAGTTTCCCTTTGCTAAACAAACAGTAGGTTCACAAGCCTGTACTTCAATATGGAAGGGGGAAAAAATAAATTGCATTTGTGTATCACCAAATTAAGCTGCTACAGATCAGCAGATTTCCTGAAAAACAACTGCAAAGCATGAAAGAGCCTACTGTAGCTATCCCAACTCCTACTATCTTCTAACACTAAAGTATGCTAGTGTTTGCTGCATTCTTTTAAACCTCACTTCTGCAGCCTGTGATTCTCACAAAATGTTTCCCAAACGTAACTGTAATTTGAAATTCACTTAGGTTTCCTTCTGAAATTAGAAATACTGAGTGCCTCAGGGCCCTAGTAATGTTTTCACTTCATCTTGATGTTACGTCACATCTGTTGTAGATTTTCACTTGACAAAAACACTAATTAAAAAAAAAAAAAAAATCATTGAAGTGTAAAAATGCCAGCCTCCTACAATTTCTATAACAGGTAATACAAGTATTTTACTGCTATAGTTGCCTGTTGCTGTTCCTACTGTTTTATTTTTGGCATAGAGACAGGAGTTGATTATTTTGAAAGTGAATCCCTGCTAGTCAGGCACATAAACCCTTGGGGTGCCTCCAGTCTGATTTAAATTCAGCACCTTATTTTGATGCCACAGACAAGGATGAGCCCCTGTGAGATTTTCCCACCATCAGGAGAGCTGTGCAAAGATTTAACCCTGGAGGTCAACACCAATTCACAGGGTGAATTCAAGGTGGTAACAATTGACCTTTCACTAGCCTACTTTGGAAGCCTGCAAAAACCCAAAGGCATCCTGCCTAGAAAAACAACTACTGCAAAGCTGCATCCCATGAGAAGGTATTTGCACTCTGCTTTCTTCCTCAGGAAAAACAGAATATATCCACAAGCTTGTATAGAACTCATTATTACCACTTTTACCTTGTTAGAAAACTAATAATCCATTGAGCACGGATTTAAGGAAGAAAATGATGTAGGAAGTTCAATAAAGATGTTTCCCTATCTAGAGCTGAACAAAGCTGTACCAAGTGCTTTGAAGGAAGGGTATGCAGAGGACAGCACCATATGCTCACAGTTGGCTTTTTCAGCACCCCCTCTTAAGTCTGGCAGTGCAGGCCAAGAAAGCATTATGCAGAGTTTAACCTTGGGGCTTTTGTTTGCCAAAGCTTTTAGAGTTCCTGTGGAGCACCGTGCAATTCCTTACCAAGCATTTAGTGCATACAACCACTGCTGCTAGATTTGGAACATTAAGAATAATTCAGAAGTTAGATAATAAATTGCATTCCTTCGACATTCTCCCCACTTTCTTGATGCTACATGCATTTCAAAGATCCCCTCCTGACATTTACCTGCTAGTACTGCACGAGAACACTGCTGTGATCTATTGTCAAGAGCATTTCTGAGCAGAACAGGGCTAACATAAAACATAGCATGTTCCATCTAAGTGTATCACACCTTCAGAAAAACACTGCTCTTTTGTTCAACAGTTCACAGAGCCATCAGCAAATTAACAGCTTTAGAAGCCTTTCCTGCAAGCAACGTTTCTGATTTTGGTTTGAGTCAGTAGGTTTGGTCACTAAAGGCAGACCGGTGCCCAACATCCTGCTGGTGCTGGAGCTGGGTTCCTGCCATTCCCTGGGCTCTGTCCGAGCTGCTGCAGCCTGTGTAGCCAGCCCTGCAAGCACCAGAGCTCACTCCTAAAGAAAACCACTCACTACCACAAGATTTCACCCTCCTCTGCTTGCCACCAGCTGCACCTGGCCATCACATTTCCCTTGTAGAGAAACCCAAGCGGTCACTCACCCACAGGTCAGGCGACTCCAGGCTGGCCAAAGCTCCTTGACGCCTCACAGCTCACTCACTGCCTGCCCCCCTTGTTATAACCCCTGTCCCACCTGCATCCCTTCAGCAGGGCCCACCTGGCCCTGTGTGGGGCAGCTGTGCATGGCTTCTCTCCTCAGCTGGCCTCCAGCATTCCCCACACGTGGCAATTCCTGCCCTCCTGGGCTGTTGCTGTTGGGTGAGCTGCTGTGGCAGCTCTGCACATTTGCAGATGCTACATGATCAAATCCTGAATCCTGCTGCACCTTCCTACTTCTTCAGAAGATAAAATGTTGCAGCATAAAGTATAAATAACATTTATCCTATTTAAGATGTGACAGATCTCCTATGCTATGCTATTTTATTATATCTGAAATGAATTTGCAGATGATGATATATGTTTTCTGCTGACCCTGAATGTTTTATCATTAAAATCCTACCACTCCTGCTACAATGTCTTCAGAATATATTAATATGACTATCTCAGCTTCTAGCAAACTAAAATATAACCTCATGGTCTTTTGTGTGCTGTAATTTTTTCTTGGGTATTAAAAAAAATATATTACAGCTATATCAGATTATTAACATTGAAAATGAGCCAGATTCCCTAAAGTACCATGTAAAAATATCTGAAAGTCTTTGTCCTTTTGGAGATGTTTGGTTCTCTGATAATAACTTGCTTCCAGGTTTATAGAGAAAGTTAAGAGGTCTTCCCACTTGCTCCATGGCTGCTGTCATAAGCTGCAGCCCAGCAGGAGAGTGTGCCCTGGAGTGACAGGCATTGCTGCAGCTGACAGAGAATTAACATCAGCCCAAGCAGTGATCTGACCCTTGAAGTTGCAGGACACAGTGTTTTGTTTCCAACTAAGCTCAGGTCCTTTGGTGAAATGCCCCTAAGGTGTGAACAAAAGCCAAATGATCTGTCATGTTCTTTACTGGACCAAGTCTAGCATCTGCATTTTGTTCTAATACATGGAATATTGCCAGACTACATTACTAATAAACCTGAGGCTTGTTTTTCCTGTACTTGTCTCTGTAGTCCTTCAGCTCCCCAGGTGTTGAACAGTGCTCTGTGGGTTGTGGTTCTTTGCTCAGCATAATTTCAGCCCTCTTCCCTCCTGCCAAACCCCACTGCTGCCCACTCACCTTTAGGTTCAACTGAACTGCAGAAGTTGATGTCTTGTCCAGTAAGCCACGACTGTGTCAGGATGGGCTGGGTGCCAGTGAAATGCAGCCTGTGGACTGTGGACTGTCCTTGGATAACCTCTCACTTGTTCTGAGCCTGTGGGACCTAAGGGGGAACTGCCTGGGTCCTTTCAGACACACTTGAAACTGTGGCAGGGTCTGCACCACTGTGTTGCCCTTTTCCCAATATTAGTGTTCCTTCTGTCACTAACATTGACCATTTGGTGTGCGAGATCAAACCTATGAAGCCTTGGAAGTTGATTGTGCAGTATGGTAAGTGAAGGAGAGCCCAAGTACAATTCACTTCTGTTTACCCAGAACTGGCAGCTGGGAACAGCAGGAGGCAATTCTTGTCTCAAGAATCTCAGCCCAGCACCACTTGCTGGTTTCCAGGGAGCCATTTCTGCCTGAAGAATCAAGTCTAATCAAGGACCAAGGCAAAGAGCACAAGCTCCAGCTGCTTGCAGAGTTCGTGCTCCCTGGAGCAATGCCTCTGCTCAGAGCCTTGCAAACCCAAGCTAACTGCACACAACATTTCATTCTGAAGCTGAACAAAAAGACCAACACAGAAAGCTATTTGTGTGCTTTGGTTTTCTGCAGACAGCAGGACTCTCCAATTTTTGAGACTCAAAATTAATGAGTACACATATAGAATTAGTGGCTACAGTATAAAAAGCCCTCACTGAAGACTCAGCTCAAATTGCCTGTTTTAAGTGCAGGAAATCAGCAAACAATAATTTCCTGTCATTTAAATTACAAGAGTTGTGCAATTGATCTTGGGAAAGTTAGAAATCTGCTGAGATAACGAGTATGCACTTACAGTCCCAGAATCACAGAATTAATTAGGTTGGAAAAGACCTCTGGGATCACCGAGTCCAACCTTTGGTCTTGTCAAGCAGACCATGGCACTGAGTGAGCTGTTTTGTGAACACCTCCAGGGATGGTGATTGTACCACCTCCCTGGGCAGCCTATTCCAATGTTTAACCACGCTTTCTGTGGAGAAATTCTCCCTGATGTCTGATCTGAACCATTCCTGGAACAGCTTGAGGCCATTTCCACTTGTCCTGTTGCTTGTTGACTGGGAGCAGAGGCTGACCCCCATCTGGCCACAACCTTCCCTCAGGGAGTTCTAGAGAACGAGATGGTCTGCCCTGACTCTCCTTTTCCTCAAGAGAAACACCCCCAGCTCCCTCAGCTGCCTCTCACAGGACCTGTGCTCCAGACTCTTCCCCAGCTCCATTGCCCTTCTCTGGGGGCTGCAGCCCCTCAGTGTCCTTCTTGTAGTGAGAGGTCCAGAACTGGACACAGCACTCGAGGTGTGACCTCACCAGTGCTGAATACAGGGGGACAATCACTGCCCTGCCTGCTGGCCACACT
>JANRMJ010000088.1:10047688-10135649 GCA_025584955.1 Alethe diademata
AGGATCCTTCCAATCTGAAAACAGTTTTTCCAAACTCAGCTTTCACATATACTGGGACCTCTGTTGCCATCTGAATTGGAAATTTATGGCACACTGGATCAACTGTTTGCTGCTACAGTCACACTCTGCAGGGAAGAAGAAACCAATATCATGCTTGACTGACTGAAGGAATACCTTTTAATGGTGTGGAAGATGAAGTAGAAGTGCAGGAAGTAGAATTCCCAGGTCTACTGTATACTGTAATATATTCTGAGGTGTTGGAATTGCATGCTATCAGTCAGTTCAGAGTGATCTGGTTGCACCAGACATCTGTGGTCATCATTCTTATTTTTGCCATGGAAAGAGAAGTCTTTAATTTCACTCTTGCATTTTGTTAGCCACCACAAAATATTTCATCATGGCTGAAATGCTGAAAGCTGTTTCTCCATCTGTGCCTGTAAGCCACAAAAGCATTAGTTTTTCATATGAATAAACCCGAGTTCTACTAATACTTTGAAGATCCAGAAAGTTTGTAAAATTCTCTGCTTTTACTAATCCCACTACTCCAAGCATTTGGATTCCAGGTTTATCCCATTGTGCCTCTATCAATAGAAGAGTAGCTTCTGACCAGATGGTCCTGAATTTGTGCTTCTAAATATTACAGAACTTTCACTGTCAGGAAAAAAGGTCCTTCTGTCACTTGTCCTTTTTGTACAGAGAACAGTCAGTTACACAAACTATATCTGACCAGTTGAAAGAACTAACACAGTATTAATCTGGTTTCAGATACATCCAGCTGATGATACGATAGCTCAGGTATTAAACTGCCTTTGTGATTTCAATTACCTACCTTTTATATGCCTGGAAAGTAAAGTTATCAGCACAAAACTAATAAAGCAGAGAGTTCTATAATAGTGGCAAGTGAGTTACTGCAATTGCTTTAGGCAGTGTAACCTACTTCTGCATAGTCACAGATGGGGAAGGTTTACTCATTGCCTAAAATTTATATGTGCAGAAAGAAAAGCAAGACACGAAAGCAACCCTGTTTCCTCTACAAACTCAGCTTTTCCTTCTCCTCACTGCTGTCCTGCCCCCCATCCCTCGCCTCCCCAGCAGCCAAAAAATCAAATCAAATCAATTGCTTTTAAAGGTGAGGGATGAAACGGGACTGTACTGTAAAGTGAAGGCGAAGGTAGAGGTGAAGGGGGGGGTTATTAACTAAAATTATATTGCAGCTTAGGGGATAAGAGTAACAGTCTAAAGATGTAATAAATTTCAGAAACCCAAAATGCAGCTGTTTTAAATTGTGTTTTTTTATATTTGATTGATCAGGCAAATGTGTTACTTTAGAGATAAGGCAAAAGTTATCACACAGAGAGATGGTTTCTGGTCGCACTGTCATCTGGTTAAAAAGATTCAGCACCCAAGGGCTCTGCTTGTTTATTAAAACATCTGTTTTTTTTCCAGAAGAAAAATTAAAAATCATTGCTTCAAAAAGGGTGTGACAGAGCTGGAAAGACAGAGTTAGTTTAAGTCTGTGACATTACAGGGACTCTGACCCTTCTCCTTCCTACATATGATTATCAGTCGCACCAGAGTCCTGCTAATTTCAGCTTAACTCCTGTCCTGCCCAAGGGGTGCTAACGGGAGTATGTCAATGTGTGGCTCACATGCTTGGGTTTAACGTCTGCTGAGGAGCCTGATGTCGCTGTGAAAGTGGTAAAATCCAGCCCAAGGCAGTGGAGGAGCCCCAGCTTCCCGAGCCAAGGTGCCTCGGCAGGATGCAGCACCGGAGCTGCGTGGGGGAAGCTCCTCTGGGTGTGTCTGAGATGGGACGCTGCCCCAAAGCAGGGCTGTGTGCAGTGGGCATGACATCATCTCGAACATCTGGCCTGATGTTGCAAGTCTGATGCTGTGTCATCCTGACCAATTTACAGCAGAGGCTGAAGCCGCCCTAGAGCAGCCTGAGCAAGATGGGACTCATGCACTTGGGGGAGTGTGTTTGCTGCAGCCTGGGAGCTCTGCTCGAGCTGTGCAGGACCCACACGCACGTGCTCCAGGACAGGGATTGGAAGCAGCAGAGTTGCTGCAGCTTTGGAATGAGGATCACCAGGGAGATCTCAGGCTGAGGCACACTAACCTGCATAAACTGCTTCCTGGGCTTGGACAAGGCCCCTCACCAAAGAAAAACCCCTGCTCAAGCCTTATCTCCGTGGTGCCAAGAAATGAGGCAACGGGGAGAAACCAATGCACAGGAAATTCTACCTGAACACCAGAAAAAACTTCTTTACTGAGCACTGAGCACCAGAACAGGCTGCCCAGAGAGGGTGTGGAGTCTCTCTCACTGGAGATGTTCAAGAACCACCCAGACACGTTCCTGTGCCATGTGCTCTGGGATGACCCTGCTTGAGCAGGGAGGTGGGACCAGATGACCCAGTGTGGTCCCTTCCTGACCCATTCTGTGATTTTGTCTTTGCTTGAACTGACAGTGGGGAGAGAGCCCTTGTGCTGGGTAATTGCAGCTTCATAATTCTGCTGGTTTTTAGATCCCAGTATGCCAAGTACAGAGGGAAGGATGGAGAAGCACCTGCCTTCAGATGTGTTTCATTTCCCCTGCCACTCACAGAACCTGAAGACAGAATATGGTGAAAAGAGTACTTGAAGATTGAGTTCACTTTCTTTTCAGCAGCATACTGGCTGCTTTTAATGTTTGCAAAGCTTTTGGCTATAAAAAATGTAGATGGCTGAGAGGTTTCTCTTGGTCTGTAGTCCCTGTCACAAAGGAATTCCTCCAGACTCCTTTTCTTTCCTTCCTTAGCTCCTCAGAGACCTCTTCTGCTGTTCCTGGCAGCAGACCAAGGGGAAACAGCTTCAGTTGAAGCTCCCCTTGTAGCAACAAAACATCATTGATCAGACACGTCTGTCAGTGCCAAAAACTTTTTGAAGCTGGCACTCTTTCAATGCCTGGCTTCTCTCTGTATTTAAGGTTCAGGTATGCAATGTAAAGAACTCCCCTGGAGAGTAATTTTCTTTATTTCATCCTTTTGAAAAGAAAACCTTCTGCAGCTGACCAACCCTGAAAACATCAGTTCAGATCCACCTCAGGCCAGGCATGGGAGGTCCTGAGGTCCTATTCCTACACTCCAGTGAGCTGCCACTGGCAGGTGCAGAACACTGGGAAAAAGTCTGGAAATATCCAGGTTGAGATTAGTGGCCCTGGGTTGTCCTCAGCTGCACTGGTACTTATTCAGGGCAGTCTTTTTAAGTAAACCAGAGGTATTTTGTATTTATACCTAGGTACTTACTGAGCTGTTGCATTGAAAGATCCTAGTCTTGCTTTCACCCCGTGGGATATTGATTTTAAGAAAATACCCTACGCTTCATTTCTCAGGGCTGCAACACAACTTAATGGATCATATACTTAGGGATCCACTCCCATTAATTTCTAGCTTACATTCTCACTCTTTCACAACACCAAAATGTCAGTGGCTTTAGCCTTTTCAATATAATTACCTCTGAGAGCACACAAGGAAAAAAGAAGGCAAAAAATAAGATTTTATTTAAATAACACCATCTATGTACCATTACCTTTGAGCATGGAGGAAGAGTTATATAAAGGCCCTTCCACTCACCTTTTCTTTGAGCAGGCTAAACCCACCACTTATTCCTTGATAATTGACTTTTGTTTGTTTAGTGTGGCCCTTATTCCCTTCTTGTTCACAAATTTAGCAAGCATGAAGGTTTGCTGTAGTTGACATCAGTGGAATTTTATCAGCAGAAAAGCAGACAAAAATGTAAGTACTGCTGACAGAAGAGCCAGTGTCTGAAAGAAAAAATATGCATTTGCTGTTACTGAAATGAAGGAAATTAAACTTATACTTGTCTATTGGCAGCTATATTCCTTTGAAGCATTACAAAACGCCATGAAAATCTAGATGTTAGAGACTGTATAATCACTTAGAAAGTTAATGTGCATAAACATACATAAAATGATTGTTTGCTTTTTTTCCTGCACAGCCCTTTTACTGTATTACTGTATAAATCAGACCTACTTTATTTTTACTTGCTTAGCTTTGTACTCTTTTTAAAGCATCTCAATGAATGAATACATATTTCTAGATCCTTACAACCTTAAACCCCAAATTTATTACTGTATTTTCACAGCAAAAAAGGCCTTCCAGACATTTTTCTAGGAAATATATCACTGGGGATAGGACTGGGGGATTTAATGGCTCAAAATATGATTTCCAGCCTGGGAAGTGTGTGACAAATCTGAGTGCAAAATGTCATGTCACAGAAGAGTAGAGTCTCAACAGGAGAGCTGGAGACTCCCCAGCCCTGTCCTGTTATGGTGGCAGCTGGGATAATGATGGACACAGCTCCCTGAAGACTGGAATCCTTTCTTTCCTGCTCCTGCTGGTACCCAAGAGCATATGGCCATGGTTGTATGAATGAAATAGCTACAAGTCATAGCCATGCAGAAACCAGGGGAAAGATCACCCTGATCATTGGAAGCATATGGATCCAGTGAGGCTTGAAAGCTGGGCTACAGCATGGTCTGCTGGCAGCATGTCCCTGTGTGCCTCAGAAAGGATGATCCTGCAACATAGGGATGGAAAATGATGTCTCTCCCATGCCAAATGAAGTGCTGATTTAAAGAGAGCAGGACAAACCAGAAAAGGTGGAAAGGGAGCTCCTGCTTCAGGATTATGCTCTGAATGTAGTAATATCACAGGAGAAAAAGCACAGGCAGGTTAGGGAAATGTTGCTGGGCAGAGAAGAGTCATGTGCTTAGCAATTTTTTCTTCTAATTGATCAGGGATCAGGGATCTGTTAGTCAGCAAAGCCCCAGCTGTCTGTGCTGCATGTTGTGCACTCAGAGATGCTTTACAGGCACACAGCATCTCTTGTTGCTGCAACACCTCTGGCTGTAGTCACATATGGGACTGGTTCTGGATGTTCAGAAGGGGAAGAAGTATCACCTCCCTCCACATAAGACAGCCTGATAGTTTTTCTTGCTACTCTTACATCAGTCACAGCTTTCTCTTTTGAGTCTCTATTTGCACTTTATTACTTACCCAAAAGCCCTGCACATGCACGTCCTGCCCTCGGGGACAGGGGGGTTGTAAGCATGAGTGGTGCTGGGGAGTAGGGATCAAAAGTGTCCAAAAGTGGTCAGTCCTACTTCTGAAAGGGGACTTCAGTGAGAATGTGTCACAGTGGTGCTTGCCAATGGCCTGATGGCTCTGCCTGCAATGTAGATGTCTGTCTAATGGGCACTGAGCTAAGACCAACAAAATACAAGTCACACAGGCCACTGAACAGCTTCTGACGGTAATGACTTTTGATTACCACTGGCTCAAGCTGCAGCTGTATTTTATTAACACTGTGTACAGAGTGAGTAGAATTCCAGATGGAGTACAAAGTACCTTTTCTCTTATTTTGTCTGCAATTGCAAAAGCTTGAATTGTACTTGTAGCTGTTTTATGATTGACCTTAAACAGCGCATTTGCTACAGTGGAACATTGCAATTTGGAATGGAAACATCACACAGGACTGGTCGATGATCTCTATGATGCAAATAAAAATACTGCCATGAGTGTTCACATAGATATTTCTTTCCATTTTGTCTTTTCATTTTTATTGCTTCCCTAGGTCACTTGAAATGAAATTGTCCTTCACAGGTCAAGCTATGGCTGCTTTGCAGACAGCAAAAAAGACATTGCTTTAGATCATTACAGCCCTGGAGATGTTACAGCAATCCAAATGATTTGCATTTCTGAAGGAAAGGCTTTTACTTCTGAACTGTTCACCTCTTACTGATCTAAAAATGTACCTTTTTTTTTACCTCATGAAAATGCCTGTCCTCAGAATTGAGAAAATAAGACATATTCCTAGCCTTGATGTGCCATCTCTCCATCAGCTCCCTGAGGAGCTGCCCACTGCACTTTCATGGTCATGGAGGAAATGAGTACTTTGGGCAGTGGAGCTGCACTAGGACTCAGTGGATAAAGAGGAAGGAAAGGACGTGGAAGATTCAGCTCAGGGATCCGATGGGCCACTTCCAGTCACAGGAAGGGGGCTGCTCCTGCTCTGTCAGCTCCAGAGCCCAGGAGGTTTTCATGAGCTGGCTGCTGGCTGGCAAAGCTGTGCAGCCTTTGCAGAGTTTGGGTCTGGAGTGGATGTTTAGACGAGGCTCTCTCACATTCCCATCAGATGGGAGACACGATGCCCCCACACCTAGACTGCCTTCAGCAGGGCTGACACAGTGCCATTTTGGGACATGATGGGGACAAGAACCACAGATATCAGACTGCAGGCACCTGTAGGGGCTATGCCTCCACTGCATTTTCTTGCCTGAGTCATCTGTGCACCTTGTTCTGCTTTCCTGCTAGGCTCCCTTTGGTCCAAGAGGGAGGCATCCTTGCCTTTGGGAAGGGTGGCTGAGGCTGGGTACTGCTTTTGAGAAGGCTTCTCTTCCCTGGGGTGTGTTTATGTGGCTCTTATTTTCAGCCCTTGTGGTGGCTGTCTCTGGTGCTGCCAAGAGAGGCCAGGGCCATGCCCCGGGCAGTGCTGGCCTGTGGAGTCCAAGTCAGGCTCAGGAGACAAATGAGGATGCATGAAAAAAGTATATGGCAAAAGTTAATGGAAAATAATGCCTCATTGCTCACAGAGAGGTTATTACATTTCTAAGGCATTTATGAACAAATAACAGGCATCTACAACTGGAGAAAGAACTTACCCTGCACCTGCCATGTTCCCCTCCCCACCTTCCAGCAATTCTCTCGCTTATTAGCATTTCAACACTGCTTTTCTTTGAAGTACAAACTGTATTTTACTAATATTATTTCCACTCATGCTGTGGAAATGAAACTTATGACAGTGTTGATTTCTCAGATCTCCTCAGCATCTTTGAAATTTGCATTAGATTATTCTAATCACTTAGCCTCGTTGTATATATTTACACAAGTACTTTTGATGTTTAAACAGATCGGGCTGCGATGAGATGTGCAGGGGGAAATATATACCCCTAAGGAAAGGAATGCTCTTTTTTCTCAGACCACATCTTCAACTAGAAGTTTTCAGATAAAACAGTGGGTCAGTGCCTTTGGGACCTGAGGGAATGACTGCTAGGCTGGGAAGATGGAGGGGCTGGCTCTGCCTTCAGCAGCAGACAGCAGAGATGGGGCAGGGCTGGGTCCCTGCAAATAAGAGGAAGGTGGTGAGCACTTGTCCTCTGGCACTCTTTATCACCAATGTAACCTGTGCTCCATCCACAGAAGAGATTGTCCAGCCTGAACCCATGATGAATGAACCCATATCTACAGACACAAGGTTCTGGGGACTGAGCAGCTGCCAAATCCCAGCTGCACTGAATCCAGCAGGAACAGTGAAATGTCCTTCTTTGGGGACAGCAAAAAGCCTTGGACTGTGGTGCAGTTGTGGTAGCTCTGACCATGACCTCCAGGCAAGTCCTGCAGGACCTGTGCTCCTGTGGACACAAGGCAGGGTGTCTGGGAAGCATTGCAGCCATGTGTTCAAGTCAATTTGTTTTCAGGGCTGGCTCTGTGAGATCCAGAATGAGAGGCAACAGGAGCAGCCTTTACACAGGAAATGTGACCAGGAGAAAATGGTGGAACAGGCCAGACAGAGGAGAAAGAGATTTCTTGAGGGCAGAAGGAGATACTCTTTCTGGAAGATGCAGGATATTGCCAGCTATCTCACATGAAGTTTGGCTTCACAAAGGCTGGGGATCATATTTCTCTTTCCAATTCTTGAGGGATTGTAAAAGAAGAATATTCTGGATTGTGATGTTAACTTTATTTACAATGAAATCTGGAGAAAATCATCCATCATAATCCCTGTATGGCCATTCACTGAAGAGTTCAATTTGAAGATCCTTGTGGGTTCCTGAGAATATTCTGTAATTTTGTGATTCTGTGATTATCCAACATATTACCCATAAAGACTGTAAAACCCATGACAAACTGTTTCAACTGTTTTGATTCTGTAACTTGAGGTGGTGAAGTTTGTGGGAACATACCTTAAAAAAAAAAAAAAAGAGGAGCTTGATCCAGGAATATGCACTTCCACAAACTCAATGATGGATGAGAGCAGACTTTCTCACTCACACACTGAAACTGATCTATCCACTTAGACATGAAAATAACATGTTTTGAATAAGTCAAACATTTTGAATTGTCACCAATGAGAACAGCTTTCTCCAAAGGCAGAAAAAATCTTTTAGCTCTCCTAAGCTTGTAAACCATGCAGAGTTAAGTAAAAAAATACAGAACAAAATTAAAATGTTCTGCTTTATGGGGATTCAGAGATCTAAAGAGGTTTTAAAGGTAACATTTTCAACTTCATGACCTTTTCACAAGAAAAAAATTCTAGGAGCAGTTCTCTCTGCCTTCCTAGGACTACCTAAAACAGGGCAGCCAAGCCTGAGCTGGAAGAGGAGTGAGCTCAATGCCAATGGGCAATCAAAAAACTCCTACTGTCCTCTGAGGATGCAGCAGAAGGAATTTATTTATTTTATTAATTTATTTTTGGAAATTAATTATTTAAACGAATACTTATGACTAGAAATGAAAGACATAATGAATGGACAAGTGCTATGAAACATCTTCTGAAGTTAGTTTTGCTCAGGTTTTTTATTCCTAATGAGGGCACTGACAGTACCTGTGCTAAGGAAGAGTGAACAGAATGGTTTGCTTGTGAAGTTTCCAAAACAAGTTGTACTTTTTGCTAAAATAACCTAGAGTGATAGGAAAAACTCCTCTCTTCTCTTAAAAAGAAACACATCCAAAGTGCATATTTCAGCATGGTTCCTCCCTGAGGATTTCTCAGCCTAGAAAAAAAAAGGATGTTTTTTCCAATGGCTTTCAACATGCCTGTTTGTATGCCAAGTGTTTTGCATCTGACAGTCAAATACTGCTGGTGAGAACCATCAGTTCCTTCAAGGACTTGACACTGCAGCCAATTTGTATCCCAAATGAAAATGAAAGGAGGTGACTGCAGCTATCATTTTGTTAGATTTAGTCAAAACATTCCCAGAAGAGGCAGGAGAGCATGCTGGGAATTGTCTGATGAGCCTGCTGGGAGAATAATTATGTGGCTGGCAGTTTGTTCCCATCATTTTTTGTAGCACTTTCTTTGTGGGGTTTGTGGCATTTGAGCACTCAGCTTTTTGGATTAATTTTGCCATTGTCTCTTTAGCTAATTCCTGGATTATGCAGTCTTGGATGTGCATTCCAGGGCTGCTTCTGTATTACAGGAGGTATTAGAAAACTGAACCACATTTTTCAGTATTTCCATTCTTACTTGTAGTGAAATTTTCTGCACAGTAGCTGTGATTGAATTACAAAGAGTTCCCTGTTCTGATCGCAATGCTTACACAGACATTAGGCCATTTGTGTTTTAATCATGCTTCTTTGAGCAGGATGAATATAAAAATTTTCAATACCTTTTTTTTCGGTTAAAGTTGCACATATAAACTTTAGGGCTTTTTTGTTGTTTTTGATGGTCTTTTTTTTTTTGTTTTTGTTTTTTTTTGCCCTTTTTTTTTGTTTTGTTTTTTGTTTGTTTTTGTGGTTTCTCTGGTGAATATAGCACAGGGCCTTCCAGCTCTGGGTTATGAATGTAGATACATGTGTCTCTAGATGTAAATACATCGAGGTGAATACAAGGGGAGGAGGAGAAAAGGAAGTAAAGGAGGTGAAAATTACCACATCAGAGCCTTTTGCTGCTGTGTAGGGATAAAAATGTATTGCTTGTAACTCTGTTCAAATGAGAATCTGGTCTTAGAAAGTTTACTGCAATCTATCTTGTTTGTGCACTTGGGGACTTCAGAAGACTTTGCTGGAATGGAGCTGGAAAAAAATTGGATTGTTCACCAAAACTTAAAAAAAATCCCATTTTCTTGCTATGGAAAGGTTATTAGCACTTTCACAAAGATGACTGAATTGAAACAAGAAATCACCTTAAAAGCAAAACTGCCTTTGATGAGAATCCAACACAAAGAACAATAAAGCATAAAAAGGCCTGTGGGATCCTATTTTCTTCTGCATGTGCTTCCCAACTGCTCTCTTTGCTAATGGGTCACCTGGGATGTGTTTTCTTTCCAGCAGCTGAACTAGGGCATGTTAGGAGGACAGCAGGGATCCAGAGATTTCCTAAAAGATGTGCTGGCACTGTAACCAGTTCCTCAAAGGGGGAAATCACTCCATAGCTACTTCACCTTGTGGTCACTTGCACTGCAGAAATATTACTTGACCCATCAGCCAGAATCAGCCTCAGCAACCTGCTCCTGAAAGAAGTTAGCACTGGAGAAAAATCCCTAGATATTACATTATGGACATTGAAGAAATAATAGCTTTATGTAGAGAAAGTTGCTATTCTTCATTCTATTCATTTGAAATTTGACTTATCTCTGAAACCTGAGGATTTATATCCCTTTTAAGTGTTTAGTAAATGAAGGCAATCCATGTATTTCTGAATACTGTCAGAGGTCAACTGTGTGTTTTGTGATCCTTGTATGATTATTTTCTCTTATATTTTTAACTCCTGACCTTTTGACATTCCTTTTATTTTATTTTATTTTCCATTAACAAACTCATTCTACCTCAGGCCTACATTATTTAAAAGTAAATTTCATTATAATTTTATCTAACTTTCTTTATATTGAAGCAAGGCTCACTGATCTCCAATTTAGAGCGATCTTAATTTAAAAAATCTGTCCCAAAGTAAAATAAAAAGAACCTCTAAAATCCTCTTTTAAATAATAGCTAGCCATAGCAGGATTGCAGAGAAAGGCTTGGTGGTTGAAACAAGGATAAATCACCTGGGAGGAGTACAGAGAGGTTATCTGAGCAGTCCAATGAAGTTCCATTTCAGAGGTGGCCAAAGGTGACTTCCTACAGCTCAGTCTTTCCATGTGCAGTGGAGACTCAGTAAGTTACAAAAAGACATCAACAGGATGTGTTTCTCTCAGAAGGCACCCTAAACACTTGAAGGAATGGCTTTATCAATTTTACTGGACAACTTTTCTCTTTCTGAATTCAAAATTTTCAATAAAAGAAGAAAAAATCACTACAGGATAAATTACATCAATTTTTACTGTATGTCTTTCCTACTATTGCCTGACTTATACTACAAATAGCCTTTTTTGGGCTCCAGGCAGAAGAGCTCATGAGCTTCTAACACATCCCAGATCCAGTGGGCTTCACAAATTACTCATATCTACACACCTCCTCCTCACAACCAACTAAACATCACCACAGATTCACTAAAGAAAGTGAATTAAAGTGAAAAAGTTTAACAGCAGCACACAAAATCCAGGCTCACTGATACTCTGTTGCTCTGCAGCTGCTTTCTTTTACTGCTGGTTTCTTTGTATTATCTTTGGCTTGGTCTACACAAGAGACAAAAGACCCATCATACATCAGTTATTCTGAAGTGAATCCATGAAAACCTATGTGGACACAGCACCTCCTGATCTGCAGCTAGACTTGGGCACAAAGTCTGGATTTATACATCTAGTGGGTAAACTTGTGGCAGCACTTAAAAATGACACTGTTTTAATAAAATGAGAGATGCTACACACTTAATAGTTTTGTGGCCAGACTGCTGTGGTAATTGAGGACACATTATCATGATCTTCGTCAAAATTATTTTTCTTTTTTTTTATGGTTCAGAGGGCTTCTTCCCATCTTCCATTTTATTTGACGGATTTTGATCTTACTACCAGACTGGAAAGCCTTGTAGCTCTCCTATGTGTTAGAAGAAGACTAACAAAGAAGATAACTAATTGAAGAAAAAATGGGAAGAAGATCTAGTGTGGGGAGGTTGGGAAAGAGGAGAAGCAGCACAGCAGCAATAATTGCCAATAAATACACATCTCATCAGCAAGCAGAGTTATTGAGATATTATTCAAAGCATGATTGCCTTACCCCAGTAGGTCTGCCTTTCCTTACTTGGGTTTGGAAAAAAGTCTCTAACTGCATTCTTGTGAGGCCCTGACACATCTAAATTTCCTGTGTAGTAACTTTAGGTCATATTGTGCCTGAGGAATCCTCACATTATGAATTTGTCCAAACACAGGAATTATTTGTGTTGCAGTTTCCTCTCTTTTCCCCTTTTTCACTAAAAATTTTCACTCAGCTTTACGGTGCCTTGCAAGACCAAATCTTTACCATTTAAGGCACTGCTGGAAACTAAGTGATGCATTAGCAGCTCACATGTCCCATTCACTTTGCATTCATCTTGTACTAAGAGGGAAAATAATGATGTATCCAGAGAAGCAATAGATTTGCAGGTTTTATTTCAATATACACCAATTCATTTTAAAACAAGCATAAATTTACACATTAAAATGGAAATTAAATGCAGTTATTTGCTTTGACTGCACAAATGATTATGTTTGCCATGCACTTAAACCCCTCAGTGGGAGACAGTTGCTCTTGGCCAGTTCTTAATTATAGTATAAGATACTTTCAAGAAGTTTGAGGACATTTGTTCTGACTTGCAGTAATAGGGAAAGAATTTGGTAACAAAGTCTAGCTGCAAAAATTAACTTTCTCAAGATTAAACATCCCATTTATCACTGTAATCTGACAATGATTTCCCAGTAGGTGAGAAAACCAGACCCTGTAAATTGTCAGTGCATGGTGCCTGGTGAGACCAACAGGACAGAGAGGCAAAGAAAAGGTGAGGAGACCCTTGTTTAATGGTCTCTTCCTTCCCTGTTACAAAGGGACTCGAGCCCCTGTTCTGTTGTACCTGACAGGCAAGTTTTTCCACTGAAAAACAAGAAAAATTATTAAATAGAGTGAGAGAGGTGAGAGAGGTAACAGTGAAAAATCAAGAAAAGTAAAATTACTTCATTGTCGAGAGTTAGGGAGTTACTATACTAAGACTGTTTTTACTAATATAAAACTAAATGCAAAAATTGTACAGGGAGAAGGAGTGAGAGGTTCCCAAAAACTTACTTCTGGCAGGGCAAGGAACAACATTTCCTTTGTTTTTCCCTCTGACCAAATCCAGATGGGCAATGTGGTGAGGATGGTGTGAGCAAGCCTGTGCTGCTGGTTCCCATGCAGCATTTCCCCCACATTTTGGTCTGGAGGGTGCCCATATAAGTAAACATTCAAATGACCTAAAAATAAAAGAAGCAAAAATTTCTTTAGGAAAATTCCCACAGTTACCCACAGATATTGTCTGGATTCCAGTAAATCAAACCCATGCCACGCTGTAACTAGGTCACTTTTCACTTTGACAGGCAGCTTTTTTACTTTTCACTTTGGGAATTTGTTGGATTTTTTTTCTTTTTTTGATCTTGAAATTTTTTTACTATTAACTAAGGAAAAACTTATAATAAAAGCATTATTCCTCTTCATTTCATTATAAATTAACTCCTGATTCTTTGTGAAATCTCCCAAGAGTTATTCTTATGTAGTGGGTTACACCAGAAAACTCTGATTTAGACTATTATCTGATTAAACAGTACATTATATAAACAGAGCAACACAACTTTATTTAAAATATTAATAATGAAATTTCATTATGGAAATTAATTCTCATAGGCGTAAAAATCAGATTTTGTTGCCATCTAATAAGGATTTGTGCAGACAAAAATTTGTCATCATTCACCTGTATAAAAGATCACATTTTCTTTCTTGCAAACACAGTTTTGAAAACGATGCTGTAGAAATCTGTCTCATCCAGAATAAAGCAACACACTCTATCCAGTGGAAGAAATATCATCCATGTAGCAAATAAAAATATGTTTAGCCAAAGGTCAGATCAAAAGGAATAGGGTGGAAATATTCCCCACTTACCAGCAGAAAGTAACTTTAATAATTCCATGCCACTGCTCATCTTATTGGAGGTAATGAGCCCAATGACAATTCTGTGGCAGCAAGTGGAAATTGTTTCTTCCAAATAGAAAATTCAGGACAGATAAAAAAGAAATTGCATCTATTTAACAAAAAAGAAAAAAGGAAAAAATGCAGGGAGATATTAACATTAGTATTAAATCTTCACTTCATTTAATAAGAAATCATCTTCATTTAATAAGGAGGTAGCTACTATTTCCTTGTGAAGTTACAAATGCAGATAAAGTTATTTCAGACTGAAAGTGTTAGGAGATTTATTCTCAAATCATAACCTTGCCACAAGTCCTGCACCAGGAACTGAAGTGTAACTCCACATCCTCTGTGTTGATCCATGCCTACATACATACACACTATATATATCTATAATAGATCTTGAAAAGGAGATATGCAGCAAGAGAGTTTTGTGCTGTGATTGCAGCTGAAAACACAACTATCAAATATCTTCCCAATTCTTCAGGTCTACTGCTGTTCTGCACAGGACTTCCTAAATCCTTGGGACTGCATTACCTTCTTGCCTTTATATTAAATAGGAACATGCCCAGATACCACTTAGCAGACAACACCATTTCTATGATTGCTGATAGAATCTACTTTTTTTTTTTTTTTTTTTTTTTGGTGGTGTCTTTCCTGCATAATTTAGAAACATGACCTCCATGAAATATTGACAAAGGAGCAAAAGAAACTGTCCTTTCAAATGGAGCAGGTTCTTTTGAAATGGAAAGTAACCTCGAATAGACTGCTCAGAAGAATTACAGGCAGCGATACAATGCCCTACACACCCAGAGAATTGGAAGAATTTCTGGCATAAGAAAAGTTTTAAAAGCTCCTATAGAATTGCACTACTAAGAAGATGAGAAAACCAGACTTTTTCTTTTTCTTTTCCTGATGGGAAAATAATAAAAAGGAAAGGTCCAGTATCAGACAGAATGCAATATAGAAGTAGTGGAAACAAATTTTAGGACCTTTAAATAGACAACACATTTTTTGCAACCTTCCTAAAAGAGAGTGCTGTACACATTCTAAATTCCCCCAAAATTAATTTCTAAATATCTGTGATATATGAGACAAGTCAAGATAGCATCATAATTGTGAGGCAGACAAACATTCTGTTCTCATAATGGAAAAATCCAATAGCCTGAGACTTTTTAATTAGAGCACTGAATCTTTGCTGCTGTACCAGGTTCCTTCTACCAGTGCACAGCTGATTTAGTGACTACCCAGTCCCTTCCTGCATTTGTTAAATCAAATGTAGAGGAATTTTCAGGATTATTACTGAAATTCAATCTATTTAAGGAAAGTAATGGCCTTTTCTTCCTCCTCTTTTATAGAATACGGTTTTATAGGTAATTAAATTGAAGTATGATTTTGGACATGTTTATGTTACCGTGCTGCTGGCTGCTGTTGCACAAAGTGCAAGTGCTATAGAGGGGCAAGAGATGCAGCTGCTCTATCCATGGAAGTGCTGCAGTGTTGATGACAAATGGGGCATTTTCTCCCACCCATGGCACAGAACATGTACATCAATGGCTGTCAAGCACTCAAGGAAAGGTTGTGCTCAGATGTTTCCTGTGTAGTCTCTACCAAACCCAAATCTGTCTAAGAAAGATAAAAAGATTCTATTATTATTTACTTGATTGATTATTCTCTTGGCAGTTAAACAGCCAGAAACCACAAAACACTGGCTATTTCCCCAGCACTTGCTCGATTAATACTGCAGACTATGAGCCAGAGTGACCTTTTTCTCCCATTTCTGCATGTGAAACCTGAAGCACATTCTCATGGAAAAAAAAACAAATCCTTCAGCATCCTCTAAATGTAGGTTTTAAATCGCTGCAAAGATTGCCTTCTAATGGAACTATTTCTGAGAAGCTGGGAAAAAGTGGAGTCAGCAAGATCCCCTTTTACTTCCTCTAGATTTTTCTACCAAGAAAGCTCAAGAGGAGGAGAATGACTTATTATGGACTGAAGTAGGTTTTCATGAGGATGGTTATTTGGGGTATCCTCTTCACAGTCTTGGCTATAGATACTTTCAGATTTCATATGAAGCACTGTAATTCCAGAAACATGGATCTGACTTAACATGAAGGAGCAAAGTAAAATGTCTTGAATTCACACTTAAGGAAGAGCAGGCTTTGTACACGTTTGCTTTTCTACATTGCCCTCTGTGAGCAGAATGATGTATTACTGTCTACAGCCTAGTAAGGCAGCCTTACTTTTGCACACCCCTTGCAATGGTATCATCCCTGTTTTGTTTTTCCTTAACTGGAAATAAAGCAGCCCATTTTCAGTTTAGAAAATCCAGAAGTAAAATATAAGTCATGGCTCTGGTATTTCTCAGTTCCTGCCTTCCTGGCAAGCTACAATTCACACAAAAGGTCTCTTGTATGTTATCTTTCTGCATGTTTCATGGGAGTAGGTAGGCAGGAAGAAGAGAGGAATGCTATCTGTGCACCAGCTGAACATATCTTTCTTCAGACACTGGAGAAATTGTGTGCAAATTCTCCCTGTGGATGGTATTGAGCTAAACACTGTGCTCCAGGAACTCCATGTTACTATTGATGAGTTTGATAATAAGAGCTAGTCAGAGATGAAAGCTGTACTCTGCTGGGTTCTGCACACATTCAATGTCCGCTTCACATCTTTTGTAAAACACAAATCAACAGAGGGTGAGAACAAGAGGCAGCAGAGATCAGGGAGATGGGCATGGCCATGGCATGTGGCCTGCTATCAGAGCCCCTTCAGGCATCATCACTAAAGAAAATATTTAAAGGGGGTCAAAACAATTTTATTCTGGTTTACAGATGGAAGAAGTTTTGAATAGTTAGCAACAGGGTGCGCATCTGTCCTTTGCAGTCTTTGGATGTTTTGTATGTTGAGAGGCTGTTTCCAAAAAAGCATGTCAACTGGAGACATCGGGCATTGCCTGGTCAAGTGAGTACCATCAAAGAGCTCTGGACATCAACATGGAGAGTGAAAGGGCAAATGCAGGGTGTGTAGATGATTAGAAGGAAACCAGTTACCTGAAACTCTCTGAAAATGACTGTGTTCCAAGAAAGAAAAGAAACTGCAAGCATGGATCAGAAAAACAAATACTTTCCTCGGTTTGATTTAAATTTACTGAATGACATACAAGAGAACAAAAAGCTCATGCAAGGCAGTACATAAAAGCAATCTGGAATGAGTTTGGATTTGTGCCTCTCCTCTGATAATTATAGAATAATTAGTTTCTGTACCTCTCCTGAAGCCTGTGCATCCGTCTGAACTGGTGGCGTCATGCTTGTGAAGATGTGACCTTTAGAGTTAGCATAGTGACAGGAAGACTTGGAACCATCAGCAGTGATCAGAGCTGAAGTTCTTCATCCCTATTTCCTGCAGACAGAGCATTCATATTAAGAAAGGGAGAAAGGCTGGAACTTGTCACTTGAGAGTGTCCCACTGCCAGAGCACAGCAGGAATGGAGGCACGTGGTACCACCACCATGTCCAGGCATTTTGTGTTCTCCAAAACACCCTCTGGTGTTATGATGGCTGATGGTCATCACCAAATTTATGCAAAAATTGAGTGTAGCAGGTAAGATAAGATTGCCTCAAACACCCTAGTGCTTTTGAAAAACTTTAGCCTAAAAGAGAATTTTAACCTGTATACTTAAGGAGTTATATGTTACCTTTGTGGGTTTTGCTGCTTTGTGGGTTTACCCAGGGTAATACCCCATTTCCTATCAATAACTAAGCCTGAACTAACAGAATCAATTATGAGGGGGAAACCTCATTGCAATCTGCAACTTCCTCATGAGGAGAAGAGGAGAGGCAGGGACTGATCTCTTCTCTGTGGTAACAGTGACAGGGCCTGAGGGAATGGCCGGAAGCTGTGTCTGAGGAGGTTTAGTTTGGATATCAGGAAAAGGTTCTTCATCCTGGGGCACTGGAACAGGCTCCCCAGGGAAGTGGTCACAGCACCAGCCTGGCAGAGTTCAAGGAGCATTTGGACAACACTCTCAAGCACAGGGTGTGACTCTTGGGGTGTCCTGTTCAGGGCCAGGAGATGGACTTTGATGATGACTGTGGGTGCCATCCAACACAGCATATTCTGTAATTCCATGACTCTAACTACAAGGGCAGTCTGTTGTCAAAATGCGCTGCTCTGTGTCTTTGGCAGCAGCCTGTGCTTGTCTCAGAGCAGAGAAACTGCAGAATCACAGCCTCAGCTTTACTCACCTTCCCCATTGTACAGTTGATGAAGGAAAAAGAGAAACTTCAGCCCATGGTTTAAGGGCACATCCTCCTATGTCACCTTTATCTCCATATCCCCGTGGGTCAGATTGATGGAAAATATGGAATATTTTTATAAATACTGTCACAACATCATAATTTGGATCCTCATTCTCAAGAGCCTATAACAATAAGAGCAGCAAGGCTGTGTTATACCCTAGGGTACCTTTGTAGCCACTGGGTTTCCACATCTATGCTTTCCACTAACAAAAATACCAGCAGAACCTGAACAATTTCCTTTCTGCCTGAGAGTGAAAACTGCAAGTGAAAAACAATACAAAATATTATTTTTTAATTTTTTTTTTTAAATTCATGGCTCAAAGTTGACTTCTGTTCTTATCTTGTTAAGGAAACAAACCAGTAAACCAAACAAAAGCCAAAAGCATCTTACCTTTCTTCCCTAGGACAACTTGAGTGTGGACTTCTCTTGGCCACTGGCTCCTTCAGAAGAGACAACTGGCTCCAGGTGCTCACAATTCCTCTATCTAATCATCTCCCTCTGGCATGGCATGTGCTATCACCACCCCTGTCCTTTCTAACCAGAGGAGTTCTTTCTTTCATCGTAGGTTACATACCACAAGCATGAATCTAACACCTCTACAGTTCATGCTAAATAGAGACTGGAAAACTATACTTGGAAAGTCCTCAGTAATGTCTGCTGTGCAGGAAATTTCTGTGCAGTATATGAAATAGGCATTGACAGAATCACAGAATCATTAGGGCTGGAAGGGACCCCTGGAGAACATCCAGTCCAACGCCCCTGCCAAGGTAAAGGCACCTACAGGAGGTGACACAGGAACACACCCAGTGGGGTTGGAATGTCTCCAGAGAGGGACACTCCACAACCTCCCTGGGCAGCCTGTTCCAGGGCTCTGCCACTCTCAGTGTGAAGAAATTTTACTTCATGTTAAGGTGGAACTTGTGTTTTCATTGATGGCCTTTGCTCCTTGCCCTGTCACTGGGGACCAATGAAAAGAGTCTGGCACTCCTCTTGGCACCAGTTTTGAGATATTTATGTGCATTTATGAGATCCCCTCTCAGTCTTCTCCAGACTAACCAGGCCCAGCTCTGACAGTCACCCCTCATAAGAGAGATGCTCCAGACCCTTCATCATCTTTGTCACCTTGTCACCCACCAAGACACCCAGGTGCTTCTCTGCAGAGCTGCTCTCCAGAGGGTCACCCTTCAAACTGTGCGGAGACTTGGGGTTGTTCCCTCCCCACATGCAGGACCCTGCATTTCCCTTTGTTAAACCTCATTAAGTTTCTCTCCACGCAACTCTCTGGCTTTTCAAGGTCCCATGGAATGGCAGCAGAGCTTTCAGGTGTATCAGCGACTCTCCCCAGTTTTGCACCACCAGGAAACTTCCTGAGTAGTGATCTTTGCTCATATTACAACAATCCTTCATATTGCTGAACTAAGATTGGTGTTATCAAGGCTTTAACTTTACTCAGATCAGGTACATTGACATGAAAGGAAGTATTTCTGTGAACAGGAGTGGGAATTAGATGAAGGTTAATTAAAGAACGCCCTAGAGTTGTGTGAGCTTTTGCTTTTAGTAGTGACATAAAAAAGAAGATAAAAATTCAGAAACACAGTTTGGATAACCTTAAAGTTTTAGGTTCCTGAACAAAAAAATCTTCTCACAGGATTTCAGAACTATAGAAAAGCACTGTGCAAGCTGGGAGGATTTTTATGCTGACATAATTGTTACATAGGGAATAACAAGTAAAACAGAAGTTGCAAAAGCTTGCAGATTCTAGCAGAGGAACTAATTTCAACAGTAAGAGGAACCAAAACAGAGGGAACTGAAATAATTGGATTTCCTTAATTGCATCTGTTTCTAAATAACGACAGGCATGGAAATTTTCAGTAATTTTGTAAGACGAGTAACCTGTGAATGGCAAAAGCAGTCTTCTCTTTAATGCACACAGCTGGCAAGAGAAGAGACAACCTGTTCAACACAAATCATGTTCATTCTACTTGTAAACTGTCTTAGAAATCCAGCCCCTTTTCCTTTGGTAAAGCTGTGGTTCAAGTTTTCATGTCTTACCTCTACACCTGAAGCTTCCTCTTCCTGATTTCAGTGCATCTACTTTCTTTCCCTAGAAAACTGTTTAACGCATTGCAGAAAAATATATTTTGCTGACTTATGACCTCTACAGTATTTTCATACTTTGCATTCCTCATCTACCTCTACTGGATCAAATCTTTTCCACACTATTACCCCCTCCTATCAAAGCACACACTGCTCAGTGCTTGCTTGCAGCTGACCAAGAAGAGAAGAGGTGACTCTCCAGCTGCTGGTGCTCTCCAGTACTGCACTACTGCTTCTTCTTCTTTTATCACATTCCTTTTGGAAATGAGAGCTTCCGTAAAGAGAATCTACAGTCACTTCAGATTTCTGCTTAAGACTTACTGGTGCCTTCTGATAAACCTAACAGCTGACAGTGACTCATTGCCCCTGTGCTGTGGTTATTCCCTTTACCCTTACTCCAAACTCTCAAGCTCAGCTGGATGCTACCTTTGGTTTTACATCTGCTCATTTTCTTATCACCTACCAAGGTTACAAGGTCTGTGAGGTGAGGACAGAGCTTTGTTTCCTACAGTTTCAGACACACTGTTACCAGATGAGCAGTTTAAGCCTTTCAGAGGTGTGTGCACAGGATCTCAGTTTATGTAATGTCTGAGACATACATGGTTGAAATCCAGCTTCCTCATGTGTCCCAGAGACTGCTGAGCCTGTATTTAGTTTTGAAAACATCCCTGGTTTTCACCTCCAGGTCGGGTAAAGTGATATTCTTCCTGACCAGCTGCCTGGAGGAGGAAGGAATGGATCCCTGTGATGCCTTCTACATGCAGTCACTCTCTGATATCCTTTGGCTCATTCCATGCGAAAAAAAAATGGAGTACTTAAAAGGACCAGGGACAAAAAGTGACAGTGCTGCATTACAGTCCACTTGCTTAGGCTGATATGTCTGAGGTTTGGTTCCCTTCTGTCATCAGCTGCAGCACTGCAGGGTTCATCAGAGTGAGATTCTCTTCATTGCACCTTTTTATTAATGAAGAATCATCACAGGGCAACCACTTGGAAAATAAATAGTTGCATAGCTGTACACAGAATACAAGTGTGTGCACCTGGTTTTCTTCCCAAAGCCAAACTGCAGCCCTCCATCTCGTCACCGAGGAAGACAGCTGTGCTGCGGAGTGTGACAGCAGAAATGACTTTTTGTGGGATACAGAGCACTAGATTTCTAGGTGGCTTCACTTTCTCCCTTTGTGATGTTTTAAATCTTCTGAGGTGCATATTAAAGGCTGCCAGTAGATATAGATAGATGATAGATAGATAGATAGATAGATAGATAGATAGATAGATAGATAGAAAGAAATAGGGAATTTGTCACCAGGTGAAAATTCTCATGTGACCAAGACAAATTTCCTAATAAAGTGAAGATTTTAAATTTAAGTATTCTCACTTTTATTTGTGGAAGACTCAGTGCAGCTGCACAGGAAACCACTACTCATACATCATCCCCTGACATCAACAAAGATGTTTCAAAGAACAGTCCCTTGGAAGGTGCTCTCATATGGTTTAGAAAGGAAATAACAAATACATGCAACTAAATAAAAAATAATTGGATGAGCGTGTGCATGCTTCTTTGGTGTCACGATAATTTTAATTAGTCAGGCACCAACAGTAGACCACACAAAACTGTGAAATCACAGAGAAAAATATAGGCCTGTAGGTGTAGGGAAGCAGATTTTTCTATTTACTTAAATTCTCTGTGTGTGCGTGCACGCATGGACAGGTAAAGCCATAATCTGTAAAGAAGGAAGGAGTTAAGCAGAGAACAAACAGCAGAAAAAGGCAGGGGGAGGGATGCAGCAAAGCATCACTTAAGAAATGAAAAAGAGGTTCAAAAGCAAGAGAAGAAAGGCCAGCAAGAAAGGGCTTGGACATCAAGCAGCAAAGGCCACTTCTGAACAAGCGGTGACAAATTGCTCAATCTCCTTCCTTTCAGACTGAAAGGAACTGATGGCAGGGGGCACTGGGGAGCAGGAGATACACCCTGTACAGACGTGACAGAGGCCACAGGATCTCAGTCCAGAGCACTTGCACATGCAGGTCACTGCACAGTGACACACCACTGACAGTCAACAAAAAGAAAACTATTTACTTTAGAGATTGGCCCTGGAAAATGGGAGCGGCCATCCAGGGACCCAATGGCCTAGGACAAAAGCAATGTCATTTCTCATTACTTGACTCTTTCACGGAGTAATTAATCTTTTCAGAAAGCTTCTAGGCAGGAAACTCTTAGATTCATCTCCCCCTTGTCCCTGCTGGAGAGATTTTCACTGGGCAAGGAGCCCAAGCGATCTGAAAGAGTGTGGCCCTTCAGAAGTCACTGGCTGCTCAAGGTGACTGAAGGTGGCAGAAGCAAGCTCTTGCTATGGTGAATCCTGCCTGACCTCAGAGGAGGCTCTTCCTTTATAACAGCCTCCTCTTCCTTTTCTGAACCTTAAATAATCACAGTGTATTTCTTTCTTAAAAACATTTTAACACTGACATTATATGGCAATGTTAAAATTGGAATGTCATTTCAGGAAAACCTATAGTCAGCCATGAAAGAAAAATATAAACTACTACAAATAAAGAAGTCAACATGAAAAACTCCTTGGGAATAACGCAGAGTTGCCTGTAAATAATACAAATAAAGGTTTAATAGAAAGTAGTCACAGAGAAACTAACTATGAGAAAGCAGATAAGGAAAAAATTGCAAGGCTATATGTGTAAATACTGAGGAAGCACAAGGACCTTATGATGTGACATGCTTAGAAAATATGGATTCCAAGCATATATCTGCAGCAGTGAGTTTGGTAACATCTATATTAAACCACTAAGGAGTTTCCCTTTCTACCAACATCTACCCAGTAGCTGTCATTTCACACAAATCAGTTGCTTTCAGTGATCTAAATACTAATCAAAACAGTATTATATTACTTCCTGGAATTGGTGCAAATACCACAAATACACAGTATTTGGAAAAAGATTTTGTTATGAAAATCTCCTTTCCTCCATCCTCTTTTTCCAATTGGTTTTACCTTTCATGTTTAGTTAGAACTTCTGAAGATCCCTCATTTCTCTTGCTGTCAAAACACCAAGGAAACACTGCATGAAATTTTTCAAAAGACTTTATCAAAGAATATTTAATGCAATTTCTTAGGGAAAAGTGGAGTCTTCTCTTTATGCCTGTAAGCACTGGGCACTTGGCAAGACATGGCTGAACACCTGGGCTGCAGTCAGTGCAATCACTTTTCAGAACCAGTTCTGTTTCCCAGGGCAGGTCCAGGGGCAGTGTTAGGGTGCACCCCTTGGCTCCCAGGCAGGTTTTGTGTGTGGGCTCCACTGAGCAGGTACATTTACTTCTCCATGTTCCCCTAGAACAGTCTGTAGCTGTGCTGCCTAAATGTTCCACATAAAACAAGGCACCATATATGGGACAGAACTCAGGAGCCACTGATGTCAAGACCACCTTTTGCCAATCTTTTCAAGTCACCTAGAAAAACCTCCAAAATTTCTTCTGCTGCATGATGCAGACTGAGAACTTCAGCAAGAGTGACAATTCCACTTTTATCTGTTTCCTTCAAAGACTGCATCAATAACATTCCTTTGCATTTCTTTTTTCAAAACACAGCTAGTATTGGGGCAGTGTTTCAATGTTGGGGGATATAAGATACCTCTGCACTATACCTCTGTGTATTTCATTCTTCAAAAGGCCAAAAGGCAGACAGCAGTAAAAGAAGATCAGCTGCACAAACCCAGTAGTGACACAAGCTGCTTAAGTGGAGCCCTTCTGACCAGTATTTTTTTATGCTTTCTGATTTTGCCTGTTGCCCAGGACAGGCATCTTAATAGTATAGATCTAAGTACTTTAATATGATATAATCCATGTCCTCCACATTGTCCCCTGCAGCTATCCAGGAGGCTATTAAGTGCATATCACTTAATTACTTAATTAATCACTTAAAGATCATTAAAAGTGCATAACAGCCTTGTACAAGGCTGAACATTGGGGAGTATCAAGACTTGAGGAGTGTCTGAACATCCTCCCTGACTCAAAAAGCACAAAGCAGGTGGATGGAGAAGGGAAACCAAAGAATCTCCCAGATGAACTCCACTATTATTTTGGTATTTTTAGTTGAATCACTTCTACCCATTTTTTACTCACCACCTTAGATGTTGGCCAGGTCTAGTAAACAAACTAGGTGACTCCTTTATACATGTAAGTGGAGATTAGATGGCTGAAGCAAAATTTGAAAAAAATGAATTAATTGCTCTGGCTTAGAGGTTGCCAGAAGAAACCTAAGTGCTCCAGGCCTACCCTGCTTTCAGCAGCATGAAATGCAGTAAGGATGAAGCACTAGCAAGTAGCTCAAGGGAGAATTAAACAGCCTCTTCACTGTGCTTGGGATTTAGGTTTTGCCCATCTTACAGGGATTCTTTCTTCCAGATAAGGCACTTGTGTCCCAGACTGGTACCTTGTAGCATTTTCTATTGGTAGATCCAACACAGAAACAGCCTGTGCTTCACAGTGGGCACAGCTATTATGGATTAAAAGCAAAAAAAAAAAACCAAAACCAAAAAAACTAGAGGAAAGTGAAACAAGTTCCTCCTAAATGAGATTAATCATATCCCCTGCTGATACAATTGTTTTCTTACTGTAAACACAGCTTTCAGTCTTAAAGGCCATCCTTCCTAAACCCTGAGCCACCTATGCTGAAAGCCACTGGACAGGCTTCTGTTCCTTGGAGTGCCTAGAGGAAAAGAAGGACAGGGCTCTGTTAGATAGATCTCAGCTGTGATCTAAGACAGCTTTGCATTACTGGCCTTTGGTTGCTCCCTTTCTCCTATATACAGTGGCACTCACCTAGTAGACCCCTCTGACAGTGCCACACTGCATTTGAACTGCCTGAGACATTACCAAAAGCTCCCTCAATTTAGAAAAGGGCCCACATCTGTTTAAATACCCCAGAAAACTAGCAGCAGGTGTGCAAAGATAATACTTTATAATGCATAGCCAAAACTATGGGGTTTGTAGGATTAACAAAACAGGGTGGCTACATCATGTGGATTCAAATATCTTTTCCCAACACATAACTCAGGAGTAGCCAAAGTAGGGACATTGCTTATATTTTCATTCTGCAGTGGCACTCAGATTACACCTGTCACTAACATTTGATAATGACTGTTAAATTGTGAAAACTGAAACTTTGAACATGTAATAAGTTTTAAGGTTTTGTTCTGTTGCTTTTTTTTTTTTTCCTCACGTGTTCCAACACATGTCCATAAGTGATGCCTGGGAAAAGCTCAGCAACAGGAGCCATTCTTGGAATGAATTGGTCTTCAAGTGCTGGAAACACTTAAAGCTGTGGAAACAGGAAGGAACAAGTGAGACTCTCCCACAGAGGCTAGAACCAAACTGCCTGCTGGCAAATCCTGAAGAATAAAGATGTTAACTTATGTAGCCTCAAATATTTTTATGAGTGTCCAGCTTCCCTTTGTGGCCATGGCTCAGGCCCACTGAATAGTAACATCTAGAGCTCTGCCAAGAGCTTCAGATCACTTATGATTGTGTGCTTATCACTGCAGGTCCCCAGCAAAGAATGCCAGGGCTGCACATGACCACCCAGAAGTACTGCTTTGCTCTGGGTCATGCCATGGTGGTTTTGGCAGATTAGCCAGAGTACACAGCCCAGAGTGATTTTTAAGCTGGTTTTGTGTGAATAAACTATGCTTGATCTGACTGCATGCAAATACAACAGTGTAATACAACAGTATTATGAGTTAATGTAACAGTATTACAAGTTACAATAAAAGTTAAGCATACTGCTTTTGGACAAAGCTGGATCTTCTGGATGAGTTTACACTGCATCATTGCTGGTTTCATGCAATCGGAAGCTTTCCAAACCCAATTTAGAAGTTTGAAAATTGGATTTATTATATAATCAATAGATGGCCTCAGCTGAATTCTTGAAAATGAATCTGCTCAACGTACTGCACACCACCTGGTACACTTCTATTAACTACAGCAGTAGAGAAGCATGTTTCAATGACAGCTGGAGTTTCCCCAGCCCTTCTCCCTCTTGCTTCAGCAGTAGACAGAATCCCAGTAGGGTGAAAAAGGATGAGCATATGGCTAAATCCATTACTGTTGTTCTTACAGTATTTAACTTCTGTCCCTGGGTTTGTTTAAATGCAATTTGTGATGCACCTTCCCTTTTTCCCAGCAAGGACCACTGAAATGGAACATGTACATAGGCTAGAGCTAAGACATTCACTGGAAAAGAGGAATTCAAACTGAGGATGCATGTGTCAAGGGCCAGGAAATATTCTGTGGAAACATCATGCCTCATAGGAAGATAAATATGCAGCTGAGAGGCAATTTTGTAAGTGTTACGGGAAACAGCAATTCTGGGGCCCGTTACCACAACTACCTCAAGAAAAGAAAAGAGTGCTCCATGTTATGAAGCAATAATAGGAAGGGGAGGCTGCTCCTGGTGTGAGTAATGCTTGCAGAGACATTAGGCTCACAAGCAGGATGCAGAGCACTGCTGCTGTTCCTGCAGCCAGGGTGGATAAACAATGGGCAGCTGATCACAGCTGACAGTCTCAGAGGACTGGGAAATTCACTGAGAAAGCAGCAGGATTAGGCTTTATAAGTCTATGGAAACAATTAGCCTCATTTTGAGGCTAAACAACAAGTGTGGTTGCCAATAAAAAGACTAAGAAAAGCAGGTCATGTATCACTGAGAACACATTATAGCTGATGTGCAGAATGTCCATTGTGGCTGACCAGCAGGGCAGGACAAGCCACAGGCTTGAAGAATGAACTAAGTACCAGATTTCTTTTGAAATACAGGGGGGAAGAGAATAGTAGTCAGGAAATCTCCATTTTCTCCCAAGAAGGATCACTCTAAAGAGCCTCAACAATCTTAAGGTGAGAGTTTCCATGACACTAGACTGAGTTTAGGCCAGGCAGAGCTGTAAAGAAAGTGCACCAAAACTTCTTTTCCAAAGCTGGTGTCAACCCAAAGCCATTGAGCTGTGTTCTATAAATAACTGAGGTCACTCAACCTGGCCAAAGCCATCCTACTTTAAAAACCTGAGGCTTCTGTGATGTCAGGCAGAGTTTTACTGTGACAGAAGATACAAATCAGACACTCAAACCTTTGCCACATTGCCAGGTACAACTAATGGAAGACAGAACCTCAGCTGCCTGCCAAGGGACCCCATGTCAGCTGAATCAGATCCAGAGAGACTCATTGTCCCAAGCATCACAACACTCCCACCTGAAAAGAGAAGAGGTTAAAAAAAATGTTGAAGTATGATGATTATTAAATGTGCTGTAAATGGAATATTGGACTGGATGATTACAGGCTGCATCCAAGAAGAAGTTAAATCCCCTAAACATTAGATATCCATTGAAGAAATAAGAACCATTATTTATATACCCACAAGACCAGCTGCTGCATAAGGTTCTCACAACCTGTAAAGCTTTTAAAACAATTGGTTCGCAATGGATGCTGTAAAGTGAGAATACACCAGTTCAAGAACTGGAATCAGTAAAACAAAGTAAAGAAAGCATGCTATGAGCAAGACACTGATTTTGAAACACTGTGCTTTGCAACATGAGCAGCAACAGTTCTGTTTCCCAACAGGAGTCTGAGGAAAGCAGCACTGTTTTAAAACTAATGGTCTATAGCCTACACAAATGGCCACACACACACATGGGTATAAATGCAGATATAACCTATGCTCTTAGGCATGAAGCAATTCTCTTGCAACCTAAAGTGGATACACAGCCTGCTCACAACAAAGCATCACAAGTGCACCAGGCAGAGATTGTTCACATCAGAGCACTGGATAGAGCACCTGTGTGCTCTAGATCAGAGATCAGCTGGGCAGATCTCTGACTGCAGCACATACACGCAGCAGGCACATTTCCATGTGGTCAGGAGTAATTGCCACACAGACTGCTCTCTAGGGTGTAAGCAGCTGTCTAAGCAAGGTCAAATTTCCATTGAAGGCATAAAGTATAATCCAGAAAATTACAGGTTGGTTACTTCCCCCTTGGCACATCAGCAATTTCTAGGCACGCCACCAACAATACTGGACTCAAGACTATTGATCCTTCTCAAAGGAGCAAGGTATTTGCTTTTAAGGAATATACTTGAAGAACTACTGCCAGTTCTTCAGCATTGGTGCTTTGAGGTTCACATTATCCCAAATATAATTTAACTGAAGAGGCAATCCATTTCTCTCCTGTATTTCTCGTGAAGAATCATCAAAAGATTAACACAGAATATCTCAATTTTAGCAGCCTTTGGCACGTGTGTAATCCAAAAGAGGACTAAATCCCAGACAAACTTTCCTCTGTTCTTTCAGGTTCCTTACATGATTTTTGAAGTACGTTTTTCACAGTGGATCCCAGCAAGACATGACACTAATGCTTTTAAGAAGCTTTCCCAATAGCATTTTATGGCAGAGCTGTCCAAGACAAGAAACTGCACATTAGTGATATAAGAAATATCTAAATCAGTGAAGTGCTATTCTACAAAAAATTAGGGTTTTTTCCCCTTCAGAAAATAGTCTCTGTATCCTTTCTGACTTTTTAACAGTCTTTTCCATTTCAAAGTCCAGTTATGCAAGGTGTTTGTCAAAGCTTGTTTACTTGTTTGCAATCTGTGGAAATATTATGTGTTATTAAAATCAGGTCAACACTGATTTAATAGTCTCTCAGGGAAGTTTTATGTTTGATATTTATCTCCACCACTATCTGGCAATAATAGCCTTATTTAAGACCAGTGCCTGAGGCCAAAAAGGAAGGGAAAGCTCTTTACTCTGGACACATCTGGAGTGGAGCCTCTCCCATCCTCTACAGAGAGCTTTGCAGGGATGTTGAGGAGAGATGAATGAAAGGGCCTAATGAAATGTTAAGGAAAGACAATTTTTTTTTTCTTATAGAGTTTTGGCAGTCCTTCAGTTTAAATCAGAGCAAACCACCTATGGCCAAACTGGAGACTTACCTTTGAAGAGTCCCTGGGACAATGTGCTGCAATATTAGTATCTCTTCAGAAAGCCTAAAGTTGCTGAATTGGTGCTTAATATAGTTCAAGGGGCAAAGATATTACACTCTTCATACTCCAGTGATTAAATGCACATTGACTATATTGTACAATAGACTTGGAGAGGAGGGTATGGATAGTACAGCTGCCCTTGTGAGTTTCTGAAAACAGGAAAAAATTAAGTAACTACATATCATAAATTAAGCATTTATCCCAGTCATCTCCATTGTTGTTGTTTTTCTGGTTTTGCTTAGCAAGATGTTGTTGAGCCAACTAACTCCTGCTTGCATGTTGGAAACATCAACCTATTGCACACTAGGAAATTTGATTTAATATTACAAACCTTATGGTTGGAGAGGTTTCAACCAATTTTTCTTTCTCTCTTTATTATGGTATCACCTGCTATTACCAGCTGATCTGTTGCTGTAAAAAAAGAGAATCAGATCATTATGACCAGAAAGCTTAGACTGATTTTCTGCATTTCTCAAATTGTTTCAGTAATGGCTCATTTAGACTTGCCACTGGTCCCTGTTGTTGCCGGTCTAGCCAGGGAAGAACAGTTTTAACTGTATCATTGGCAGCAAGAATAGAAGTGTGTTTCCCAGTGTAACAATCACTCTGTGTAGGCTTTAGTGGTCTGGCAACAAAAGTCAGGATCCTGTACAGAGGCAAACTTTTCAACAAAGAGGCTCTGAAGACAGGGAAAATAAAGAAAGAAAAGGAAAGGATTCAGAAAGAAAAAAAACCAAGAAATAATACACTTCTCAGTAATGTCTAAAAAGTGTGTCTGAAGCACCTTTGCAAATAGGCCTGTAGTATACCATGACTTCATACCCTAATCAGAGCTCATCTGTAGACAGGATGAAGACAAGCAGAGGGGAAGTTTGGCCTGTGTCAAACATATACACATGGGCTTCAATTTGCTTAAAGTATATACAGTTTCAGTTTTTATTATGTATATTCCTGCCTATCACTTCTAGTCCTTCAGAGCCATTGACTTCCTCCTTCCTTCTGTTCACCCTATTTTCTTTTTAGCTTTAGTTGAGTGTAGGAAATAATAAAATGGATAGTGGAACAAATGAAACATAGATACCCAAAGCAGTCCAAGCTGACTGCTTCAGCAGCTGTACTGCAGTTTGTTGAACTCCTGCTGAATTTTGTGCAAGGGACTGCTGGAAGCATGTTTCCTTGCCAATGAAGGAGTGTTTTACATGAACTAGATTAAGTGCTTAGGATGCAAAGCAACCATTGTCACACTTGGAAGCATCTTGCTTCTAATGCATCTTGAAGGAAAATTGGGTTTGAGTTGGAGAACTCCATAAGCAAAGCTTTTACACATGCTTTATCTCAGTTACAGCTTCAGGATTGCAGTTTAACATGGAAACATATTTAAAACAAACAAACAAAAAAATCTGCATCTGTAATAGAATTCTTCAGTGGCTCTGACCATTCGTGTCTGATGAAGCAACATTTGGCAAACATTAAGGAAATGCCTCAGGGAAAAAGCTCCCTCTCTGGTAACCTTAGTTTTCAAAGGGCAAAAAAAAGACTCAGGGACTGCCAGAATTTATCTTCAGTGTCTGTTCCTCTTATGCATCTTAGACTGCTATTGGTTTTGAAGGTTATCTTAAAATGAAGATTGCTTTTTGAGGAAAAGCTTTCCAATACTTCAGAACTTAAAGCAAATATATGGCAGGGCCTCCCTTGGAGTGGACAGCACTATCTGAAAGTAGAGATGCCATTGTAAAGCAGCTTATTAAAACATTTCAATATGCAACACAGCAGACTGAGAACGACCTGGTTCAGGAAAATCACACAGCATTTATTTCACTGCCCTTTTTCCCACTGAATAGCAACATAAATGCTGTCCTAATGTATAAGACTTTTAACACCCATTTTGAAAGTCAGATCCCACACCAATTTTTTGCTAAGCAGGAAAAGAATTGCAAAAAAATCTTCTTAGACTGTTTCCATGGTCTTTGAGACCACACTAGTTGTTACTTTATTCATCTTTGAAAAACATGAAAATATTGGTACTAAACTAACATCTTTAGAATGCAGTAAATTTCCTCTAGAAATGAAAATTTTCTCCCAAAATATAATAATTTTCCTTCTGTAGCTTTTTCTTCAGGCAGCAAGCAAAGAAGCTATGTTGCAGTAATTGGTAAAGAAGAAATCCAAATATTCCATTTTTGCACACTGAAGAAATGGAAGCCAAAAGAGCATGATGTTATTTTACTTAATTCCTCAACCTTCATCATGAGGGAGAGTTTGCCAAGAAAATGCAACACAGTAAAGCTTGCAAAATGGTATCCCATAGTTCAGGAAAAATCAGAAAGTTAATTTCATTAGCTTCAGACTACCAAAAAGTTGATGGGGTTCTTTTTGGTTTGTTTGCTGTTTGTTTTCTTTTTATATTTTTTAAAATATTTTTTAAGATCCTAGTAGTAATAGACTCCATGATATATTTGATTTGCAAGAGTAAAATCTTGCTGTGCTGTGATAGCAAGTTCCTCATTACTAAAATGAATTTTTCTCAAAATCATTAAAACAAGAAAAAAAAAGGGTAGGGGTGACAAGAGGCAGGCATTTGATCAATCAAGCAGAGTGAAGGCATCTAACCATTAACCAGTAGTCAAAAAATTTTGCTCCTTTTACTAATTTCAGGGGCATATTGTTACAACCAGTCTCAGCTTTTACCATCTGTGGGGTAGGCTGACCATCTCCAGCCATTCTTAATCTCCATTCTGGCCTGTACGGAATGAATTAACAGATTACACATCAAATTGCATAATTATGAGCCAAGAGCATTGTTCAAACCTGCTGCAATGTTTACTACTGGTTTCTTGGGGGAAATAAGAGAATGGTGTTTGATTTTGTAGATGCACTGGAATCAGCTGGGCTGGTAACACTGTATGTATGAAGAATAGATCTGACTGACTTCAGTGAGGGCAGATGTCACCTTATTCATTCCCACAAAGACTAAAGTTTGTATTATAGTTCTAATAATAGAAGTAAAAGGGAAGATATCACCAGTGCTCTTGATAATAACTGTTCTGTTCACATATTGGGTCAAGTTAATTTCTGGGATTATTCTAGCTGAAGCTGTTCAGCCTACAATAAGCATTAATTTAATCAATTAGATATGTCCATTACTTGCTATCTTGGGACATTCTTATATTCAGACTGACCAGCATGAGATGTAATACACACTGTTAGGAAAATAGCTGCTTTCAACAATGACTTCAATGAAGTGGAAACACATGCTAACTGAGTTCCAATGCATACTGAAAAACATGCTGGCACTTGAAGCAAATAAAACACCCCAGTAACTGTGCTATTGGCATCCTGGAATGACTGGGAATATTAAGAAAAATTACAGGTGCCACCCCTGAAGAGCAAATTTTTGGAAAAATCCACCTAGCTCCACAATATAATTTTATATCAAAAGCACACAAAAATATCAGGGAAGTAGCCCCAGGTACCTCATGCCACCATTTTTTCTCACAGACATTGAGAAAAACACTTATAAAGCTCAGGCCATCCATCTAAGAAAGCTCAGAGAGAACTCTGCTCTTGGGTGAGCCTTTGAAAAAGTCAGACGTGTACTGTAGGGAAACTATGAGGCAAAGGGATAAACTGGCACTAAATTGTATCTCTGACTGTCATATTCCACCCTAAACTGATACTTTAACAAACAATTCTTAAAGAACTCCAATCTATCTAGAAAAAGCACCACATGTTAAAAGAAGTTTGTCCATAAATATTTCTCCTAGCTTTTATTTAAAGCTCAGAAACTTGGCTGACCTGGTCACAAGTAGCAAATTTGCTTTAGGTCTTTGTTGCTGGTGATTGCATCTGCCAACTTTCTGAGCTTTATTTATAGATTTTGTTCAGGTCATTTATGTTGAAACTTTCAAATTATTGGTGTCAGTTTTTAAATATTTTTGTCAAGCTTTATAGAAATATTGACAAACTACTGGTTTTTTCTTACAAATACTATCAGAACAGGAACAGTAATTGCCAGTACTGATTATCAGAAAGAGTAGAAACAAAGATGTCTGGACTCAGGGCACAACATTGGAAAAGAAAAAAAAAATTAAAAAAAAAAGATTTCTAATTATCTCCTTCGAGAATTTGTAAAATATGTAAATTTTAAGCAGCTGGAGATGTAATATATGTTCTCTCATCCTTTGCACCTGAAAATGGAATTAGCTTTTTCATTAAAAAATGGAAAGCCCCAACATATTATATTTCAGCCCTGTTTTGGAAGGAAAGACATTTAACCTGTGCTGATTTACTCTGCTAAGCCTTTCCTTGTGGGCATTTGCTCAGCAGTTGCACTCAAGTACAAATGTGCTTATTACATTCTATCACATTTCTAGTACTTGTATTAAAGTGCTTTTTTCTCAAATACAGCAGCACCTATTGTCCTTTTAATCAGAGACATTTGCATGGCATGACCCACTTAGGTCTGTAGCTAATACTGTTAAGTATTTTATTTTTTCAGTTCTCCAGAGTAAGCAGTTACAGAAGGGCAGGGCCACCTATACCCCCAGACACTTGCCATGACACTGCAGAATCACCATCCCTCAAGACACTGGGCTGAAGAAAGCAGTAGTAAACCTGCAGAATTAAACTGCTCAAAACTGACTGAAAAGCAGTTAAGAAAACATTTCTATCAGTCCTCTCCCTGACACTTGGATAACTGCTAAAGCTTAGAATTCTGAGTCTCAGACTTTGCAATCAGTAGCACCACACAGGCTGCACCAGCTCGGCATTTTAACACGTCTTCAGTCTTACCAAGGGAATGTCTTCTAGGGCTAAATATCTCTTAGATTTCTTCAAGGTATGTATAAACAATGTGAGACAGTGAAAGAGTGAAGTAACTTCCAAAAAGGATTCCATTTCGTTTGTTGAGACCAACATAAAATAGCCAGAGCCATATCATGTCACTTTAGTCATTCCAAAGCCTCTTTCCAGTTGTCACTTGATTGCAAGGCACTGGTCAGCTTTGTCAGATCTTGGCCACCTCAATGCAATCATGAAAATCTATCAGCAGGATGAAGTGAATGTAGCACCAACACTCTAAAGTGCCATCACAGAGCTGCCAGGCCATTCACTGCTGTGCTCTCTTAGTTTTGGGTACTTTGGTCACATCAAAAGCTGCTTCAGGCCAACACAAAGAACCAAGGTGATACAATGGATGCACAATGGAAACCTGATGATAAGAGCAGTGTTTTGGTGTTATTTAATTAATGCAGTAATTATTCTCTTCTGGTGTGCTGGTTCTCATTGCTTCTGGGAAAGTAATGGAAGAGATTTGGGATCAACACTCTATTCAAGAAAAGCAGAAAGAGTAGAGTTGCTTCAGCCAAGACTATTTTACTATTTCACTGTCCTCTGCACTTTTCTCATCAATCACTTCCTCTGGCAGCCCAGTAGAGCTCTTTGACTCTGAGGACTTGTTCCTGATCTCTGCTGAATTGCATTTGCTGCCTCTGCTTCAGAAGAAAGTGCCTGGAAGCTTGCCCCATCCTTTTACCAGCTGATCTAAGAGGAGATACTGCTCTTCTGTGCAAACCTTCTCTCAATTATTCTGGGATGACAGTTTCAAACAGGAACTCCTAGAGAAACAGCTTAGACAAGACGTGTTATACAGTATCCCCAGCAAATTATTAGAGATTGCCTGTTTAACATTAATGTTAATATGTGCAAACTTAGAGACTTTTTTAAGAGGTCTTTTGGCATCAGTTATGCAATAAAATCAAAGACTGCTATTAGTTGGTTTGCTATTAATTAAGAAAGCCAGCCCATTATATAGTTTCCAACTATATTCTATTGAAACAGATCATGATGACAAAATCAGAGGCGAGATTTCTATCTAATCAAGTAAATTTAAAAAAACCCCTTCCTAAATACAGGAAAACAGTATTTTGTTTGTCTAGACAAATATGCCAAAAATAGATCCAAACTTTAGACCATATTGACTAACATCCATGTTTGTATATCCATTTTTCTGTAGTGATTTCATAAAGTATTTCCAAGAGTACTGAGATTGTTAAATATATTTTCACTTTGTACCTTTAGCTTTATTTTCTTTTTAAGATGAAAAAACAGGAGCAATGTTTTCAAGTGACTAAACATTTCCTGTGAAACAGCACAAATTGCAAAAATCTTCCAGAGTTTTCCAAGAGAAGAACTAAGTGGGTCAATATTCGAACTTTTCTGAAAGTCTGATTTTCTGAAAAACCTGTAGAACAATTACTCTGTATGGAGGGGACAGAATAAGACAGGCTGGAATTGCAAAGAAATGATGAAAGAGAAAAATGTTGTCAAGATTTTGGTGAGTGTCCGACAGCTATCAATCAAAACCATTAAATGAGCATCCACTTTGAGAAAGCAGGAGAAATATTTCCTATAGGACGCTTATTCTGAAGCAGTAATATATTTCATTTGCATTGTTAAAACCCCATCCAGGGACTCCTAGTTGAAGGTGGCATTGCAAAGGAGTGCTTGGGAATTCATCTGAAACACTAGCAGTTCTACACTTGCTAAAGAGTATAAACATCTGAAAATACAGAAGTTATTAAGTTAGATATGGGTAATAGGAGGAAAGAAAGTCAAAATTTGTTGAGAAATATGTGTTACCAGTATCCTCTCTCAAACCAGTGGTCTAGCAGCTGATCATGGAATTTCATTGCAGAGAAATTTAAAACCAGTCATCTTGAAAGACTAGGGGGAAAAAAATTAAGGCACTATTTCTTAAAGGTAGAAGATAATAAGAAATTTTTCAGTGATGGACAGTTTCTGTGTCAGCATTTAGACAGAAGAGTTCTTCCAATTTTACATGTTATCAAAAAGTGCATGAAGATATTGCTACAATCCTAAAAATTTATGAGCAATTAAAAGCTAATTTATCTTAAAAAAGAAAAAGAAATCCAAACAAACTCACACTTTTTATTGCTGCATTGAGTAAATATTGTGCAAGTTCTGAGCTGTGATTCACAAAGAGTGATCAGATCCCTGCCCAAGGCAAGTGGGCTGGACTACATGACCTTTAAAGGCTCCTTCCAACACAAACCATTCTCTCATTGTATCATAAGCAACAATTTTGCTTTTTTCTACACAGAGATGTTTTAAAAGCTTTCAAATATACTTGCAGCTAAGCTTTTTCTTATTTTATTGTTTCACCATTTTGGCTTTTTTTCCTTTCTTTTTCAAGTATGAGGATATATTTCTTAAAACCTTTTCAGCCAGCTGTCTGTGTATTGCCCAAAGATGTCTCCATATATCTTATCACTCTGGATTTGTTGTATATGGCTTTACAACAGTTTAAAGGTAGCAGAAATAGGTGTTATGAAAATCCTCAGATAATTAATGGAATAGGATAGAAAATTAATTTTAAAAAGTCCTGTTGCACATCAAAAAACAACAGCAGTAAATGCAGTGATAAAAGCACTGCAGACAGTGTTACTGGACAATTTCTCCTGCTGAATCTGAAAATTATGTTACTATTTCTGCCCTGGAAAGTCCCAAAATTATTGGATTTGAGCTGTCATTATCTTCTTTTTGAAAAGTCTAAACAAGCCAACCTGTATTTTAAAAGATCCTACAAATCTTGGCATTTTGCTGTACCCACCCTCTTGTCTCTTAAGTTTTTCCTCTGACCTATGAACTGTCAGCATCTTTCCTTGAGCTTAGTTGTCAGTGCAACAACACCCTAAACAATCTGACTAATTTTCTCCCTATTGCTCCTGTATTTATGAAGCTGGATTCAAGAAAAGGCTAACATGAACAAGAATGAAACTGCAATGTAAGTGTTTATGCCCAAAGCTGTAGTTAATACTTCCCTCCCTCTCCTCTTTCTCCCTGCAGGCATGATGTTGCTAACCAGTATGTTAAACACTAAACTTCACACCTCCTTCTTTTCTTGACTAGACTTGACTTTACATTTCTCCAGGCATCTGCAATTAGATTTCCAGACATACACCAAACTGCCATTCCTTAATTCACTGTCTGAGTCAGGCGGGATTTCAAAAACAAAATGGAAAGTCTCCAGCCAGTAGGTGTTCTCCCAGAACATTCCTACACCACAAAACCAGGCCTCTGCAAGATGCTATGTTAAATATAACTCTTTTGAAATTGAGCTGTAGGCAGCAAGGGCATGGGATCAGAAGAAGCCTGTTGTATTCCAGACAGATTTTGTTTTCCTCCTTCAGGCAAGAGTCACAAACAATGCTGGACCTCGTTTACCCATTACAGTATTTCACTAGGGCTATTATGCCTGTTGCTGGCTTTACATGCTGCCTTCTAGGAAGGATACAATCAAGTGGCAACAGCCTTACAAGGAATGGGGTCACCTTGATCTCAAAGCAGATCAAAGCCCAAACATTAGGCACAGTAACTCAGAGGCCCAGGAGTTCAACTGAGGGCTCACACTGTACTCTGCATCTAGAACTACAGTATTAACAGGAATGACAAACAACTGGCTTCTAATAGGAAGGTGGTTTTCATAGGAAAGAAGGATATAATTAACTTGTCCATAAAACAGGGACAGCCTTTTTTATATGCAGAGAATCAAAGAGAAGTTATTAGCTGAAATTAAATAAGACTGGATATCTGCACAGATATTAGGTACACTTGTTACTATCAAGCAGCATCAGATCTTCATCGACACCCTTGCTCTGCGCTCCCAAAAAAGCAGAGTTCAGAAGAAATGATGCCTCAGTCACAGGGTAACCAAATGCTTTCATACTATTTTTCTGGTTCATTCAGCTGCAAGTTAAAAAGATCTTGTAGCATCTAGTAAAATCCCTGTTAAAAAGGTTTTGGAGAGGAATGTTTCTGATCCTTTATTCTGCTATTTATATTCGAATTCAAAAGGAGCAGAAAAAAACTTCTCCTTTAGCTTGTGTAGCAAGAGCTGCCTTTGTAGTAGTGACAGTGAATTTTTTACAGAACACATGTTCATGGTCAGTGGCATTTCTCCACGACAACATTCATCCAGAAGAGAGAACAGATGAGGCCACATACAAGCTGTGCATATGGAGAGGGTTGAGGTAGGACTGTCTTCACTTATGTTCATTTATAAATCCTCAACTTAAGCCATTTCCATGTCCTCAGCATTTCTCTTGGTGTTCAAGGAGGTTCCCCATGAGAGACAGAGATGCAAAGAATTCTACTTTTAGTTTCCTAGTTCATTATAATGTCTGTTCAGGTGCACTGCATTATTATGCTGTATTGCCTGGTCCTCGCTGTTCTTGGCTGTCACATCATTAGTTGGAATTTAGGGTACTTAACATCTCGAAATACCTGTTTTTCATAGTGTCAATTCTCTTAATGAGTCTGTCTGAAAGATTAGACACTATCTGTGTCACCTCAGAATTACACTCTGAAAACCTCAGTTAAATGTTCTATTAAATAGTGCTGCTTCTAGGCACATTCCACATTTAAGAAACAGGAAGAGAAGAGACACTGCAATAAACTCCACCAAGACATACTTTAGGGAGGATTTCCTACATGAAACACTTACTGCCCAGTTCTCTGTCCACTTGCATCCTCTGGCTGCAGCTGTTTTACACTCCAGTGTTCTGTGGACTGAACTCCAACTAGATAATGTTCAGTTTTTTGCTGCAAAGTGTGACAAGTCCTTTCACTCTGCTCTTTAACTATCAAGCTATGTTCCATGCACATTTTAATTTCTTTTTAGAAATAGAAGAAAAAAATACCTATCTGAAAAATTCTGAAAGCTGGGTAAGAAATGCCAGAAGTTTTCTGGGATGGACAAAAAATCTTACAATATACACAAGCTAGAGGTAATGATCCATCTTCACTTTTTGATTTTGAAGTTTTAAGCAATAAAACTTATTTATAAAACCAGTATGGTTCAAACTATTCTATTACTTGCTATTGAATTCAGGCACACTTAACAGATAGGTATATATCAAACTGACATCATATTGTAGGATTTTCTTCCCTGCCTGCTTTATTACAATCCCCAATTCACCTTTATTCCTTCCTCCCATTTGTAATCCTGAAATGTCCTTTTCATTTGCTTGAGTTGCACTGAGAATTATTTAAACCTCATCTTAGTTTCTATCTGTCTTTAACTATCACAGCTAATTTTCACTTCAATGTGCCTAAAAGCACATTCTTCTCTCCTGATGCCAGGAAAAGCTTCGGCAATCCCATCTGCCACTGAAGGCACTCAGCTGTGCAAGATACCAACAGCACCTACAAGTACACTGAGAAACTGCTGCAGTCACAAAGTTGTTCCTCATGAGCCTTTTCTGGGCAAATTTTCCCTAAATTTGCTCCCTTTAGCAGTTAGAAATCCTAAAGGTCTTTCTCAAGCTAAATTTTACTACAACTGCTCACAGGGTCTACTGAAGAGACACATTTTCTTTATTACTATAAGTTAAGAAAATACACTCAGTGTTCTAACACTGAAAGATCTACAGGGAAGAGGCACTGCAAGATGAATTTTTCGGTGAAGAAAACACAGAATTACTATTAATATTTAAAATAAATTTTGGATGAAAAACTAGTGACCCAAGAGCCTGTGAAGAAAGAGGTATTAAAATGGAAATTGCTACAGGACTAAGAGAAAACACAGAATAAGTAGAAGGAACTAAGCCTGTCTAAGGACAGGGATGGAAGTGCAGGGGAGTAATGTGTCTGGGTTTTAATGCTCTTGTGCTGCTGCATCTGCACAGGCAAGCACAGAAAGGATATTCACATTGTCAGTCCTGAACAGCTGGCTTAGGGGTAACTCTGACTCATAATTTTCACCTGCCAGATTCCAACACAGTGCAGGGATACCAGTGCAGAGGGATAAAGACACAGATGGATGCTCACCTTGGGTTTTAATAGACAGAATTTATGAGGACAACTCCCTATGGAAAAGACTATGGAGCAATGATACTTCAGCCTGCCTTCACGAGCTAACAGGAGTGATGCAGCTGTGCCAGCTTCCCAGACAGATAAAGTGAGCCCAGGGAGAGCTACAGAATAATCGTGTCTGCTGTGTGAGTCAGCCCACTTAGCGCAGCAGCCACACAGCCGAATTCCCAAGCCATCCCTGCCTGCCTGCCAAAGGTAATAGGCACCCCCTTTGCACAACAGCCAGAACACTGCTGCTCAGGACACCCCTCCTCCTGCAGCCCCTTCCAGCCCCATTTTCAGGCAGATAAAAAGGAAGGCATAACAATTTCATACTGGGACTAAAGGTATCAAACTTACGAGATGCTCTTCTCATTATCCACCCATTCCATTTTACTTTCAGGCAATGAAATTTCAAATTATTCCCATTACCTCAATAGTCAAAAAGAATTTCTTCTGGCAGTCATACAAAGTATCTCGGTTGTTACATGTAATCTATAAAAAGAAGAGATGTAGTCTATTTTAAAAATTATATGATCTAATAATGGGATTGTTGTCTATCAGCATTAGATGAATTTCTGGTGACAAAACATATGGAAGAGTGTGCACTGAGATATCCACTGAAACTACTGGTGGAGCATACAGAATGGAGCCTTTTCATCTGGTCACTCCTGTGTAACCTGGTACTGTCCTGCATCCTTCCCCCTCTTCATCTGATGCTGCAACTTGAGCAAGAAAAGACCATGGCTGAGGTTCTGCTACTTCAGGGTAACGAAGCCTCTCCTAAGATTTCCTGCATGCCAGCTAGCACTGCACAGTCCAAAAGTCTCTATTTGCACAGACAAGTTATTCCTGTAGCTTCAATTTTATACAAAAACAAAAGCAGTAACCCATTTTCCTGTGATTTTCAGGAAGTTACTTAAGAAAAACCAGATGGGAGAAATTTCAGGTGAAGAGAAAGGATATATCCCACATTTGGGCTTGCATGATGAAAAAATTCTTGTTACCCCACTCAGTTACTTCTGTTGGTGGGAAGGCTTCATGTTCTTGATAAAAAATCATAGCTTAAGTGAAACCAGAGTTGCACAAAGGGCATTTTCCAGTTCTGTGAGTGCAAACAGCAAGGTCCATTCCGTAACAGAAGAAAATGCAAGAAACTTAGCCCATCACAGCTGATATACACAAGCTACAAACTTAGAGCTAAGCTTATAGTTCTCAACCAAAAAGGAAATTAATTAATTGTGAAACTGAGAAGCCAGACGTATGGCTTGTAAGACAGAGGGGTTTTGGCATCTTATATTAGGAAAGCAAGAATTGTTGTTGTGTATATTTAGAGAAACAGAACTTTTTTGTAAAAAAGGGTCTGAAGCACAAGTGTGATGCAGAGCATCTGAGGGAGCTGGGCTTGTTCAGTCTGGAGAAAAGGAGGCTCAGTGGAGACCTTATCACTCTCTACAACTCCCTTAAAGGAGGTTGTGGCCACGTGGAGGTTGGTCTCTTCTCCCAACTAATAAGCAAAAGAAGTGGAAACAGCTTCAAGCTGCACCAGGGAAGATTTAGATTTCATGTTAGGAATTTTTTTTCACTTAAAAGGTGGTCAAGCATTAGAACAAGGAAGAAACAGGATGCCCAGGGAAGGGGTTAATTCACCAGCCATGTAGCTATTTAAAAGATGTGTTATGTGGCACCTGGGGATCTGGTTTAGTGGTGGATTTGGCAGTGTTGGATTAATGGCTGGACTCGATGCTTTAAAGATCTTTTCCAACCTAAATGATTCCATGATTCTATGAAGCTCTCATCCAGATCTAATGGTCACTTATGATCCTAACAGCAAGATTTAGAGAGTTCAGTAAAGCTGAGCAGAAGCTGCCTGTTACGCCTTTGTGGTGTGTAATAAAAGCACAAATTCTTATCACAATAGGACTGCAAGGTCTAGCAAACTTTAATTCAGGAATGGTATTGCTTTAGACAGACTGCTTGAGGAGGAGGATGGACTAGGTGACCTCTAGAATCTCTTTCAATCTACTTTTCTATGATTTTCTCTAATCTCCTGGAAAGATTCTCCCAAGGGCTTTAAATTTGCATAGGCTATAAAGATAATTATTTTTAATGAGAACCATGATTTTAGTCTCATGGTGCAACTTCAAGGGTGCTGCATAATGCTAAGCATATTATTCAGGCTGTGGAGCTTTCCCAAGATAAAAAATGATGCAAATGTTCCCTACCTAGAGTTCGGTCTGAATGGCAATACAGAGTCACTAATGACACTGACAGCTTCTTCACCCTTTTCTCCTCTATTAAAACAAACAAAAAATTTATGGCTTCCTTATTTATATTAGGGCTTCAATGTTTCTTGATATTGTTGATTTTTTAATGTATCTTCATTGTATCTAGAAAACCCCCTAATGTTTCTACATATTTGAACAAGTAGAGAGTTTGACCTTTCATGGGGATTTTGCCTTAATTAAAATAGTCTAAAAAGTGAAGTTTGCTTCTTTTAAAAGTAATTGGATTAACGCAAACTTTTTCAGTGCCTACTTCAAACTAGTATAAATGGTCTGACATTAAATGAGGTTAAAAAGTCCCCAATAAACTTCCGCTACTGTTATTAAATTTAATTAAGATAGAACAGCAGACACTTTAAGTGGAAAGTGTTGCACAAAAATGGCAGCACAGAAAAATGGTTCTGATGTTGTCATTAAAGCTAATTGGAAGGAAGGGTTTCTAAATGACAATATAATTAACAGGCTAATGAATACCAGATTAAGATTGTTATTAACAATGAAATTTGCAAACATAGAGGGAAAATAGTTAGGGATATTCACACCATTAGAGATATTACAAGGTAAAACTCTGCAAATTATTTAGCCCTTCGTCTGATGATGGTACAGAGCTCCAGCCATGTAGCAGCAATTAAACCTTCTGCCCTCTCACCCTCCTCTTCTCCAAATTAAGTTATAATTATCACAGATTAGCTATAAAATGTGTGTTTTGAGAAATTATGCCTTGCTAAAACTGTGCATAGAGCTCATGGAAGCAGCATTGTTTGACAAGGCAATGAGCAAAGTCAGGAGAAGGCCAGTGGTTACATGCAGCCTACGGCCTGAGGCTAAAAGCAAGCCACTGCTGGGATTCACTGCTGAACAAATACTCCACACACTGAGGAACAAGGGCTCCGCTAAATATGGCTAATGTGGTTTTATGAATAAATGAAATTATTTCCACTTTTGATAGGAGCATTCGGGCCGGCTCCTTTTCCCCGAACCCCTGCTAAACAGCAGATGAACAGTGCTGGCTCAGATCTAGGAGACTGTCCTTCGTGTGTCAGTTTGTCACCATTTCAGGGCTTGCAGTGAAACCTCAAGGACAGGGCAGGAATGATGAGGGCTCTTGGTGAGGAGGAGACTACAATAAACAACATAAAAGGTGACAAAGTGAACGAATTACAGAAGAGCCTGGCAGTGGTTTAAGATTTCTTGTTCCAAAAGATCTCGGCTGTGTTCGCACTGCTGTAAGGATCTTGGTATTCTTGCTGGCTTGAGATAGTATCACAAGAAGATATTATAGTTGAACAAGTATTTGATATAGCAAGCTCTTCTCAATGGGCATGTGGGCATTGTGTTGCTGAAGAATATGTCACAATTTTTTGCACATTTAAACCATGTTTGCGAGTTTGGGCTTAGGCATGAACTTGCTTGTCCTGCGTCTAATTCTTAAAAACTGCTATTACTACTTTTAGTCAGGAACACAGGCTCTAGAAGGCAGTGTTTTGATTTTATAGGCTTTTCAATAATGCAAAGAGCATTGGTGAGTAAGAGAGTAATTAAGCAGACTTGTGACAGATCTTTGCCTGTGGTTAGTTTCTGTAACATTGTTATTCGAATACTCATTTTACAGAACGTTCACAGCAAGATGGGTTTGTCTTCTGTGAAATTTGTTAACACTAAGGACAGAGCAAAAAGAGCTATCTGACAGACAAATGGCCTAGCATGTTCAAATAAGTGAATGCTGTTTTCCCAGAGGCTACAAAAGGACAAACACAAAGGCCTGGAAAGAATACAGAGTATGCCACAGAACAACCCAAATTCCTGGATTTGGGTAATAGAGGCCCATAGGGCAAAATTGCAGGAGTTTTTAAGGAATCTGGGAGGAAAAAAGTGAAGTGCTGAATAAAATATTAAAAGCAGAATTTTAAAGATAGATTTTACTTAACTAGCAGCTACTAGATGAGAAAATACTATACAAGAGTAAAGGTGCGAGTCAAAAAAGGAAGGAGAAAATGGTAAGAAACACTTTACTGCAATTGTATCAGATTAGATTTTCTTAGAAGATCTTGCAAACTTCTGTTTATAAGCATTTTTACAGGTCAAATAGGTTCAAATTTTGTCATGAAAAAGAATTTTGAGCCCTGAAATCTGAAGATTCAGGCTTCTAAACTAGAATATAAAACAATATCATAAAGGACAAACTACTGAATACACACACAAAATGTTACACAATTTCCTTTTCCTCTACAACTAAGAATATCTTGATAAGCACATATTTCATCCTTAATTGGGGCATGCAAACAAAATGAAGTGCATTGAACAAATTAATCCCAAAAGTATTTTGTGGAAAGCTAAAAACATCTGGAGGAGACAGCATAAGAACAAGCACAATGACATTTTGTGGCAAGAGATGATCTAAATAAACCAAAGATTTATCTCATATCCCTTGACCCAAAAATTAAAGTTCCTTAGAAGTCAAGATTCTTTTCTTCACAGTAACCACTGGGAACCAAAGGAAATTTTTCATCAACTATTCTTTTGCCAAGATTGAAATAATTTACAGCCTTTAAATACAACTCTTTATGTAATTCCTTGCTTCACAGCACTTGGCCGAGCCAGTAAGCTCCAAGCCATACTCAGTTATGTGGACAGAATGAAACTCCTAGTATATCAGTAAAATTGATCATATTGAACCCAAAAAGGGACTGCATCTTGCAAGATAAGAAGGGGATTATTTCAGCAGTTACCAAAATGACATCATGTCAAAAGATGAAAATCTTTGGCTGGCATAGGTATTTCTTACCTGTAATCCCTTGGAAAGGAAAGGTATACCTTTACTTTTAGGTGGGTATTGAAATGGTACCAGCTAAAGTCATTTTATTCCCAAATAAAGGCAACACAACACAGATATTAAAACTGTTCCCTTATCACTCTTTTTGCCTGATTTAATCTAAATTGTTCTGTGTGGAATAGCTCTTACATGGGTTAGCATGAAAGTTGTTATGACACGTTCACACTTAGGTAACACACTTTTTGATTGTTGATGGAAATATTATAAAAAAACTACATTCATGCTAGTGTGAAATATGGCCTTAGAGAATCTTCCTGAAATTGGCAGCAAAAGCAGAACTCATAACTGAAAGAACTATGTTTTGTTATTGAGTCTTGCGGTTCCTCAAAACCAGCAGGGAAAAAACCACTCCTTGTTTCATCAGACAATAAAAAATACTTCCTACCTTTGCCCCTGAGTAAAGCACCAGCATAATCATGCTATTGATAGAACCAAGACACAGTTTTATTTATTTGAAGTAATCAATCCTGTTTCTGTTATGCTGCCAATTGTTTTCATTTTCTGTGAGAGGGTGCCTTCTGTATGGTCCAGAAAACACATTCACACACTGTTTTTAGCTGCAGCAGTTGCTGAAGTCCAGCTGCTTTCTGGCAGGCAAAGCCCTTAGCAAATTTCTGGCTCCATGGGGTTATAAGCACATTATCACATATCTGCAGGCACAGAGTGGTGCTGGTTTTCAAAGCACAGTATGCCCTACTACAGTGTTTGTGTCTTGGAATTATGTCAGGAGACTGAGCTCTTCCAAAGGGTCACTGGGTGGGAATTGCCCTGTGCAACTTCTGTTTCCACACCTCTTGATGGTGTAAAGCTCCTGGCTTTTAAGCCTGGTGGGGAGGGTCAAGGGGAGATGGAGAAGGGATTATGTCAGTGCTCTGCAGCCAGAAACTTTTCCCTGGTATGAGTCAGCAGATGGACAGACACAGTAGTGAGTTCTGTCTGCTGGACACACCAGTACAACAGGGAATGTTTAACTTCCTTCACATTGTTGACTGGCTTGAAAAATCAGTAATAAAAAAGTAGAGGTCACGATTCTTTTGCTTATTTTTCAGAACACTTTAGCTGCTGAACAATATCCAATAATTTACATCAAATAATAAAAAGTTCCCCACAAAAACCTTTGGGCTTTAAAGGATGGGGGGGGGGGGGAAATGCTTAAATTCTGTAGAATAAATATCCATTGCAGGGAAAAACCCTCAGTGTATGGACACAAACTGAGCAAGCAGTGAATTCTTCAACTCTGTACTTTTTTGGTTTAGTGTTCATTAATATTCCCCATCTGATGGTGGTTTCATTTACAGGTGTGCAAGGGAAAACTGAATTGTAAGATTTATTTAGTTGAGAAGAGGAAGCTTATAAAGGCCAGCTCATGTAAAGAGGAAATATTACCACATATTTTCACATATTGCTCACTATAAATATTATACAGTAAAGAAATAGTAACTCCTAGCTTTTATATAGTACTTTTCTGTTACATGTTAAACAAAGCTAACTCTTGAATTTACAGTGCTAACTTCTAGTGCATAAAAGAAAGTAATCTTAACAGAGCCAAGATTTGCTCACAAACCACAGAATAATTGATTTATGATGCAGATCCTCCATGGCCATTATAAACTAATTTTTCATTCAAAAGGTTAAGAAACAAGTTGTTCCATCTACTTATCTCCTAAGGTGAGTGGGCAAAAAAAAAAAAAAAAAAAAAGAGAAAAATAAACAGCTATCTAAATAGCTAAAAATCCTAATCAGCATCTTATCTAAAAATCCATTTTATGTCTTCACTGGGCTAAGACTAGTTAAGATACTTTTACTGAACTGAAACTTGTCTAGCAACTTACAGAATTCAGTGAATTATCCTGAAACATTAAATCACCTGGCTCTTCTCAACATTTACCCTTTTTTCATACTTGGAAATATTACTTTGGAACATAAATATTTTTAAAGCTTTAAGATATCATGTGCATATCTGCTAACTCCGCTTGTTAATCTACCTTATGGAATTGTCTACTCTTTAAAGGCAGCACTTTCCCCTGTCCTAGTTATTCCTAGATGTGAACATCTTCCATAAATCCTCCTCAAGAAACCTGTGTTAATATTTTTACCCACTGGATTATGGTCTTTAATCTTGACATTCACACTTTAAAAGTGCTTTCATCTTTCTACATGATAGCAAATCAGAAGTTAACCTTTTCCAAATGAAAAATTACCTTAGAAAACTTACTCTTTCCGATAAACATCTAATCCATGCATGCTAACAAGAATCCTTTTGTTTATTTGTTGTAACAAAATGAGCCATTATCAAAACAGATATTTTCTTTCAGATAGAAAAGTAGTTTTCCTAAAAGTGAAAATTTCTATATTCTCCATAATGGTAAATAATTATCATGGAGAAGCAAATAACAAGAAACACCAATTTATACCAGCTGATTTGTCCTCCTTGACGTGTGGTTCAAAACTGTTTTTACCCTAAAAGGAACATGGTAATAGTGAAAGGTTGCAGTAAAGTAATTTTTTTTTTCCACCTCTTATAAAATGTTTTGTGGGATAGTTTCCACTGTAAACACCTAGGTCACTTTAAAAAAGTCGTTAAAAATAATATAAAGCTCTAACTTACATAAAAGAACTTACATGCTACAAGAATAAACATATGTAAATTTTTTGAAAGCCTAAGTAAAAATTCACCTACTGAAGCTGCAGTAGTTTTCACTTAGTAATGTAAGAGAAGTAAACAAAAACATAAGACAAGCCTGGGGCCAGCTCACTGTTGTTTGAGGTACAATGTGCTAGTCCTTCAGTCTGCTGTCTCATCAGGGGCAGAGGATGGAGAACCACATGGCAGCAAAGACACAGGGATTATTGATGAGTTAGAAACTATGGAAGTGCCTGAGAATAGGAATTAGGGCTTCTCCCTGCAAAAAATTGTTGGGATTTGGTTGTCTAGAGCTTAATGATGGTGATGATGATGGGTAAGGCTCAGGGGGAAGGCCAGCAGGACAGATGTCATGGTGGGAGTCTGTTACAGACCATTCCGCCAGGGTGAATTCTACAAGCAGCTCCAGCTTACCAGAAATCTGCTGGAAATATAATACAGCAGAGAGAAAGCAATTTATGAGATCCCTGGAGTGTGTGGATGAGAACTTCCTGATGCAGCTGACAAGCGAGCTAACCAGTGAAATCACTCCACTGGACATGCTGTCTTACTGTTTTATCAGATCCTCTCTTTGGGGCATGCTTATAAGTGAAGTATACATTTCAGCATCAGACAAGAGTTTTTAATTTGCCCCTGCTTAAAATATTTCTAGATGTATAATCTACAAATTAGTCACAATGGACCATAGGAACAAATGATTGAAGACATGAGGGTGAATGAAACATAGGTGCTTATTTGCAGTGGTTTCTAGGATTAGATTAGCCAGCCTGTTATGTAATGCCCTGCACTGTGTTCAAATTCCGATGCCCTGAATGCCCAAATGTTTACATAGAAAAATTCAATTGGTTCTGAAAGTGCAGCACAGATACACCTAGGGTAGAAATCATGATTCACACATATGTGCTTAGTTAGGGCCAAAATTGGTATGATGAAAGAGTTTCACTTTCCATGCCTCTGGAAGTATTGTACAAGGGACATACTGCATTTACCATGAGATGCAAAGAGAGGCATTACCCAAAATTTTAGATTAATGACTGTTTTAAAAACAATATAGATCTCACTTATCAAGACAGATAGCTGAAAGTCACTTGGATCATCACTTGGATCTTCTTCAATTGTATCCTGTGATACAATTAAAATGTTCAACTTTGTTTATGACAGCGAACACACCAAAAACAAGAAGTAAATTCTTCTTAGCAGGAGAAGCATAGAAAACAAATAGTGAACAAATAGCACTGTGAAAAAAGGGATAACAGAATAACTGTTTAAGATCTGATGTGAATGACTGAGACAGCTTGCAGAGCTTTTTGCTGACTGAGAGAGACAAGCAGTCTGAGGCACCTCCAGAGGACACAAGGGGATCACTGGGGAAGGGTCCCTGTGGCCTGGCTTTGCTCTCACACTCCCCATTTGCTTCTGGCCAGTGCATGGCAGGCAGGCTGCATCCTGGGAAAACAGGCCTTTGGTCTGACCCAGTGGGGGCCTCCTATTGCCTTCCCTTTCTGAAGATCTGACTGATGTGCTGGGGTCCAAGCTGATACAAAACAGGCTCAGAACGACTGCCCTTGAGATATGGGGGCAGAAGGAGTGAGTGCACCAGTCTAGATAGGTAATCTCCCATGCCTGCAAACCTAACAGGAGAATAACTTGGAGAAAATGGAAATTGGAGGACAAATAAGACCACACATTTCATAATGGAAAAATTATGACAAATTATTCCTTTTGTGACAGGATAAAAATTCCAAATTATACAGGAGAAGCAGTAGCTGTCACATCATCTTCAGTAAGATTTCTACATCCTGTCCTGTAAAATTAAGTAAGCAAGAAATCTATCAGCATGAGGGGGCACAACCTGTTGGAGAGGTGGATTCCTGAGTGCTGTGCATAGAACAACTTATGTAACTGAAAGAAAGGAAAATGGGTGGGTCATTCAGAATTATTCAAGCAGTTTTGCTTGTGATGCAGCCATCAAATGAAAGCTCTGCTCACAAAACATCAGGAAGCACTAAACAGAAGGAATGAAATGTTTTGGAAGGTAGAAGCAGACCACAAAATAATATCAGAAAACCTTTTCATGCATTTGCCACAGGATCCTCCCTTTGCTGTGCACCTCCCTTGCATGTCCTATTATGCCACATTCCTGTAAAGTTTTTAAGCACACTGGACATTTTGAAGAGAACATCAATAAAATATCCACTAGGTATGGTTTAGGCACATGTGCACACACTTTAGGGCAGAAGGATGGACTAGACATTGTCAAAAATCCTTCACAACTCAGTTTTGTATCTATTTTAACAAGGGAAACCCCCACATTGTATTATATACACAAATGGAGAACACTTCATATAAACAAGTAATCACAATGATGGCCAGAAAAACAGCTTTTCTCTTTCTCAGGTGGGGAAGTAGTTATTTTTAAATTATCAGATAAAATATATTAATATTTCTAATACTTTTAAAACCTCAAGTTACACTACCTGTCCCTCAGGAATGACACAGTGGCCATTTATATTCCTGAAGCAGCCTTGACAAGTTCACCAGTTTCATATTCACCCTGCTCCTGAGAAATGTACAAATTAGTCCAAAGCCCTCATTTTAAGCTGAACTTCCTATTTCAACCAGAGCACAGAGGATTTGATTTAAATTTGCTGAATATAGCTTTTGCTAATTGGGGTGAATGGCAACGAAAAAGGCCTCCAAGCTCTTGTAGTTTGGATAATAAGAACTTGCACCATCATCAGTTTCAATTCACTTTTTCATACAGTCAGTGAAAGACTTATCCTTCCCCCTTGCCAAAGATGAAATGGATCTCTTGCTCCTCTGGAATGCCAGAAGACTGTGTTTATCAGATTCTGAGGTCTAAGCTTGAACTGGTAGGTGTATGAAAGCAGGTTAGAATTGATTTCATACAGTCACCCAGAAATGAAGCAAGTAAAGCATGCAATTTTATGGACCAGCTCCATGTAATGTAAATCTTGGAAATCACAGAGTCTCCACTGGTATAAATACATGGAAGGGTTTGCAAGAAAGTGTTGTATCAGCAGGAGTTCAATTCTATCCCTCCTCTAAGCCACACAACTTTGATTTTTAAACATAGGAAACTAGCTACAATGGGAGCTGCACAAAAACAGATGCTCCCAGGTAAACAGTAGGAGTCACTCCTGGAGGAAGAAAAAGCAAATGACAAGATGTTGTCTGCAATGTAGGTAGGTGGGAAGTGACAAGAAATACCATAGTCTTTCATATCTGGGATTTTGGACAGATTTTAATATTATTTATCACATCGACTGTTCTGGAGCATTCCTACACTGACCACTCATCCATGTCTTGCAACTTCACTCTTTACTGTCTTCATGACACAGGATTTTTAAACTAGCATTACTATGTGTAGCTACACCCTCAAAAAACTGAAATATTTTGGAGACAATGCATTTTCCTGAGTTTAAACTTGATTTAATTTCCTGAGTTTAAACTTGATTTAATTTCTTGATTTGCTTTCCTTCCTAAGGCCCACCTATCAGCACTTGAATTCTTATCTGTCCTCTACAGTCTCTTTAGCTCTTTCATAGTACTAAAGTCTCAACTTTTTTCCAGTGAAAAACATCTTTGCCTCTATTGATTAAAATTCACTACATACAGTTTATATTTCAAATATCTCTGGATGTTACTCTGGTTATATTTGACTAAGTACTGTACAAATACACAAGACAAAAAAACCCAAAGCAACCATGGGTGCTTTGAGTCTCAACTCTTCAAAGATGTTTTTTACAAAAACCTGTTTTTTTCTTCTCCCCCATTTTTAACTCTGCAGAGAATACAATAATCTGTTGAGCATCTTTCATCTATAATTTTAATACACACAAACTTTGATCCAAACATAGTGGCAAAAGGTTTTGGCTTATTGTGTTTCCCTAGTTTGGCCAATATTGCAGCAGCAATTTTAAAGGCTGCTTCTGCTTTACACAGTGCTAGGACACAGCCCAGAAGTTTGCCTTTGGTTTTGCTCTATTTGAAACAATCTGGAGCAGATTTCAAAATCTACTGAAGAGTAACAAGAACAAGTCATATATCAGGGATAGCTAGACAGACCAGTATTAGCAAATGCTGCTTGCCCCTGCAAGCCAGCCCCATTTTGGACGTTCATATAGACAGTTCACAGAAGCTGCTCACTGAGGTAGAGCTCAAGAGTCTGATACTGGCTATCCTGTCCATAAACACTTGGGCTGTTTTTGAGGTACATGAAGTACACACAGATAAATCATCAGGGAAACAGGGAGGACTGGACAAGTGCCATATGTTTCTCCCGCTCCCTGCTACTGCATGATTTCCTACAATGAATTTTAGTCACCTAGGCCAGACAATCATGAGGCAGAGGATGGGAGAGATCAGAGAGAGCAGGGGAGGTTAAAAACAGGGAATCTCCATTCCTGTTCACGTTGAACATGTCTGTGTCCCTTGTGGCCCCAGTGAAAGCAAAGGCACAGCATTCAGAGGAAGTTGCTGCCCCCAAATAACAGGTGCTCTGGGGAGAGGCAAGAAGTAACAGATGGGGAAAATCACTGATCTGAGGACAATAAACTATTGTAAAACCCAGGTCTGAAATGAAAAACGACCAATTATTGATGGTACATTTCAAACCACCACCTTTTCATCAACTAGTCAAAATTTTGCCAGCTGAGCTTTCACTCTTTTTGTACATAGTGTGCTCTATTTTAAGATTACCTACATTGATTTTTCCATGTAAAGGAGTGATACTGTGGGGTGATGTGGGAGTTCAATATTCCACAAGTGTCATAATAGACTTTCATATATTCTCTTTATATACCCCAGAAGTCTGAAAGCAATGTGACAAAACAAAAGACAACTTTGAATTTGGTATGACTCCTAATTTAAACTAGTTGGAGAAATCCCTTTCCTTCCTTTTGGCAAATACACTGTGTTGTGCAGAGTCTCTTAAATTTTTTAGAGTTTAGAATACATTCTGTTCATGTGGAAGCTAAGTATCTTGTTTTCTCTGTTTCTACAGAAATTAGTTTTCAAGAAGTGTTTTATACTTTTGTCACAAAAGCTCTGATCATTAAACAGACAGTTGTATTACAGCATAAAGAAACCGTAAAACAGTAATATAAGACAATAAATTTGATACAAATGTCATGGTTATTTTACTTTAGTACTAAAGAAGAAAAAAAGGGAAATGATCTTGATGGAATGCACATCATTACTCAGTTGCATTCCTCTTTCATGTCTCCAGTTTATTCATCTCTCTCATGTTATTCTTTCTTGTAGGACTTAATTGCATCCTCATATGGGTTAGGATCAAATTTTCCTGTGTTCCTTAAAGCTTCAACTGCAAAAGGTGAAGTGAGCCACAGAGCAGGCTGCTAATCAGAGAGGGTGTCCATGTGGACTGAGACTCAGAGATTTTGGGAAAATGTTTTGACAAAAACAAATTATTAGCTGAGAGGAAAGCAATCCACCCTCCCTCTCCCAAGAGACTCAGTTTTAGTACTGTAACGTAAAATTTTGATTCTTCAACTCACTGTTCTGGAATTTCTGTTGAGAAACATTTAGAAAATACTTGTCTAGGAAAAAAAATGAAAAATTGACTGTCACATGTTTTGGATTCTGTGCTTTATACCGTGTAAAGGTGCTGCTTTCAGGGGACTATTCTGAGCTACAGATCCTGGTTGGAGGCAGTACCAGTGTAGCCAAGGGCATTTAAACCCTAAAAGGCTCTTGCCAGCCCTGCTACTCAGCTAATTTAGGCATTGCTTTGTTCAGCATGAGCAACCTAACAGGGAAATGTGTCTGCTTCCCCAAGGCACTGCTCTGGGCTCCAGCTACCCAGTGCAGAAGGTGTCCAGTCATCTGAGGTCAAAGAGCACAGCGCCTACTTTCAAAGAAACACTTGAGTTCTGTTCCTGTGAGAACTGTCTTGGAATATAAAGATTATAGTCATCAGTGGTTTTGTGGATTTGGCATGTAGTTTCCTGCATCAGAGAGTGTGAACTGCAAGACCTTTGTGGTCTGCTGGCTGCTTCACTCAAGTCTGATTAATACAGAGAAAATAACACAAGTATGATTTGAGAGAAACTCTATAGTGAAGGAATTCCTTTTGGGATGTTAGCCAGCTTTTTTTATTCATATAATTATTTTATATGTAGAATTTTCCTATCACGCAATTTGAAGAGCAACTTTCTCAGGAAAACTTGCAGGCTGAAACACTACAAATATTTTGTCTAAATATAGCAGTACTTGTTCACTTGGAATTTAAGATTATATGCTCCTAACACAACTCCAACTAAGAGCTGCACCTTTCTGTGTTAAATTTTTTCACAGATTCAGAAACATATTTCTAAATATTTTATGCATTAAATGCCTTTCCCTTTGTTTTGCTTTTGCTGACTTAGCAATTGATCTGGTTTTGCTTGGAAACACTGTCTCTTCAAATAGGAATAGCTCATTCTTAGTGGCAATAGTTGATAAATTATAACCTGCCAGAAATATTGTGTGTGCTTCTGAAAGGCATAATAATAATGTCTCCCCAGATGTGCCTAGAAATTAATTAGCAGTTTTGCAATGCCTGTTTTTAATAAGAAATCTGAAGAGTCTATAATTTAGGAAACATTACAATTTAGTATGAAAAAAAGAGAGAGATTATAGCCCCATACAAACCATGAAGCAGAAGTTGCCTAGATTTTCAGAGAGTACACATTCCCACCTAGTAACATTCCCACCTACACACTCTATTACAGGAATAACTCCTCCATAGAATTATTTCAGTCCTGAACATTGGTATGTGTGCTTACAGCACTGGTGCAGAACATATACCAAATTCAGTTATGTGTATGGACATGATAATGTGCAGAAATGCACCTTCCTACCTTATCTGAAAGGCAGATTGATGTGAGTCCCTTATCATAGAAGCTCCCCTCTGTCCTGTCCTTCTCAGTATAAGGCACTCTGCTGCTCACCTTTGCCAAACCACCATGGAGTAACGGTGAAGGCTGCTGGGATGACTGGGATGTGACTTCTCAGAGGCAGAAGGCTGTTTCCCCTGGAATTACCTCCTCTGGCTGCCACAGGGTGAAGGGAGCCAAAGCTGTACATCCTTATCAGCTCTTTATATCCACTTTGTCACCTAGAGGAAGAAAACATAAGTTTCTTCATTTTCCTATGCAGAAATTCATTGGTTGATAATTGACAGTGTAGTAATTTAGCCCTGCAGCAAAAATTCAAAGACAGCAGGAACATTATAACAAAAAAAATGTACTTTGGAAGAGATACATTTTAAATTGCAATTATTGTCTTCTGCATGAAGAAACAGATATTTATGATCACTGAAGAGCTGAAGAAACAGATATTTATGACCACTCTTGTCTGAAAATAAGTGCTCTTATCATAAGACAGTTAATAAATGGGTATGTTACATTGGTTTAAACATTTAACCAAGCTGATGTTTTTCCTGCAATGCTAGTACTTCCTTTCATAATCTGTCACTAGCCTGTATATTTGGCCTCAGGTTTGCTCAAAGCTTTGGAATTCATTTGAAGAAAATTAAAATCATTATAGAGCATTATGTCTTATCAGAGCTGATAATTCACCAGTGAAGGTCTCCAATTAATGATCTTTTATTAAAATGACTGATATTAGGACTGTAGGTGAGAAGAGTGTAGTGCACTCCCTTTTTTAAGCATTCAGAAATTTAGCAAAGAAAGTTGGATTTGGGCAGAGTCAGCTGGCTCTGTGTCTGCTAGAACCACTGGTTTTTGTATACCCACCAGATCACACAGGCTGCTCTGGAAAAGCCTTCTTCCCTCCCATTTCTTCACTCCTGCTCCTGCAGCAATACTTCCTCTCCTGGTGTTCAGCAACAGAACTAACACCAATTCCAAAGGAATTGCATGAGAATATGGGCAGAATTTTAGGAGTAGGGAAACCACAAACTTCTTGTTGAGTGTCATGCCGTTGCACAAAACATTTGGGTAATGTTGGTTCAAATCAGGATGGTCATGTTTGAGTTTTCAATTTTCCTGCTTTATTTCCAAAATGACTTTACTGTTTGCATTCACATTCTTTGTCAATGCACTTAAAACACTAAGCTACAATTTAGTTGCTCCTTAGGGAGAATAATTGCCAGTATCTTGCAAAACAGCCTGTGTCCACTATAAATGAAACCTGCATAAATTAGAAAGGTTTATTTTGCTTGTAAGACAATCTGAGAATAATTTATGCCATAAATAAACACCTTGTTATGGCTAGCAGCAAGTACTTGATTATAAAATGTGTAGTTAGGGAGCACATTTTTGTATAATTAAGAAAATGAATGAGAGTTAAATTTTGAGGGAGTGCTGGTGGTATTTCCACCCTACTGTAATATAATACATACTGGCACTTGCATTACTTTTATATACAACTAATGTAATTTTAGGAATAGTTTTTATATTAACCTAGAAATATATTTTAAACTTGAGAGATGCCAGCAAAACACAGTGCTTAAAAAAACAACAAACCCAGAGAAATAGTTTTAAAAATCCACTCTATAAGCAATGATTCCATTTTGCTGTGTTCAAAGGAAATTGTTGGGAAAGTGATTTTTTTTAAAGTAACAAGTTATTCTTTCCCTATTCTCATATAATCAGTTAATACCTCAGTCTTTGTATGCTTCTTTCTGTCTCTTTGCTTATAAATTTCTCCTAGTTTAGAAAATTCTATCAAATTTAGCATAGCAAAAGTATCACATCAAAGAGAAAAACAAACGGTAAACACTCTTCTTTAAGATTTAAGCAGTGGCAAATATGTGACACCTTGGGGTCCAAGTCCAAGGACACACATGTATACATGATGTAATTTACTCTCACTCTTTGAGCTGGAGTGAGCTGAAGAAACAGATCTTTATGACCACTCTTGTCTGAAAATAAGTGCTCTTATCATAAGACTGTCAAAAAATGCGTATTTTCCTTTGGTTTAAATATTTATCCAAGCTGATCTGTTTTTCTGCAATGCTAGTGCTTCTTTTCATAATCTCTCACTAGCCGTGGAAAGTGTATATCTTTATCTTTGCTTTAAAACCCTGCCCAGGTTTTTAACAGCTGCCAGGTGAAGCAGATTTCACCTCTCATGTCCGTACACCTGCTTAAAAAGTCACATTCACAGCCTGCATTGAGGCAAAGTACCAGGAGTGCAAGCTGCTTTTCTGGAGACACAGATAAAGTATCATGTGAGAGAGCCAAGAGTCCCTGACAAGCACGAAATTGTGAGTTCTGCTTTTTTTTTTTTTTCTTTCTGTCTTTGCAGTGGTGGCAAATCCGACCCCATGCAGGAGGTAATTAATGTGGTGGCATTTCATTCCAGAGCCTTCCCTGCAGAATGGATGCTGGACCCAAATGTTGGATCACAGGACACCTGGGTGCTAAGAAATGGCAGTGAGCTGTTCCACACAGCCACTTGTCTTTCAGCCAACTCTGACCTGGAAACATTCAGTCCCAAGCCCTGTTTCTCTCACTTGTTTGACTGCTGCTGAAGATACAGAAGTCTTATTAATTTTCATAAACAGATTTTTGGAATCTTTCTGTAATAGAATATGCCAGCACAGTGAACTAACTGGTGTTGTTTTAAAAGTAATGTTCCTGAAACAATCATTATTTCACTGAGAAACAAGAAGGAAATGCCCAGCTCCAGAAACTCATCTTTTCTTCAGTAAGGACTCATAGTAATTTCTAAAACCCTGTCATTTGGCTGCAGAATATTTTTACCACCTCTCAGTATGACATGCACAGAATAACAACCAGCACCCAGAACAGCACAGCTGAGGATATAAAGAAGATTGCACAGAGATCAAGGACGGTTTTCACTGTTGCCTCTCAAATGTGTGAACCTTACACAGGTAAGTGATGGTTCCTGGAAACCTGACAGTACTCCTGGGAGAGCTGCTAAGCCTCATCTTCAAGACATTCAAGTTTGTCTCAAGGAACAAAAGTTTTTTATGATGAGGTGTCTAGGCAGGACTTTAGGATTACAGCTGCCATTACCGGTGATTATTACAGACACTAAACCTTCACTTTTCTTTCTTAACAGCTAAAAATCCACAGCTTTGGATTTCAATGCAATTTGCAGATTCATCTTTTCAGCTCCTTTATTAAGACCCTCTTCTGCTGGCCTATGCCACCTCTCTACCCTGTTGTTCCACAGCAAGCCAGATGGAGAAGCCCTTTGGAGAAGCTCTTTTCTGTCCTCACAACCTTCTTCCACGGCTTCTTGGTGTTGTCCTGAAAAACCACTGCATTTTCCCTCCTAAGGCAGCCGCCCCAGTTAAAAAAAAAACAACCAACTGTTCGGGTTGCAAAGAGGAGGAGTCACAGCACAAAGCTACAGTGTCTGCTTCCAAGGTATGCAACCCTGCTGAGCCCTGGCCGGGCTTAAGCTACAAGGTGCAGCAACAAGGACACAAACCATGAGCGTTCTTCCCTTTAGGAAATAGTAAACTGGAATGTCCAGGAAGGTCCATGCTCAGATAGCAATCAGTCAGCTGCCTTTCGTGTTTGGCAGTCACTTGCCTGCCTTCTAAATTGTAGCCATACGTAATTTCCCCACAGGTTTTTTTGTATTGTTCTGGTTAGTTTCTTTTCCCCCCCAAGTTTGAAAGTTGCTCAGAAATGGCAGCAGAAAATCCCTACGGTCTACTCTTTGTCATGAGAATATTTTCCACCTTATTAGGTACAAATTTATTTATATAACAACTGAAAGTAAAACAGAATGCAGGAGGGGGTGGAGCATTTGCTGCTGTCACTTGTGCAAACCTTATCCTAACTTCTGTGTTGTGTTGACTTGCTGCTCAGCACTCCGAGACTGGTAAGTCTTTCACAACTTTTGACATCCTCTGATTTTTCTTTTTTTCTTCATTGTATTAAAAAGATGAGGGAACTTAGAGCTTAGCTTCAAATTATTAAATGCTTTTAAAAACTGTCTAATAAGAGTCTCATAAAAGACAGTTTAAGCACAGTATTTACCCTTGCACTTGTTACCTGTTTCTCTGTTTCTGCTGTGTTAGAGAAAACTGGTGCTAGTGAAAATTTGTCATTGTTTGCTAACAAATTCACCTCAGCAAAAATGAGGAGAAAACAACTTCTCTGAGCCTGGTTAACATAGCAGGGACAGAGGCAAAAAACTGGGAGAAAAGTTATTTACTTTTTAGTGCATACAGTTGAAAGAGCATTAAATGTAGGCAGAGAACAGAAAATCTGCAGTCAGTGGAATCCTACTGAAACAGTGACAGAGTTTCTGTAGATGATAGCAGTGTAACAGGGAGGTTTTCATCAGTAGTAAACAAGAGTAAACACATGCACTGATGAGCCTTGTTAAAAATAACACTTTCTACCCAGCCATAGATCATAGTTTCATTTAGGTTTGAAAAGAGGGAAAAGATGTGTGGAACAGAAATTTGTCAGAGATTATATTGTCAAAACCTGCAAAATTATATCTATATAAGACTAATAGGAAATTCTCCTTCCTGTGTACAACCACTAACTTGCAATTCCTTTTGTTTAAAGAAGATATTTTTAGGCAGCTTGCTTTTTAGAGACTCTTATACTGCGGAACAAACTCCTTATGATAATTATCACAGCATGTTTGGCTATACTTTACAAGTAGTACACAGTGCAGTGCTTCCTTTGTGTCTCAGGATTGTGCTTATTTCTATTTACAGTTACAAATTTATTTGGCATTTACCAGTTACATGGAAGGGTATCACTTGGAAGGAGATAATTATAGGTCAACGTAGTCTACACAAGCAATATTTATAGCTCAAAAGACGTGTTAAATTTGGGAGTCTACTGGGCTGTTCTGACTTTGTAGCTGTGCCCTGCTGTGCACTTGCACCAGAGGGCAGCAGTGGGCAGCCCCTGGTACTGCTTTATTTCTCAATATTTCTAAATATTTCTAAATATTTCTAAATATGGGGATATCCGGGGATATGAGAGACAGACTCCGGGAATTACACCCTGTGCCAGAGCTCCAGGCACGAGGATATCCAGGGGTGTGACAGAGACAAACTGCTGGAATTGCACCTCGAGATGCATGACAGGGAATTTCTGGTCCTCTCTCTGCCTGGTAGAGCACAGTGACTTAAGAAATGTCAACAGGCTCCTGCACATCTCACCTGTGACTGCCCCAGTGCCCCAGGTGACCTGGCACATGAGGTGGGAGGCTCTGCAACTGGAATGGAACAATAACGAGGAGGATGGTCCATCTGTCTTGGAGGTGTCACTGAAGTTAATTCAGTCTGTGCCCTGTGTCAAAATTGCTCCCATAAAGAGAAAAAAGACAGGCTGATGTCACAGAAGATGCTTTCTGAAGGGTACAGAAAGCCCCTTATGCAGACCAGGCAGGCTTCTTCAGGAAGTCTGCATCCTTACTGGGGCCTGGATTAAAGATGTGAAGGTGTCCTCATGTGGCACAACCCTCTGGTTATTATCCATTTTCTGTTTTTTCAGATAGACAGTGATGAAGTGGCAACAAGAAGTTCAAGGGCAATTAAGAGACTCCAGGGCCTTGGGGTGACTGTTGAGGGATCAGGAGCACAACTGTTCTCCATCCATCCAGTTGCAGGGAAGGAATGGTACAATCCAGCAGACCAATACCTGGGTCCAAGCCTGGTGTCATCCACAGAATTTAGGGATTTTGATCATGATTCGGTCTACTCAACACCAGACCTGCTGGCAATGGATGGGATACACCTGTCCCAAAGGAGGAAAAGGATCTTTGCACAGAAGTTAGCAGGGCTTATCAAAACAGCTTTAAACTAAAATGGGGAAAGGGGTAAAATCAGGCTCACTAGAGGTAAACTTGAAGGTAACCCACCAGTTTTTCAGTGACTATGTGCTAGAGTGTTCCATCTGCCACTGGAGTTAGGGGACGGAAATCCATGTGGCAATAAAGACACAAGGGTCAGTGATGTTTTAGAAACCATGGAAGCACCTGAGGATGGTCATGTAGGATATAGAGCTTCTCTCCCCAAGGAGCAATCAACAGCTCAGCTGAAGTGCCTCTACACCAATGCACACAACATGAGCAAACAGGAGGTTAAGCAGGAAGAAAATTAGGAGGGCCAAAGCCCAACTGCAGCTTTATCTAGCTCCAGCTTTAAAAGACACAAAAAAAAATATTTCTGTACATCAGCAATGGGTCCAGGCTTGTCAGCCTGACTGTGCTGCTGGGGAAGGTTATGGAGCACATCATCTTGGGTTCTGTCCTGTAGCAAGTACAGGACAACCAGGGGATCAGGCTCAGTCAGCAGGGGCATAAGGCAAGTCCTGCTTGTCTTACCTGATTCCTCTCCACAATATTCTTCTGGAGAAACTGGATGGTCATGGGTAGGACGGATGTACACTTTGCTGGGTGAAAAACTGGCTGGTTACCCAAGCCCAGAGTGGTGGTGAATGGAAATAAATACAGCTGGCAGCCAGCCACCAGTGGTGTTCTCCAGGGCTCAGTTCTGGGGCCCTGTTCAGTATCCTTATCGACTATCTGAGGTGTCAAGTGCACCCTCAGTTTGCAGATGACAAGTGCTGACGTCCTGCAGAGCAGGGAGGCTCTGCAGAGATCTGGACAGGCTGGATTGAGGGACTGAGGGCAACTGTTTGAGTTTCAACAAGGACAGGTGCCCAAGTTCAACCCAATGCAATGCTGCAGATTTGGGGCAGAGTGGCTGGAAAGGTGCCTAGTGGAAAATGACCTAGGAGTGCTGGTTGACAGCAGCTAAGCATGAGCCAGCTGTGCCCTGGTTGCCAAGAAAGCCAATAGCACACTGGCCTGGATCAGCACTGGTGTGGCCAGCAGGCAGGGCAGTGATTGTCCCCCTGTACTCAGCACTGGTGAGGGCACACCTCGAGTGCTGTGTCCAGTTCTGGGCTCTCACTGCAAGACAGACACTGAGGGGCTGGAGGGTGTCCAGAGATGGGCAATGGACACAGTTGAGTGGCTGGACTCAATGATCTTAAAGGTCTTTTCCAACCTAAACTATTCTATGAATGTATTATATCTTGCTGTCATTATGAATGTTTGAATTCTCAGGGAAAAATAAGACTATGGTCAGATCCATTCTAAGGCTGCCTAAGAGCTCAATGAAAATAGAGAGGGCTCACAGGGGACAGAGGTACAGGCTGACATGGAGTAGTTGGGCAGTATGGATAATAAAATGCTAGATTTTTTCTAATGAGTGAAAAGTTCATCCTCAGCTTGCAGCATCTTTCATTCCATGGACAGTGATACATTTGACACAAACCCGCCAGTGTCAGGTTCAGGGCTCTGTCAGAACCATGTTTCCCTTTTCTCTGCTCAGAGTTCAGCTTGTGCAGCCAGCACAGCAGGGACAAAGGCAGTCTGGAACAGCTGACTGTGAGACATCCCATTCTGTTCAGTGTGGTTTGTGACTCAGAGTGGGCCACTGCACTGCAGGCCAGCACAGTGCAGCTGATTGCAGGAAGCAGGGAAGCACAGCAGCCCATACTCAGTTTTTGGAACAAACTTGTTAGTCTGCACAGAAATACAGGTTTTATGGCTCTTGCTTTTTTACATGACTGTCTTGTTGCTATACTCTCTATTTTGACACTGCACCATCATTAGGAGCTAAAACCTAGGAGAGTGAATACTCATGCATTCCTGTTTTTTTTTGTTGTTTTTTTTTTGAGGTTTTTCTGTGCACTTAAACACTCAAAATGGAAGATAGTGACTTTAAAGGTTGTTTTAACTACAGGACTGTAATTCACTGCCAATTCTCATTCTTATAATACATTCTCAGTTCTCTACACCAAATTATAGTGCTAGGCAAAACAAGAACATCCCAAACATGTCCATTTGCTTTCCATGCCTGCTAAATTTTTTCTAATTTTCAAAAGTATTTTAAAAGTAATTTCTTAGAAATGGAGGGAGGAAATCCCTGCTCTCAGTTACTTCTTATCACCTACTGATTTCTCAGAGAAATGTGTAGAAGCAAAATCTCATTTTCTATAAGCAGTTTCCAAATTTAAAGACATTTTTTCTCACTCACCTGAGGTGCTGATTCCCATTTTACAGGTTCTGATAGGACAGAAATTCATTCCAAGAATGAATGCTGACATATTAACAAACAAGGTAATAGAGTTTGTCTCTGCAAAGAGCAAACTGTAGTGGAAAGCACTATTAATAGCTCCTCATGGGAATGTATGCTCAGAGCTCCTTTTTGAGCTGATGCTTAAAGGGACAGAACCATGCTGGAGGCCCCTGATACCTGCACAGACAGATTGTTCTTCCACAGAGGAAAAGACTTCTGCTTTCATATAACTGATCCCATATTAATTTACCTTCTCACTGCCTCTGTGCCAAACAGAGAAGGCTCCTGCACATTGAAGGTTCCTCTGCTCTTGCTGCTCCAGTGCCTTTCCCAAGATGAGTCCTGAGATCCCATGCTCAGAATTAACCTGAAGGTAGGACCAGAAGAGAAAGACATTTCATCCAAGCTGCCTGCACTATATTAGTGTAAAGAGAGATCCCACTTGCCCAGGGCTGAGTGTCACCTTTGAGATAATATTCTGCACATCTCTCTGAGAAATCTGGTCTAGGATTTCCTCCACATCCTTTAACTGACCCGGGGCCTATTCTCCATCATCCATCAGGATTTATGGGTGGCTAGGGCTAGATTTTTATATCGTGATGAGAACAGAAAGAATTTAGGCACCTTGGGAGCTAATGAAAGCTTTCTGTCCTGCATTCATAAATCAGTGTGCTACTGTAAAATAAGAAAACTGATTCCTATTTATTTATTAATCATTTATCTTAGAAATTAGTGAGGAATAGCAGAAATATTTGGAAGCCATCAGGAGATGTACTATGTAATTAAGCTGTTGTCCCTGCTGATAAGTTGTTATAAGCAGGTAACCAGATACTTGCATCATTATAAATTATCATACAGTGTTTCATGCTATAACTGATAAGGTATGTCCTTAGTTACAGCACAGGGTGAGCATTCAGACATTGTTGACACAGCTGCTATATATTGCAATTGAAGAGTTTAATAGCTTACTAATTAACTCTAACGTCAGTGCTTAAATATTCTTTACTAAAACATGGTGGATGTTTTGGGGTTTTTTTGCCCACTGAGGAACAGTTAAAAGACTGTTTTATAAAAATACATGTAGACTGAAAGGGTTGCACTCTGCAGTAGTTAAAAAAGCCTTATACCAAAGTTGCCAATCCATCCCACTCATGACTGAAATGTATCAAATATATTAGGATATCTTTTTGTAAGTAAAAATATAAGAGAAGAAAATTTACTGTCTGCAATTTATTTTTGAGTAGATGGACCATCATATTCTAAACTGCTTATCAGAAACAATTCCCACTGCACCTTTCCCTGGCTGCAGTCTCTGCCAGAAGGCTGTGAACGTCAAGTGTTGGTAATTTTCTTCCCTAGAGTTTAAGCTATAAAAAAGGACAGTGTGGGAAAGTTTATTGTCTCTGCTGAAGAAAGGACCTGATCTCATTGACTATGTCACATCTGCCATAGGCTGTGTTTGTGAAGATACAAATTGGACAACTGCAATTGTTGAGCTAAAAATCTTGTGAACAACATATACAGTAGAGGACCAATTTTTTTTTTTGTAAAATAATAACAGTGATAAAGTTTACTTCACATATCTTAAAACTAATTTCAACTGTTAATATGTTGTTAGTATTCTATGAACATTGGCTCTTTTTGGTTGATAAGCAACTAGTTAGAAAGTCAAGCCTCTTTCGATGCTGCATTGGCTAATTAAGAATTACAGCACTTCTACCAGCAGGGCCTGCATGTATTCTGGCAGGTGACAAAACTGCTGTCTGTCTTCTTGTGAGGGGAAGTGGGACCCTTACGTGCCCTTCCAGAACTAAGGAGAGGTTTTGCAGAGAGTCTGTGGGAATCCATGTGCCTAACTTCTGAAAGCTGCAGCTGATTACTGCCACCAGCCTACTTGTAAGAGGAAAAGCTATCGACATGAGCACACTTGCTCAAAAATTACAAATTATATCTGTTAGTATAAGCCATACAGTCAAGTTGCCTCAGGCTGAATATCAAATTAACCTCAGGCTAAATGCCATGAAAATAATAGAGACAGAAGAGGCATAGCTGTTAGAACCAAGGGTGTGTAGTGTGCTTGTAAGAACACAGGAGTGCCAGTCACTGTGGCTCTCAAAGGCTCAGATACTGTAACCTTTTGCAGGAAAACAATGAACACAGTTTCTTTCCCTGGCAGTGAACTTTGGCAGTGGCATAGCTCCTAGAATCTTTCTTTATGCTGCTTCTTGGAAGGGTAAATAGGTCAATTGTTGTTTCACTTTCGAGAGGTTTGATTAATGTTGATACTACGATTAGTTGTACTCAGGGCTGTCATGTGTCATGTGCAGTGGAGAGGCTGGGTGGCAGAGGGTGGCACTGGGAACCCGCCTGGAATTGCACTGGTGCCTGTTCTCAGCCTGGAGACTCCAAGGGTAAACTTGGACCAGCACTGGATGCTGGTGGTGGCCAAAGTCATCAGGCTGGGGTTCACATATGCTGCCTCACTGCTTACAGCTTTCTTTCACTCATTTTTAGTCAATTTTCAATAATTTTTATTGAATAAAGAAAGGTCTACAGCCTTAGCTACACTATCTTATAGTAATTACTTACATGGGCACAAGAAATGTAATATTACTCTGGCTAGAATATATATATATATATATATATTCTAGCCAAAACACACACACACATATGTGTGTATATGTATATGTATATTTCTATGCCACTTACCAGTATGGTATCCATTTTCCTCTTGGTCATGGATTTGCTAATTTTTCTGAAAAAGGAAAGGATAAGAAAAGAGGAATTTCACTCTACAAGAACCTTTCACTTTCGGAAGAACCTAAATATCTTGGACCCAGTATGTGATACTTAGAAAGGAATTTTTATTTTTGTTTTAAGTGACTGTTCAGCATTGTCTAGGATTGTCTGTGCTCTCTTTAGCCCCCTGTGTGCTCTGGTGCAGCTGTGAGGACTCACAGCCATTTTGAATTAAGATCTGCAAGGGTACTTTTTTCTTCAAGCTGTAACATCTAGCCTGGAGAAACCTGAGCTAGCATCTGAGCTAGCTGACTATAGCAACTAGAAATATTTGCTTGGAGAGCATTAAGCATCCCATCCTAGGGGCAGATATGAAAAGCAACTAAAAGGGAGGATTTCTTGTAAGAGAGAATTCAGAAAATCATTGCTGCTTGTGAAAAATCTGTGTTAAGAAGCTTGCCCACATCACAAGAAGATGATGAGATGAAGGCAAGGAGAAGGCTCAGGGCTGCATCCAGCTGCCTTTGTCACTGAGCCCAGGTTTTCTTTCTGTGGTCTTGTGTTTTCTTTTTTACACGTTGTTTTTTCAAACAAAGCCATTTATACAGGGGCTTGATTTGGTTTTTTACCAGGAGCTTGGTCCACTCAGTGAAAAAAATCCATTTGGTTGAAAAACACTGTATGAGAAAAAGGAAATCATTACATCATTCTCTGATTAAAGGTTTAATACCTTTTTATAATTATGAATTCATGGGAAGGCAGTAAGTACAGCATTGAGTTTGAAGTTCTTGAGTAGAATATGCTTTAGTGATCATAAATCCTCCTACTTCTGCTGTCCTCAAACTTTCTCTTTCCTTCCACCTCCACCATGTCTTAATTCTTTGCTGTGCTCTCCATCTAGTCATACAACCCAAATTCCACTGCTGTGCACTAGCAGCATCACTGATTTCTGTTCCTAAGCCTTCACAATGTAGAAAGCTGTTTTTATATATGTATGTACACATACACAAAAAGTTCTGCTTGCCTTGGAGCTCTGAAATGGAATATGTCAGTGAAGAGACTACTGGAGACCACTACACAATGCCAAAACATCTTTTCTGCACTAATGTAAATAAAATAAGCCACTCAGGACTTGGCCAAGTTTATGCAGGTTTTCTAGGCTGTCAAACTTGAAAACACTACCAAAAAGCACAGCTTAAATTAAATTCTTGTAAACATTTTCTTTATATGAAAGAAATGCATATTTTCTACTAATTTGTTTCTGGAAATTAATGAATTACTCTTAAGAGGACTTAAAAGAAAACCACTACCCTGAGTAAATAATTCAGTGTAAGTAATACTCCAACAAGTTCATTTTGAACAAAATAAACAAACAGAGTCTTATTGTTTGAGACCCAGCTGCTGAAGGGCAATAAAACTGGCAATAGTGCCTTATATATTACAGAAACAAGACTATGTTCTCAGCCTTAATATCTCTGAAATTTTCTGTGCCTAATTTTCTAAGAAGACAATGCTTATGCAGTTACACATCTGTGTGTGTTTTCATATTTCCATCCTCACCACATTTCTTGTAATTCAAGGCCTAATTTCATTGTATAGCTCACATTTGGAAGAGGCACATACAGGACCCTTCTTCAAGCCTCCCACCTAAAGCTGGCCTAACTTTGACATCACAGCAGGTTACTCCAGGTTTGGTGGATTTTTCAATACCTCTGAGGATGGAGCTTCTACAACTTCTGTAGGGAGCCTCCTTCACAAATTTATTTTCTTGCAGATTATGTTGGACCTGCTTTTATGAAAAATACCAATAGTAATGTCCAAATAAATTGTTCTGTCAACATGCTTTCATTTTCTGCTGTATTTCTTCGAGGTCTTGCTATGAGTACAAAACCGGTTGCTTGAACAAAAATTTGCTTGTTTTTCCAACAACAACACTTGCAAGATTTGAACAAAAATCTAGGGGAAAAAAATTATAAAAGAGAAGTGAAACCTTCCAATTGTATTTTATTATGTCTGTGTTGAAAGGTAATAAAAAGGACAATGAGCTTTTTAGACAGTCATCATGATTGTCATGAGAAATCACAAAAAATATCCATTGCTGACAATACGCATTTTCCAGGGGAACCCCCTTTATCCTACAGCATTCAAAGATGGGATTCTATTATCTAAATAAAAATAACCTTTTCAAAAAGTCTGGTTTGTGTTTTCCATTAATTTAAAATACATACAAGGGATTTTCAGAACTTACTCATGAAATTTCAGAGGCTTTCTGCTTTGAATGACCTTAATGGATGGTCTGGAAGTCACTCAGAAATCTATTGTAGTTTTATACTTACATTTTCTTCCCCTACATGTAGGTCCCAAAATGTAGTTTCCTGATCCAGATGCTGTGCTTCTCTTCTGAGTAATGGTCCAGCAGGCAGGATGCTGGGGACGGCAAGGCCAACACAAAACTCGGCTGGAGCAGTGGGCAGGCTGCAGAGTCAGGTGAGGATCACTTAAACAACATGACATTTTTGGAAATTTCAGCAAAGCATTTAATATTATTTTGCACACCAACATGAAAAGTAGGTAATAGAGCAAATTCAAGGCTTGGAAACATCTCCAGTGTTTTAGATGAAATCCCTACACTCTATAATTTTTACATTGGTTTTTCCACTCATTGTTATTCAGTGGTGCCAGAATTACATCGTAAATAGATCTAGGGTTTTTTTCACACTAATATTATTCAGTTGATTTGTGGTACAGGATGTTCTAGCCAACTTTTCTGGTTGGACCTAATCCCTGTGTCTGTCTGGCTGATACTTCACAACGTGTGAGGCCAAAACCTCTGATCTTCAAGAGTGTTTAGTACAGGCGTGAAATCCTTTAAAGTGTCCAGCCTCTGTAACACTCCAGAGATCCCCACACATTCAGTAGCAGCTGCATTTCCAGTAGGCAGTGTGGCCAGGTGACCTTTTTATAACCCTAAAGTCATTAGCATTTGGTGTTGTCCCAAAACAGGCTGTGCAAGAGTCTTCACTATTTATAAAATTTTAGCAAACAAAGGCACTGATGTTCATTGGCTACAAGTCACATAATTCTATCATTCATATTCATTCCTCTATTGGTTGATGATTCTTATGTTAATTAGTCCTATGCTCAGTCTTTCTCATCTTTTCTGCTTCTTTCCAGTTTTTCTGCAGAAGTCAGAGAACCAATTAATCACCTAAAATTTGAATTAATTATTGATTACCCAATAGCTTTGTATGATTTCATGCAAAGTGCCAGACTGATTGTATCAGTATTAGCTTTTATTAAAAGCAAGAAAATATATACCATCTGATTTTTGGAGAAAAATTTGGAACTCAAGGGTCACCAATGAAGGCTATGGAAAGTTGGAAGAAGGTCATGAGTTGCTATCTTAAGCATGCTAGTTCCTACACAATGATTGCCAGTAGTACATGTAAATAACCTAAGGTTAATTAGTCTTCTAAGGCTGTGAAAAAGTCAAATGCATGACAAGCAAATAAATCTTTATTTACACTGAGCATTTCAAAAACACATTCAGCCAGTGTTGCTTTGGCTACAGGATTTCCTCAACAGCTTTTAAAAGAATATCAAAAGCCATTACTCTTGTAGCAAGATGCAGACACAAGTTTGTGTAACTATCAGAAAGCAAGTTTGTTTTGCCCTCCAGTCATACTAATGTTGCCTCTGTTATGACTTACCTATTTAAATGCCTTCATCCTTCATGATAACTTGAAAGAACTCTTGTGTGTTCTGGAAGCAATTCTGTTTGCTTCCAAATCCAGTGAACATTTTAAAATACAACTGTACCACTACCCCTTTTAAAGGTATATGTAAGTCTGGTATTTTTGCTATTACTTTATCATCTCTTAAATTAATAATTTTATGCAGTTTCTTATATTTATACACAATGAATGATATAGCTATGAAGGTACAAACAAAAAGACAACATCCTTCTCAGAAAGGCTTAGTATCTAAAAACATAAAGGTAGAACATATAGGTGTAACATCTATGTTTTGCCCCTTAAAAAGTTAAAAGTGCAGAGAAGTTGAAAATATAAATCATAGTAGAATTATCTACTGTTAGGAAAAAAGCTGAGGGATTCCAACACTAAAAATAAATATATTGGTGTGCACTCTGAGATTGTTTTGTACAGATTTTTTCCCTTTAAATCTTTAATAATCATTAAGGACCTGAACTACATGATGCTTTTCTAGATGAGCTATCTTTTCACTTGTTTTTAAGAGAGATTGTTTATATAAAATAGTCTTTAAAACTACCCTTCAAAAGCTAACTTAAGCACATTCTGATAATATCAGGAGTTTCAGAACAATTTCCAGAGATTAGCTCAAGGAGATATCACTCTCTGCAGAATAGACAGGTAGTTACAACCTACCAGAAATGTACGAACCAAGGTTCACCGTCATTTTCCCAGAAGTCAGATCAGCTTCCATTACTGAAATAACAGAATCTCTGTCAGTTGGCCACCTTGTTATGGATTATCTTCATACACCTGAAAAAAAGAGGCCATAAACAAAATGTTAGAAAGTATCTGGTCCTTGGGAACTTGACAGGGAAGCAGTCCAAGAAGATATTAATCTACAGGCTCACAAATAACCCCTTACCCAGGGCATTGAAGGAGTTCCTGTTCAGTGCAAGTCTGTGAGCTGTGATGTTCTTCAGTGGTTCTAGAAGGTCATTGTTAAGAGATTGCTGAATGAAAGCTTTCCCTTGACATGTTTCTTCAGTGTTAACTACTAAACTAACATAAAAATGAGATAAAAATCTTAGAAGAGTGAGGAGATGTATGTTTCGTCTGGTGTCTTGCTTCACCAGATTCTAATTGCAAACTAGTGCAAATAGGATTTTTCTCCTGTCCATGTTTCATTGACTTCAGTTCTCTGACATCCCCAGCCAAAGCTGGAATCAGACTTTTTTTGCAAAGCTGAATGAAGATGTGCTCTGTCTCCAAGTTTTCCAGATGGTAGTGGGAATAAGGAGAAAAGCATGAAACAACCATTCCAAAACTTATAAAAATAAAATTTTCATTATTGTTTCCAAGGAAAAATTGATGTAATATTTTCTGTTCTCTAGCTCCCAAGTGAGGATAACAAAGTTTTTTCCATGGGTCATTCTACAGACTCTTGAGATCCTCCTGCCAATGCATTTTTCTGGTGACTGAATCACAGGCAGAGTAGTGGAGTGACCATCAGTGTCCAGCACAGATTTGTGAATCACTGTTCTTTCACAGCAGTCAGTGGTAGTTACCCAAGCCAAGAAATAACACTTTCCTGAATGAAGTTATTCTTGGAAAAGTTTATTCAAAGTTCCCCACCCCCACCCCTTATTTTTTTTCCTGGAGGAAAGAGAGAAAAATGTCTCCATGGCAACTTACTTTCAAATGAAAGCATCTTCGAGAGGCAGTGTATTAGCACTTTTTTTTTAATTAAGGAAACCTCCTCGTCTAAATAGAATCTAGAAGTTTCACTTCATCTCAAGACAGGTGATTCATTAAGTCTTTTCATAGGGAATGTGGGATTTTATTGGACTGACTACAATCACAATCCCCCAGCAGTTCCTAACAGAGATCCTGGGGAGGTTAGACAGCAGTTGAGGGAGGAAAAGACCTCAGAGTGCCATTTGTATGTACTGATTTAAGGAAAATGGGTATGGAAATAACAGTTACTTTGATGAATGCTGTTAGTTATAAAAAAGTAAAGTTCATATTAAAAATATATTTGTCATGCAATTCTATTTTCTGTGCTCTCAGACAGCTTCCAACTAAACTTATAAGGAAAAGGCTGCTGTAAATGTTTCTCCTGCAACATGACACAACACACCAGATGATTTATCTCACAATACTCTTTGCAAAGTAGAGTTGTTAACCTTTATGTCTTGGCTGAATTCTTGTGTAGGTATTTTCCCTCTCTCTTGAATCCTAAGTATGCCTTTCTTCACATCTCCTTATCTCACATTCAAGCAAAGTTTTCAGCTGAGAGCCTTGATTTGCACCATATGTGCTCTTCTCTGTCCTTAATTGCTCCTCAAGCCTTCTCATTTAACCAGTTGTTTGTGTTTCCCAGAAATCCCTAGCTACCTACAAGTAGAGAGACTGCTCCTGTGACTTCCCATTTCCCATAGAAACTAACCAGATAACTACATGATATTAGTTTTTAATTTTGTTTTATTAAAATTCCAGACAAACACAGTAGTCTTTAATGGACTACAGCTTTTTGCCTGCAGTTATGCTCATTTTGTTTCATACAAAAGAGATGTTTCTCACCTCATTATCCCGTTCCACACAGTTAGAAACCAACCCCATTTCCCTGATCCCTTGCTTCTATTAAGAGTGAAAGGTTGTGCCATAATTTGCCTTATCTTAGACTTTTAAGCATATTTTGCTGGATTTCAAAGATACAACTCTCTGGGCTACTAAAGAGGCCTGATTTGAAATTTTTTTTGGTAGTAAATGATGTGACTTTCATGTTACATCATGATACTAATGGAAAGGGGAGACGATAATATAGCAACATTAAGGTCTGGAATCATATAAATTTCTCAAGAACAATTCCACTGTGTAAGCACAGAGGAGAAACTAATGCAACTTCTAAGGAGCAGGATGGTTGTTTACCTGAAAGTGTATGTTGGCATTCAGGAGTGTGGGCATACACCCAGTTGAAAACTCTGCTATCGGTACCTTCTGTTACCATTTGCATTATCTCTAGCTGATCACAATGCGAAGTTTAGCTTTCCTTTATAGCACTTAAATTTAACTTTTTTCATGTTCTACTTTTGAAACAATTACTTTTTTTCTTCTTATTATTTTTTTTCTTTTTTGAAGGACAAAACCCCCACTCGTCTCCTGCCCTCATGTTACTGAAAATATCTCTCAGATTCATAAGATTTTATGGTTGCTGTAGATTACTTTGCATAATTTAAATGAAACATTAATATTTCAGGTCTCATCTTAAATTGTGTGCAATTTCAGGATACACAGGTCACAGTGAGGACAAAGTAGTTTTCTAGTAGTTTTCATCCAGCCAAAGATGAACAACTTGACAATAATGCAAATTTATGTACTGTGCACAGGTGACAATTTCTAACAAGAAAATAATTTGATTAAAACTCTGAGCAAGATACAGTGTTGAGAGTGAACTCAAGCTCTGTATTACACTTAGTAAAAGTGACTTTTCAACAACAATGTGGTTCAATAAGATGAAGGGTGACAAGTGATCCTCTACCCTCTTTAGGACCTGAGGGGGCCATCCAAAAACTGAGATAGAGTGATTTATCTCAAAACAACCTATGACACCTGTTTCGTCCTGACTTAAATATCAGAAAACAAAATATCTTTCATTTAAGTGATGAAAAATAATTTTTATTTCTGTTTATACTTTAATTATTTTCTAAAGGATCATTTTCTCCAATTCATATAACTGATTAAAATTTTTTGCAAATGAAAAACATTTTTAAACATCCTACTGGACATTTCTAACCAGACAGAAACAAAAATGTCATATTTTAAGCAATTTTTCAGTTATACACTCAGGTTCTTCGCTGTTACAAACCTTTTATCCTATAAAATTGTAAACAACAACTTTTTGCTTGCTGGTTTGTTTTTAATTTACTTACAATTTTTGTCAGTCTGGATGCCAAAGAAATAGGACTGGAAATAACACGATCAAAGAACATTTGAATCTTGTCTTGTGTGAGTTACATGAGACTAGCCAAATTATTTCTGAACTAGAAGAAAAAAGGAGCATTCTCATAGTTATTCTTTTTGCTCACTGTCCCTCAGACTTTCTGAAGGACAAGGAAGCACCTTTGCAAAATATATGCTAAGCATTTGAATAGTATAAATGCTTCAGTCTTACTGAAATGAATAAACTGATATTTCTCATCTCTTCAACTTGGGTTGGTGGGGTGAAACTTTGCTACATGCTCTGAAAAGTTTTACACATTCCTGCCTTGGAATAAAGTAATCTTGAAAGTATGCTACATTTTCCCAGATATTTAGATTTAGTAAACACAAGCCCATGTTTTTTGTAATTCATTGTTTATAACTAAGAGAGATTTTTTTTTTCTCTCAGCTAGATTGCTCAGTTTTGAAATGATGAAAGTTTTCACAGTGCCTGGTGAATTGAAAAAAAATGAAGAGGTCAAACTCACAAAGAAATAAAATGGTTGTTTTCAGGAAAATGGTTGACACAAGCATTTCCTCCATTGCAATATCTGAAAATAATATGTATGGTTATTCAATTATTTATTTATTGTGACATTGTGACTTTTAAAAAAACTCAATCTGACTTAAAAAATGAAAGCTATGTTCTCTTACACATGCTTGTAAAACCAGTGCTCTTCAGAAAAAAAAAACATTATGAAGAGGCCTCGTTAATGTAATATTTTAAATTACTTGCCATCGTATTTTATGTTCAGAAGTCAATAACGGCTGTAAAAATTGGAACGTAAGCTGAAAAAATACTTACACAGAAGAAATATTTACATAAAATTCTAATCAACTAATTAAAAACCAAATATTTATCTATGCTGTAAACAGCAGGGGGGAAAGGGTTGGAGATGTTATAAACTTGAAAATGCCAGCCCCAAATCTGACAAGCTTTATAAGCAGTCTCTTCTACTGGAAAACAAGGATAAATGAGGGAGATATCAATATGCTCTTCCCTTGGTATTCTCAGCTGGAAGTAGTTGAAATCATGAGGCTTTGCTTGCAGTCAGCTCTGCTATTCCTAAATTCTGTGTGCTTCTCTAATTTGTATCAGGAGCGTGTACGTATTTTAGCCTGTTATGAATATAACCTCCTCCTATTACCTATAAGGTGTGTACTACAGGAGACAAGCACAGGCTAATGAAATGTCATTATATGGAACATCATTCTTCCAGCAGGATTTTCTGCAGGCCTTTGAGTGTGCAGAAGCTGTGTAAAGAAGTTTTAATATAAAACAGGTCATCAGCAAGATGACTCTTGTGGCCACTCTGATGCAAAATGGTTGCTGGCTGTCTATACAGGTGTAAGATAAAGATCAGTAATGTTCTTCAGGTTCTGAAAGCAAAAGGTAGAAAACCCAGTGGAGCAAAAGCAGACACAGCAACTTGCAGGCTCAATGTCCAAGTGTAAAACAAATGATAGCGTTAAATCTAGCCTAATCAATTGCAAGAAAGACTTTCTGAGACAGCAAACAGTAGTGACAGGAATGCATAATGGAAAAATCAAGCATGTAAAATTTCAAAAATTCATTAGGAAGAGCATTTTGTTTTTTGGGTCTCTAACGCTTCTAGACCTACTCTTGCAAAAGCTTGGAAAACTTCAAGGTGCGCTCTCGGGAAGAATACTCTAGTGCAATAGTTGTGAAATTAAACTGCTGGAGAGTAGGAGAAGAAAAACCAGCGAGCTTAAAAGCTTAGAAATGTAGAAGTTCAGTGAACTCAGAAGCTTAGAAATGTAGGTTTTCGGGAAGAAAAGTGTAAAATTCTTCAGCATGCACATATCAGCCATACTCTGCTATGCTGATTAGCCAGTTTGCGTGTCCTATGGAGAGGGCACAAGGAACGTTGGAGAAAGTTTGTGCTCTCTTGAGCCTTTAAATAAATGTTTGCATTGGCAACAGCTCTGGCTTTCATTTGGGAGTTGGTGTAATCTATCAAAGTAGCAAGAACTTGTTCACTCTGGCCTGAGACAGATGCAACACAACCACATTTTGTACTGATTTTTCTCCCCTTCTGGAAATAGGCAACCAATGCTATCACTTAAGTTTTTAAAAAAACCCTCAAAGAATAATGCTTACATGTACAGAGTCAGCTGGCTCCTTCGTTCTTTGAGGTCCCACACTGAAATGCCCAGAGATTTATTATGAGCAGCATGTCATAGAGAATGCAGTCATAAGACTTGGGTATCAAGCTAAGTCTAAACATATTCCAGCATACAGTCAGGGAAGTTTCAGTAGCCAGGTGGCAGCTTGTGACTCATCTGTGATAATTCCTATGAATTTTCCCTACTGGCCTCAGTTGCATTCTGGCATGTGTCTCTATGTGCATAATGCCTATTATGCTTTTTAGACCAAAAGGTGCCAGGCTGTATGGGAAAGGCCATATATTTTTGGTGACTTTTAAATTTGATTACCAGCCATGAGGACCTTACAGGGTGTTTGGGTAGGCATCTGCCGAAACCCAACTTTGTTCACTGCTCTTTGCAAGACAGCAAAGAAAATTGTTTGCAATGTTGTGCTTCCATTCAAGACAAATAGGCACCTTGCTCTGGTGGCAGGGAAGCAGTAAGCTGTTGGGAAGGAAAAGAAAATCCTATATAAGACTGCAGGGTTGTATTGCCTTCAGAAAACTGAGTTGTGTTCAGGCACACAGTCTGACACACAGTTATTAATATCACCAGTTATTGTTTTATTCTTAAATAGAGACCATGAGTGTGAGGTGGATAAAACACTGTATCAGCCCTTGTTTAGAGTGACATAAGGATGGTTTCTAGCTTTACCATTCAAAAGTGATGAAAAAATTTGCTTGAAAGAAAATATTATGGAGAAATCTGATCTTTAACTAATCCCCCCATATGCTTTACCACAATGTGGATGTTGCACATACACTACTACTGTATTGTATTCACCCCCTGTTACATATAGAAAAAAGTGGTTCAGTGTGCAAGCTCATAATGGCTACATTCCACAAAAATGCATTCAAAATTTACATGAAAGGAGGAGGTTTCTGTAGCACAGACACTAGAGCTTTTCCAATAATCACTTCTTCTGTATCCAAAGACAAGAGACTAAGAATGATTGTCCTGTTGCTGTAAGTCCTATTGCATTATTATTTATAAGTGATTTGTAAATAACATAAAGCAGAAATAATTTGTTTTCCAAATTTTCTTTCATTTTCCATGCCTATCCTATATGAAATAAATCTGTAGTAGAAATACTTTGTTCTTCTTTCTTAGAATCCTGATTCTATTTTTTTTCTTCCTATTGATCTGTTTATAGCAATTTGTGTGCTGCTTCCTCGGTTGTTCAATGAATCTGTTTTTCCCTGGCTAATATTTTGGTCAAATTCTCAAGAACTCTGGAAATTAAAATTTCATTGGTTTCAGAAAAGCTATGGCAATTGTTACAAATTAGGATTCATTTCTGCTCTTTAAAGAACATTAAAAGCAGAAGAAAAAGCAGAATGTTTCAAACTGCATCTTGCCTCTTTAATTCAGGATTCAACAAATGCCAGCAGAAGTATCACTGTGAGAGAGGGCCATAGATTACAAATATAGATTATATTCTTTTTTATATATTTTTATATATTTTTTCATATATTATAGATTATATTCTTTTTAAAAAAGCTATAAAAATACTGCCTTACTTCACAATTTTGAGAAATGCACTTGCTAATTTTAGTCTTATCTATTACAAGTGTGTTACGGACCTCTATTAGTGTATCGTCTTACAGACTTTAAGCTGACTATTTTGCTAAGGATGAAATATTATTTATACAGCAGTTGTTCCTGCAACAACTATTTTTATGGTCTCAGAGTTTCCAATTATATGCATCAATATGACATCATTTATATTTTTTTTCTGTTCAAGTTTCCATGTTTAATGCTAACATCCTACACCTAAAGGGACAAGAATTTCATCCGTAATTGTGTTCTCATTCCCTGTTGGGTATTTGTTGCTATGATAAAAATATCACAAATAATATTTACAAGGAATGCCTAACAGCAAATGCATAGCTCAGGACACATTTTGCTAAACAAACTTTACCTCTGGGTCTATTTTGTGTGTCTTATTAATGCTCTTTACATTTTGAATCTCCTGTTATTCTCACTGCTCTTTTATCTGTGAGAACTTATTCTGAAAGGCCTTTTAACAAATTATTTCATATTGCATCCTGAAGGGTGTCATTTGGGGATAAATGGTCAAACGTAACCATTTGTGCTCTACAAAGGAGTTTTTTGCTGTGTACGTTTTCTATACTGTGTATTTGAGCTAAATTAATTTTGCCACTAGCAAAACTGAGGGACTCTCTGTGTCAATCATGATTGGCAAGCTAACCTAGCATTAATATAATATATTCTTGCATCAAGAAAGCATTAAGTTGATCTTTCCCAATTTGAGGAGTGATTGATACCTTGAAAAGAATGGAAGTTGCATGAAAGGATGAAAAGAGAAAGAAGCATATATTAGCTTTCTTTCCTGGCTGGATTTTTGCCATCTGGCAAATATAAGGTCTATATCCAAGTATGGGACACATCTTCACAAGCCAATGATCTGAGCTCTGGGCCTTGAGCATGCTTTGCAAAACAAATAAAGGTCAAAGGAAACATGTAACTTCTTACATTTCAAGTTCTGAAGTTTAAGGTATTGAGTAGAATAGCAATGACTCTGTGACCTTTCAGCAAAATTTTCAAACATGCACTGCAAACTTTATTCCCTAGCATAAATGCCAATTAGCAGGAACATACAGAAGAAGGAAGGACTGTCAAAGCAAATCAACAACTACTTAAGCAAACAAAGAACATATAAATACAGAATGTGATTAAGCTGAGAGTCTCCTGCCATGCTGATTACTGAGAATACTCTTTTGAAGGTTAACACTTCTCTAATACAAGCAGAATAAGCCATGCAGGATAGTACTCCACAAGTATATCACCACTATACAATAAAACCAAGAAAAACTGTATTTCTCGGAGGAAGGGAAGTGAAGGAGAAGTAACCAAATAGGGATCATTTTAAAGAATACCTAGTTTCAATGTTGAGAAAAAATGCTTTAGCCAGCCTAAATCTAGCTAAATACAAAAATTCAAAGAAAGCACTTTATATCATAAAAGCTTAAACATTTAACAAACAAAGGTGTGGTTTGGCTCTCAAGCAGACTAGCATTCAGCCACTTGATTCAGTTTAAGACCCAGTAATTCCACTGGCTTTGTTTCTGGTTCAGTAAGTGACAGAGGCATGGAAAACTCACTCTTTGCCTTAAAACTTTGAGGAGGACAGCTGCTGATAACCCCTGGTGGAGCTTGAGGGCAGATTTCCAAGGCTTCTCTGCAGAGATTGGTAGGAAGAGAGAGGAGGAACTACAATGGATTCAGGCACTGTGATAGTGTAGAAGCAACTCTTTAATAGTTGCAACATCAAATGGAATTCAGAAATTAGCAGAGATGTAAAATAAGTTTCTTTGGCTGTATTTGAGGGTTGTACCTATAGGTAGCATCTGCACCAGAGCTTCTATTTGTCTCAGAGAACAATAATGTGGTTCTCTGTCTTTATCAATTTTAATAATTACATTCTGACACTAATTCATATTCAGGGCTTTTTTTGTTTGTTTCCCATTAGTTGTTTCCTATAAGCAGCCTAAAGGAACTTAGGAATAAAAGAGCAGAGAATCAGATTCTTCAGTGAATCTGCCCCTTTGACTTTCAGCATTTACTCCATGATAAGGCACTAGGAACATGTCTTTCCTCTAAAACTTACTCATAATCCATGAAAATTTGATTTCAAAATTACTTATTTAAGGGCTCAATATGGAAACATCTATCTAGTTCAGAAGTACTGCTTTCTTTCTGGGCTCCATTCCTCTTCCAGTCACTTCCATTAGTTTATGAAATCTTTACTCTCCATGGCTCCTCCCCTGGAAAAGAAATTAGAAAAGAGCATTCTTTTGGTACAAGACTAGGGAAAAAAGTTGATTTTCTTCTTGGTCTTATAGATTCTGACATTCTGTATAATTTTGAGCAGAGAGAAGGAGCTCCAATATTATACACAATACAAAATCTTAAATAGATGCAGCGCTCTATTTGTGCAGCTACTTGGCACTTTGTCCCCTTGAAGGTAATTGCACTAGAGCAAGAGGACAGAACAATTAATTAGTGGAGCCAGCAAGCAGAGGATAGCAGAACAAGAGCCACGGGGTGAGATTTTGTTGGGGGAGGAGGAAGAGTTCTCTAAAGGAGGCTCCAATTATTGTGGTAAAAGAAACACTGGAGAAGAATTGCTGCAACAATGCAGATGAGTGAGTGTAAAACTCAGCTCTAAAGGATGTAGACAGTACTTGAATACAGATGTAAAAAGATCCCTACTTCATGCATGAGACATTGCTCAATAAAATGTTAAAGGACTGTAGAGAGCTGGAGGTGATGGTAAGATTTTAGAGGGAAATTTGCAGCAGTAACAGAGAAAAGAAGATTTAAAGTACTTTGCTGTACAGGAAGCCAGAGAGAAAATGCTGAGGACATGTATTTGTAGAACAGGGGAGGAGAAGAGACTGACTAAAATAATAATAATAAATAATGTGCAAGAAGTCTATTGTGCTACAGAATGAAGATGGGAAATGGGAAAATAGATTGTTACAAGAGAGAGGTGTTTGAGAAGGCTGATTTGCTCATGGGAACAAGGAAAGGAAAGGAAAGGGCTGATCAAGGAAAAGAGCTGTGTGTTAGAAGTCAAGAAGTTACAGAAAATTTGCAAGTAATCAAAAATTAAGAAGGTTAGATTTCAGGACTCTGGGTTTTTTTATATGGTGAGAGTTTTCTGCAAATGCTGAAAGACTCTCAGGACATTCCAGGATTTTGAAAGAAGTGAATATAAAGTTCTGGCAGGGGAACATACTGAGCCACCAGTGTGATACAGTAGTGCAGAAAACACTAGTGGTAGTTCCCTTTTTCCCATTGAAACTGAAAATATTATCAGCAGTTTCTAAATCCCTCATAAGATCAGAGTACATTGTATGTTTCCGGTCATTCGTTTGCAAGAACAAGGAAGCAGATGAGGAATAAAGATATAAATAAAGAATGAAAACACAGTTCAAAGTAGGGAGAAAAAAGACAAGACCTTCGCCAACAGCACCAAATGGCATAGCCAGGAAACAAACTTTCTTTTTTTATGAATATCTCATCTCAAGTATTCAAGGAGACACTTATAAGCAAATATAAAAAAAGAAGTTTAGACATGCGGTATTTAGGCAGAAACATGTAATTTTAACTGTTTGTATTTGCCATCACATGTAACTTAAATACTGTAAAAAGCCATGAATATTTTCTTTTTAGTAACTTGGATTATTGTTTCTGTGACAGCCAAATCAGCAAAGTCATTGGCTCTTTCTGCTTTATTAAAGAAAGGTTTTTTCATTTGCTTATAGATTTGCTTCTTTAAAGAGAAAACAATACTACTGTACCTTAGATATCACTCAGATGTAGCTGCTCTTAAAATGCTTAATTTAAATTCATTATTAAAACACAGCATTCCTTTCCCAAACATTATTGTGTATATCATAATTGATTTTTGAAAGAGCATTTATTCACTTCCTAAGGCTTTAATCTTTAGAATAGCAAGTAATCAGGACACAAGCTACAGAAAAAATTATTTATGCCTGTGAATATGCTCCTTTGGCCAATGTTCAGGAGGGTAAATACCAGAGATGAAACGAAGATTGAGAGTAATTAGTTAATGATTACACAGAGTAAGAAATCAAAACCAGACATTATACAAAGAAAATTTTTACATAACAACATTATGTGTTCAAGGCAGGAGAACAATTTGTAAAAGCTTCTAAGCCAGCTAGTAATGCTTCTTGTTGAATAATAGTTTGGATGAAAGAATTAAGAAATTCAAGTAGAAAATGGCCCTGCATTGATGAAAGGAGTGTGTTGGGAGATGTAGCTGACATTAAAACCTCTTTATGAACAAATGGAGTACCTTTAAGAGTATGCATGCAGTATTTTTTCCACATATTTATCATCAGTACAAGATTTCTATTACTTCTAAAAACTAAGCATTTATTTTACATTACCGATTATAATTTTATTACAGTGCAGGTAACCTTTGATATTTAAGAAAACCAAAGATGGTGACAATGTTTAATCATTAAGAACACAGTGTTCCAGTGTCATTACAGTGAACAATTATTTAAAATAGGAAACAAATGACAAACTAATGATGACCCTGGTCCATTATTCACTTGATATTATAATATGTTACTTCCTCACGATGATCACTTTGCTCTGCAGCATAAATTTGACAATGCATTAGTCTGGGACTCCCTCTCAAATCAGCTTTTTAAGGCCCCATAACAGTAATTATAAATCATAAAGCTGGTTTATGCTTATCTACCCATCATAAGTCTTACATATTTTAATTTGTTGCCATCTCATTTCATAAAAACTGGCTTGTAGAATGATAAAAATGTTTAGCTACTGAAAAATATTTCTAGTATACTTTAAATTATTTTCTTAAAACTTGGGGTTAAAACATGTTTTCTTCAGCCGAATCCACCAATGAGGTTTAAAATTTCTTTGAATGCACTTGGAGTTTCCCCATAAGGCTACTTCTGAACTTCACTTAAATCATCATAATAAAAAATACCCCAAACTCAACCAAAATAGGATATTTTCTAATGATTAGCATATCAAATGAAAGCAGTTAGTACACAAAATTAACAAAAACAAATGAACGAAATCCAAACCCAAAAGAAATAACACAGCAATTTAAAATCAATGTTATCTGTGAAAAGGTTAAAGCCTTTCTGTCATACTATAGGAAAGTGATTTAGGTCTTTCGAACATATCCAAGCAGTTAATAATTCTTTTCCTTTGTTTTCCTGTACATTGAAAAATATGCATGAAAAAGTACTTAATATTTTGGGTTTAGCACTCACATACTTTCAATTTCCATTTGTTGTGGAAGCAGTGAGAGGTTTAGCCTTGCTTGTAGACCTACTTTGGCCAACCATAACACAGCATCCTCCATATGGAAATTGTTCAGAAGATGTAGGAGATGTTACTTTCTCTATCCTTACTGTAATTTAGATTGTCATAGAACCATTCATTTACATAGCCCTTATTTAACAGGTTTTGGACAACCAAGGGGGATAAAAGGGACTGATGCTGCATCCCATTATTGAATATGGAAATTTATGTAGGATTAAGTAGTTATGCTATTTCAGATATATCTTTGGAGCTTGGAAATAAAATGATTGAAATATAAATAAAGCATTTTCTGTTTAAGAGAGTAGTAAATATTTGTTATATATACTCTCCAGAAGTTCTGTCACACATGTGATCATTATTCTGCTGGCTCTGCTTTATTAAGGTGGCTTTCAGCAAGTGAGCTGCTCTTCCTGATAGGGCATGGGCTGGCCTCCCATTTGGATATCTGTACCACTGCACAGTGCTAGCTCTTGTTTTGTTATGTTGTCTGGTCCATTTTTAGATACTTGCAATTTTGCAGGTAAAGAAATTACTACTAAAGAAACATCATTAAAGTCAGTTATGGAGTATTGCATGTGTGATAAGGAGTGAAACCTTCGGTCAAAACTGTGCCAGATAATTAACCTAAGCCTGAGAGGGAACTTTATCAGCTAAAGCAAAGGGCTTTTGACTTTGGAACAAAGGTTACCAGGCTGTGCACAGGGAAATATTTCCTGATGGACAATGCACAGCTTCTCACAGCTTCTCCTTATTTCCAGTTGCCAAACTCCACTGAGGAAATTCTTAAATGCATCACTGCCTACTATTAGACACACAATACACTGTGTAAAGAAATGTAAGTATATACTCTATCTAAATATTTTATTTAACATTTGTACACATAACTATAGCATTTGATGCATAGAGTCTCACATATGTGCACCCACAATACTGGAGTTAATGTTGTAGGTAATTAATTGAATTTGGGTAACAAATGGTAGCCAGGGGAGAGATGGAAAACAAAAGCTCTTTAGTATTGCCTCTCCATTAAATTGCAGCCTGCAGTATGAACTGATAAATAAATAGGGAGCCCAGGATGAGTTCAGGTTTTCACACTGTGCCTTCTGCATCTGATTTTCTACCAACTGCTTGGTAAAGTGATTATGTATTTCTCCAAGCTACAAATCAGTTGGTCTTTCCAGCTACACACAACTTTATTGGAAGTCTTGGCAGATTGGTTAATTAAGTCAGTACTAATAGAAGATTCTGTGTAATCAAATTGTGACAAGGTATCACCTTGGTTGTGTCTTTCAGAAAACACACCTGAAAAGTGTTTGTCTGCAGTATCCACTGTGTCGGCTTCTGAACAGCCATTGCTTTTGCCTTTTAAAGAATGGGATGGGACTAATCATCTTCTTCCTATGGTAACTACACGCTCAATGTCAATCAGACAGTAACTACAAATTAGTTGTTTTTACTATCACAGCTGTTACTTGTCTCCAGTCACTTCAGAGAGTGCATTTGGAATTTTATTTTTACACTTTAAAAGAATTTTGGGTATTTTACATCAGGTAATTGAACCTTTCTCTTGCATTATGTTCCATAAATCTCGCCTTTTAAAGAACCCACACTGTTTATACAGCGCATGACATGAAGCACATTTTCTATGTATCTATGTGATTTTATGATTTGTCAAATATGCTTCCCTGGCACAAACATTTTCCATATGCACTTACATACATAAACATACATACATACATGCCTACACAATGTATCTGTAGTATCTTATAATGCTGAGTCTTTTTTTTTTCAGCATAAATGTTGTAGATACTCCTGTTTAGCCTAGTGGTCACTGTGTTTATTCTCTTCTAGTGCTTATGTACCAAAGACAGAAGCAGATCATTGCAAGTGGGAAGAGGTCCTGAAAGATTTGGAAAGGATCAAGTCATCCAAAGTAAGTTCCTACAACAGTCAGCATTTCATATAATCATAGAAGAAGACTTAATAAAATATTTAGCACTGCACTCAGCTAAAAATTGTGGGTGAGAGGGAAAGGGATCGTGTTTGTTAGCTAATGTCTATAATTCCAACTCTTGTTTTCTTGTAGGATATTGATGTCAGTTTATACACTGCAAATGCAGATGAGGATGTAAGTAAACTTCACATATGACCACAACTAGTGTTTAATGTGGTGGCTTCATTCCCTTACTAGAAATTATCTCCTAAAGCAGACTTGCTCTAATTTGATAAACGTGTCTAAAATCAATAATTTGACTTGGAATAAATAGTTCTTCTAATCAAACTGCTTATGATAAATTATGCAAGCAGGTATTAATTATTTTTATTTAGTCATCTGCTACTAAAATTAATCAATTGAAAGGGATGATCAAGGCCATGTTGGATGGGGCTTTGAGAACCTGGCCTGCACAAAGGAGTCCCTGTGCACAGCAGAGAGGTTGGAAGTACAGGATCTTTAAGGTCCCTTCCAACCCAAACTATTCTGTGGTTCTGTGATTCAAAATTATTTTATCAAAGCAAACAATGCTAAAATAATGCTGGGCTTAATTTGTAATTTAAGGGTGCATTACCTACTTCCTCTACTCTTACCAATTCTGAATTCAGATTTCTGAGTTGAAATGTTAAAACCACTAAGAATAATATTAAAGAATAATATTAATTTAATAATTAGTAATACTATTTCCACTATATTTAGTTGCATGCCAGGTTCCTATCCTAATTAATTATTTTCCTATGTTCTTCACTAAGATACTATGTTTCACCCCATCTTAGCAAACTGCTTGGCCTTTTTGTTCTTAGCTCTCACAGCCCATCTCTGCAGATATTCAAATGTATTTGAATAGTAAGAAAAGATGTCCAGTAAGTAAAAATCAGCCTCTTTGTGGCTGATTTTATCTTACATTACGTCTCACTTATATAATACTTATGTTTTAAATTATATTATAAATTATGTCCTATATTTTCTTATTCCTTTTTAATCATAAAACTATTTCAACTGCATTTTTTTTTAGGAAGAATGCCAAGAACTTGTAATGAGGTGCTTTTTCTTAGAGACAGAAGTGATATTTCAAGAATGTCGTATCAAAAACTGTAGTAAAACACAGGATGTATGGAATATATGGAAAAATGGGAATGAAACCTTAAAAAAAAAGAAGGTAAGCAACAGCCAGAGTCTGTGGAAAAAAGGAAAATCAAAAATGTTTCTTTGGTAGAATAAATACCTCTTGTTACATAAATAGTGGGATGGTAGACATGAAAAGTAATGAGATTCCAGTAAACTGTACACATAATAATGAAAAATCAGAGATCAGTGGTTTTTAGTAAAAAACACTTTCAGGATTCCCATCAAAGCAAATACTGTTGTGCATGCTCATGTGTGTCAGGGTGTTTGAAAGTGTGTGTATAAATGACAGTTTGCAGCTTCAGTACCTGCAGTCAGATATGTTACACATCCAGAAAAGTATCCTAATTTTCAGAGGGACAGTCATTTGCATCTTTCACTGAAGTGATTCTATTCAAAAAGTAAGCCAGGACCTGCACAGACCATAACTACCATGGAATCCTCCACTAATATTTTCTGGAGCCATTACCTGCATTGGAATTATTCCCAAAACAGGGCAAAAAATTTAATTCTCTATCAGAACCAATGGATCATTATCCTGCTTTACTATTGCATTTTGTTTTTCAGTTGACTTCCACAAAATCAGAGAAATGCAAAGAATGTGAAGAATATGAAGAAAAAAATTTTACAGAATTTATACAGAATTTTGAAAAGGTTATACAGAGAGATTGCAAACACTGACCAAAAGACACAAGCTGAGAAACAAGATTCTTATGTTAACACCCTCAGAGAAATAAGATTATCACCAAAAATAAACCAGAAAAATAAAATAATTTACAATCCTCCTGTCTATCTCTAAATATGCCTGTTTCTATTGATGTTTTCAGGTAAACTCAGTTACATCTTCTACCCATGAACAAAAGTCAAAAATTAGAATATTTATGTAAATACTCTGAATCCAATGAATGAATACTCTGAATATAATGAAAACTCTCCATTGCCTTTTCCCCCTTTTGTACAATGCTAGCCTAAGGGCATTAAAAATTATCTCCAGTCTTCTCAGAGAAGGTAAAGCTGGTGCTTGGTTCTACTATTCAACAACAACATGTTCTGTTCCTTCATTTGTTACGTCTAATATGACTCTATTCATTAATGTAATTAAAACTTCTTTATCAGTTGCCAAAGATTTCAATTGAGTTGTCAACCAAAGCAGTGTTAATTTAATTCTCTGAATAAAAGAGGTGCCTAAGTCTCTTATACACTTAAAAAAATAAAATTTCTATGCGGTCGAAATCTTGCCTGTGAAGTAGGATTTGTAACTTTAGTCTCCTTTTGGGAAGCAATGTTGCAGACACAAATCACTTTTGGCCAATTATTGGAAATCAGAACTGTATTTCTAAGACTCAATGCAATCACAAGTCCTCTGGTATTTCTGCAATGTTGCCCAGTCTCCTTCGGGCTCTTTCTAAACTAACTGCTTTCCTCATGATTCATATTCATGTCATACCAGCTGCCATCCATAATAAGTAATTCTTTTCTTCAGGCACCTCCATTTCTCTGTCTTCAGCTGATAAATGAGTCATTCAGCTGTCCACTTACCGGGAAGGAAGTTTCAATCTCATTATGGCAACAAACACTCTGCCTTCTTCTCTTTTATTGTTGGGATGCTCCCAACAGTCAATCTTCAGCACTCTGAGGAGATGAATCACCAGTAAACTGCAAGAGGAAGAACATAAATGTGAGCATGTGGGATGTCATCTTCCAGGGCACTTGTAGACAAACAGGTTGGAAAATTCATAAGCACATTGATATCAGCATTAATCACTGGTAAACATATCACAAAAGAAATAAATTATTTGCCACCACAAAACATCAAAACCAGAAATGTTTATTACATAGTTTGCATGAAATAAAATGGTCCTATACATTAATTTTTTCCTTAATTCAGTGGTATGCACTGAATTTGATTCAGATTACAGCTTTGGTCTTTAGTCAAAGAGATAAAGCGACTTTCCTTACTTCTGGCTTTGAGAGGGAAGCACTATATTAATGATGGGAGAACCAAAGAGCTGCATTGCTCAGAGTTCTCTTTATATTGATCATTTTGAAAATCAATTTCCTGATTAATTTCATTTTCTGTTTCATTAACCCATTTACCAGTGGCAAGTATGTTAAATACTGTGAATTGGTCTTTCCAAAGTATATTGCTATGTCTGTGAGCATTCAGCTTGCCACCCTGTTAGCCACTTTCTGTTGGACACAAGCCATATCCCTTTAATTTCATTTTATCTCCACTTGGTCCAGGTGCATATTCTGGGATGAAAAGAGGTCATTTGCTAATCCGGATCTCCAGAACTTATGTTTGGGCTTACTTTTTCCTGAGAGCTAAGCAGCCATCTGAAAGCTTTACTACATCCTGAATCCAATGGCTATAATA
>JANRMJ010000088.1:10152870-10223824 GCA_025584955.1 Alethe diademata
TTTATGAGTACAACCCTTGGCACAATTACACATTGATTGACTCATTCTCAATGGTGTTTATAAGATAAGAACAGGATTTTTTTACACTGCATTTATATTCTGTGGAGACTGCTTTTAAGTTTTTAAATAACAAAAATCAGAACATTTCTTTCCCAGTGTTTTTCAAATTCCTCTGTGTCTCTAACAAATTATTTTCACTGATGACATTTTAAGAAAACCCCTCCCAACACAAAAATCCCCACATCAACATGTGAGCAGGAGGGCCCTGCATTAGCTCCCATTCTCCCAGAACTGGTAGTTTCCCTTGTGATAATGGTATTTCCCTGCCTGCAGCTGCATATCAAGACATCAGTAGTTCTAAAAAGTGAGTTGTAAACTACAGTAATTGTGCATTTCCTCTCATTTTTACTGAAATGAAACATATAGAGAGACACAGCCTTCCATCCCTAAAAAAATGGAACGTATATACATTAGTAGAAAAGGTTATTCATCTTGCATTCTTTTATGAGACAGTAATTGCTTCTCTGAGTTATTGCCAAAGGCTGCTGGAAACATGGGCTATGTGATCTCTGAAGTGTTCACAGACTTGCATCCACAGTCCTCTTTGACTGAGCTCCTGGTCAAATTCTTTCAGGGGATCCCTGCTAAAATACAAGTCAGAGAGGTGAATGAATGGCAAGCCCAGCTTTTGGTACCAGATCTGAGAGGAGAAGCAGTAACTCCCACTTGAGAGGCAGTTAAATTATATCCAAAGGGAGCAGTTTGCATGGACTACATGAAATCACTCAAAGGAAAGGCAATCCTTTGCAGCCTGATGCCAGCTTTAAAACTCAGTACCAGAAAGGATCAAGAATGTGTCCAGCACACCAGTCGTTCACTTTCTTACCCCCAGGGCAGGAAACCTGTCTTCAGGCAGATGGCTGATATCACCCAAATCTCTCTCTCCTCCAACACTCATGGAAGTACCTGTTCTACCTGGCTGTTGTGAAAGCAGAACACAGAGTCCAGAGGATTCTCCATTTGTCTTCCAGGAACTGTCTTTAGGAACACAATAAGTTACAGGTTAAAGTTCTCAAACTCCCTGAGTCCTCTGACTCTTCCTTGTCCAGAGGTTGGGAAGAATATGACATTACAGAGAAGTCTGATGTTGAAGAGTAGATTGCCATAGATCATAAACTGACTCTGCTAATCTATTCCCCACTTCCAACAAAGGCTGGGCTGATTCTGTGCTGCCTTTCAAGTGGAAGAGTGACAACATTCCAGAAATAATGCAAGTTCACTGTTCTGAATGAATGACAAAAAACCTCATGGAAACCAGACACCTTAGATCAAGATCATCTGAATTATTTATAAGCCATTTTTGTCCTTTGCAACTTTCCAAGATAAAGAAAGTAGGATTGAGACCTATCCAGCCTCAGACACTCTATCCTGCTTACACTGATCTTTTGTGCCTTTTGTGGCTCTGGAGCCCCATTTCTTTCAATTGCCTTTAAAAGGAAAATATTGATTTTATCTCACAAGGAAGAAAATGGATATGATTATTTATGTCCTCTAAGGATCTAGCACAGCATTTTTGCCTAAAAACTTCACTTGGTTCTGCCATGTTTGAAAACACCGTCAATCTAAATTAGCTCAAATTTTCCTGGTTCTTTCACTGTTTAATATATTTACCCATGAAGCTATTCTTTTGGGGCATGGAATTTTTTTCTCCTTTTTTCAACTGAGTTTCTGAGATATAGAAAAATATCTCTTCCATCTGGTGAGGACCTCAGGAGAGTGCAGACAGTAATGAAGACAAGGGTCACAAGCTTATGCAGCAATTTTATTTTTAAGAAAATATTTCTCCTGGAGTTGTCTTCTAAAAATTAGTACATATCAAATAATATCCAAGGGAAATAGAGAACATTTCTTGAAGAACACCAGTTTCTTCTAATTTCTGTTTTACACTTAAATGTAATGACCGCTGACACTATTGTCTTTGAACTGTATTTCTGCAGGATATTGTAGAAAAGTCATTTTATGATGAAAGTTTAAGTTGCCTTGTGAAAAAGAAATTGAATGGGGTCTTTAAAAAGCAAGGTTAAAAGGACATGTTATTATGCTCCAGAATAATCTTAATAATCTTAATTCTTACCATTTTAGTGCAGATCTGGAGAATCTTACACTTTCCTCCCCATTTGCTCTTCTCAAAATTACTCCTTCCTGTGAGCCTCAGAGTCCTGCTGTGTTTTATCCTCTACAGTATCCATTTTCCACCACAAAATTCTGTGCCAGCATTTGCTTCAAACAGATAAGCTTATTTTCAGAGCAAAATTATTAAAATCAGGACAACAAGTGTATAGATCTCAGCAAGACATACTATACCAAAATGTCCATCTAATCTAAACTTTATCTAATTTTCCAAATTACATTTTCCTTTACTTTTCATAAAAGTAAAAACCTTGATGCACTGAGGACATGAAAATTCTATAATTTTCACTCCCAGAAGCCCTCAAGCAGAATGGTCTAAGTCCTGCTTAAGTCATTCTTTAAAGGAGTTAAATACTGGTGTATTTATCTGTCATATATCAGATATAAAATGGATATTGACACTATGACATTTTGTATTACAAAAAGCCTCCAAATCTCGCTAAGAATCATCTGCTTATTAATTTATAATACAGCTGGTTACGTTAGGCTTCCAGAAAAGCTTTGCTTGGACTGTTTTTCACTGTCTTTATTTACAGAGCAGACTCTAATGGAGCTGCAACAGCAACCTGGCAACATCCTGACAGTCCCATGCTGTCAGCTAATTCTAGGAAAAAAAATACCTCCAATATATGGCTAAAAGCCTGCTACCATTTTCCTATAATTTGTGGCAAGTCTCTTCTCTTTTGGATGGCCTCAACTTCTGACCTCCTGCCTCCCCCATTAAAATTCTAACTGAAGCAGCCATTGTCACTTTCTGACATGAAGAGAGCCAGTAAGGCATTCCATGGTGACCTACATAGAAAACCTGGGGAGTCAGCATAAGGGCACAGCTGAATGCCCTGACATGTCAGTTCTTGTAAAGGAGTTCCTGGTGTTACCACTTCACATGGAGTTAATGGTTTGCAGCAGAAAAGGTGCACACACTGTGCAGAACTGGACCAATTGGTGAATTATTGTAATTCACCTTTGCTTACCTTCACTGAAAATCCTTGCTTGATGGCCTGCTGGCACCTACGCAGAAAAAGAATGTAGGGCAAGACCTCATTCAGCCATCCCTTTTCAGAATCAGGAGCGCTTGAGACTGTCGGGAAGAGCAGACCTCTGTTGACAGCTACAGAAAACTAAATTGAATCTTTAGCGGGCCTTTTCTCTTTCTGACAGGAACACAGGAATGCTGGAGCAGGCTATTCTTTTCCAGCAAAGTTATTTGCGTGACACTCCTTTTCCACTTGTCAGCTTCTCATGTGTCAGAGGCACTACCATACATGCATGGGCTGTACATTGTGGGATTCGGGCTGCCCTCTTTGCTTTATGCTTTTCAGGAACGGGTATTTATTTTTGGAATACTCACCAGGCATGGGGAAAAACCAAAACTGTCAGTGCCTTGGACATCTGCACTGAAATACTACTTTCTTCTGTAATCTAGTTTCTACATCAAAATGTCTGATGAAACTGCAAAACAGTCAAACTCTGAAAACACATACTAAACCCGGAAACATGTATCACAAATTGGACGGAGAATGGTTTTTTTGCTATCCTTTTGTTGATTGCCAAACTTCCTTAACCTAATTTAGACAATTCTTGTCTTACTCTGAGCAGCCACCAGAAGAAATTTTTGAGCACCAGTCAGTCATAACTACTCTTGAAAATCTGTGGTGAAATCATGCTGGGAAAAGAGGTTACCCATAAAATAAAAATAAAATTATCTACTCCTTTAGGTAAAGAAAAATGGATTTTTATGCCAATGAATACTTTCTAAAATCAGTGGATGTTGCAGGAACACACAGATTTTTGTCGCGTGGATTTAATACTGAAAGGGAGTCCCAAGACTCCACTGGAGAAAGGAAAACACTTTTTTTCTGAATGTTGCTCCACTTTGAGTCCCAATTAATTAGCAAGGAGAAATGCAGCACTTTTCATACATGTTTCATTAAAAATTGTTACCAAGATTTCTGTAGTGATGTTTTTTTCTGTATTGCATCGGTAGCTTTTGTAGCCCATGCGTTACATTGATTTTCTCCCGAGAATATTTATGGTATGTTTGGTATGACATTTCACTGCACAGATTTTGAAGATAATGTGTAAATAAATTGTCAATGATTTGTTTTGTCTAGGAACCAAGGCTAAACAACTTGATGGTCTTACTAGGATTCAGGGAAAATCTGATTTGATGTGCTAAGTGATAATTTTATAGAACATATTACCTAACATTTTCTTACCCATGTTCTTTGATAAAAATAAAACAATATTTTCTAGACAGTGAAAATCAGATTTTCTGTATCAGTTTAGTGTGTTTTGTGAAACTAGAAAGATTCAAAAGTTATAAGTCTAGTAAGCAATAACAGTCAATTAATTTAACCCACAAAGATAAGTGGTAGCATTCAAAGAGCAATTAACACAATAATTAATTTTTAAATAGGGATTTGAATACCCAAAATTGCCATTATAGAGTTGGCTGTAGAAAAAAAAAAAGATGAATCGTTAAAATAAATATGTTTAAAATATAATAGAGCCACAGAGTAAATCTGAAAACTGCATTTGAAAATCTAGTGAAAACACAGTCAGCGAATAAGACAAAGATTTTATATGAACCAGCTTCTTTTTGCTTTGGTTATAAACCCCACAGTTCTTCAGCTGATTAGTTTTCATTTGATGATCAAAAGCAGTACCTTGTATGACTTTCACAGTGATTTGGTCCTCTCAGTTGTAGACATGGTACTAAGTGATGTTTTTAGCTCTCATAAGGGAATTTGCCTTGATAGATCCAAGCCTTTTTAGTGTAGCACATTTTCCTTTCAAGTGTGGCAACCTTTGAGAAATGATAGAACATTTTCCATTAAACAAAACAAACCCAAACAAAAACCAGACCTCACTCTTCCGTGGGAAGATAGACTTTTATGTTTACTGTACTTCAGGACCTCAGGATGGATATTACACCAAGAACTGGTTTTGTTACCTTCATGAGAAAGTTCCATTGTGCAACCAGTGGTGCAGTGCCAGGGTAAACTGCATAGGAGAGCTTTTTCTTCAAATTAAATAAAGCTTGAGGACAATGTCAGGCCATTAGGGCTGGCCCCTTCACATGCCAGTGAGTTAGTTACCCATTGCAGAAATGATCTGTGACCTAAGTCCTGCAGCTAAAGCAAGAAGGTTAGATCTTTAAAAGAAGGCCTGGCCATGCTGTTGATGGAGGCTACTGTTGAGATCAACTCCCATCATCGTCCCTTGTCCTATTATAAAATATCTCATATCTTCATGTAAAAAGACATCTACATATAATAAAACTCTCTACAGCCTTATTGACTGATCTATTGAAAAATAATGCAAATGGAATTCTATAACTTCACATAGCTTGTTTTCTGCCTAATCTATGTGGCCCATTGTTTAAACTCCCTGCTTTCTATTAATTTCCATTTCATACAGAAACCAGAATTGAGCACTGTTTCTCTCTAAAATTTCCATACATGTTCATTCCAGGACGGCAGCCAATCTTTTCCCCAGAGCACGTGCTGAAAGCAAATGTTGATGTGATTACCTGCAATGTGTTAAAAAAAAAGAATCACAAAAAAAGCACAGCCAAAACCAAATTAAATATTTCCACACAGCCTTTTGCAAAGTTTAACACTGCAGTTTTATAGGCTGGTTTAAGTAATCCAATAGGAAATTCTTGTTCGGACAAGCCCTTCTCAAGATCATGATTTCAGAACAATACAAGTGAGAATGAACAAATAAAAAACTATGTAAGATTCAAACCTGCACAAAGGATGTCTGCTAGCATCAATCCATTTATTACCAGCAGATTCCCCTCCAAGCCAATATACCTGAATTGCCATTATGGTATACCATCATCTTTACAGCACCTACCAGATTCCAAATCCCACTGGAAAGGCCAAACTTTATTCTGCCATGGGTTGTACTGAAATCAATCTCTTTCCAGGACACACACTTTCAAGAAGAAAATGTACTGAAATGAAATTAAAGGAATGAAATTGATGTTGAACACTTCGTGCTGGCATTTAGTGGTCAAAGGGGAAAATATGTTTAACATTTTATCTCTATATGAAAAAAATTTGTAGTATTTTTAAAATTTTCATTCCTCTGCTTGGAATCTATCCCAGCTACTTGTACACATTCACTATGTCAGTATCTGGGAGTCTGCCCCAGCCCAAGAGCTTTCATCTTAAAACCTCTGTGAGAGCAACAGGAGAGTCATGCCAGTGGGACTGCTGGCAAGAAAAGGCTGCCTAGCATAAATTTGCAAAACATTTCAGCCCAGTGCATGAGCTGAGGCCACAGTAGTAGGACAGAGGCAAGAAAATCAAGACATAGTGTGCACAGCAGCACACCAGGTGTGAGCTGAGCACCTATGAATGAAGGATAATGCTGTCCTGCTGCAGATTTCTTACAGCTTTGGAGGCTAGACTTGGGAAATGCTCTTTCTTCTCAGCTCAGTTAGAGCAACACTGAATAGTGTAATTGTCTGAGCTGTAAACAGTCCTTTTGTCAAAACCTCTTTCTACTAATTGCTTGTCTGCCAAAAATGCATTGCTCATTGTGTCTTTTGCCAGACACCATTGAGGCAAATTCAGGTGTACACCAAAGTATTTGCTGCATGCATTTTTGTCACATCTGAGTTTGACAGAATACTATTAAATAACATGCTATGGTGTAAAAGGAATGTCTATCATGAGAATTCAAAACTTTTGTATAATTTCTGATCTCTTATATTTAGAGGGATGTGAAAGATGTCTTCTTTCACCTTCCCCCCAGCAGAGGTTTGGGCCAGGTAAGAGCCAAATCCCTGCTGTGCCTTGTCAGGAGGCTAAAGGGGTCCAGGGCACAGGGAAGGCTCCTTGCTCCCAGCTGACTGTGCTGCCAGGGCTGTCCCTGGGGAGAGTGTTCGCTGTGCCAGGGCACTGGGGCAGTGCATCCCTTCCTGCCTGGCTGGGCATTGCTGCACTCCTCACAGCAGGCTGGGCACGCTTCCTGGAGTGTCCTGCTCTCCTCTCTGCCAGCACTCTGGGACTGGCCTGCCCTTTTTTTCCTAGATCTGCTCTTAATCTCTCTGTAGCTTTTCCTGTCCCATGATTTCAAACCTTAATCTTTTTCTAATGCCCACATTTGATTTTAAAATGTTCTACTTGGAGCTTGCAATCTTTTGAAGAATTCTCACCTGCACTGCCTAGAGCCTTCTCATGCCTGTTTTATTTTATGCATCACCTTCCACTCCAGAGAGTAATATCATTAGTGCACTGTCTGCATAAAGCTTCACCTTGACATCAAATACAATGTTTTATTATACTGTAGTTTTGTCAAATTCTCTGTGGCACTTAACAGTTAAGAGGTATCTTTTTTAAATCTCAGTGTTGGCTGAACTATCACAACTTATCAAGCCCCCTGAGTGCCAACATGGGTCTTTTTTATGCTATTATTTCTTGGCTGAGTCATTTCAATATTCTATATATTTTCCTACTCACAGTCACTTGATCCTCTTGACACTTATAGTAAGTATAGTAATCCAACTGCATGGATTTACTGTCCAAGTTGAATTTAGTTTCCTGAGAATTATCACAACCAATTAAATGTGTCTCCCACTTATACTTGGGGATTGTCCAGCTTTGGTAACTGGAATAGAAGGCTAGAAAGAAAGGACACTGTAAGCTGAGTTCCTCACTGGTGGAGGGATTTCATGAAGTGAGGCCTGAGAATGTGGTAAAATACAGAGTTATCTATTTTGCTTTAGAAAATTAGGGTGTACACATGCCCAATAACTAAAACAGCCCTCCTGTTACCAGTGAAAAGAATGTCTCTGCAATCTGAGTGGATTATGTTGTAATAATGTAAGAGAGATTTATTAGTTCATCCAGTGCTGCATTCTCTAACTCACCCACATTTCTCTCTATTCACTTGGAAAATCCAAGTACTAATACCCTGTCAGGAAAAATTATATCACATCAAACTTTGCAGGTCTTAATTGATCTTCCCCTTTGTGGTGGCCCTGCAGTTATTTCTTATATCTTCTGTATCACAGTAGTGATCTTATGCAGAAAACACACCACTGCATTGTTAGTTCCATAACATTTCCCTCTTGATTTGAAGGGCATCCACAGAAACCCTGAAGACAGCAAATACCTTTATCTTCATTATCACTTTTAATCCCTTTTAGATCATGATTCTGCATTGTCTCTGCACCTTGCCCCTCAGTAAAAAGAATAACTCTTTCATAATAACATTCCTAGTTTTTTGCAATATTAATACTGAACTATAACAACAGACACCCATGTAATTTGCTTCACAGAAACACTTTTTGCAGTAAGTACAAATTTTCCCTTTTATGCTATCCACTACTACTTCCTTATTTTGGCCTTTTTTATTTCCTGAAACCTTTATACATTTTTCAAAGGTGCTATGTTTGCTATAGTCTAATAACAAAGTTCCATTCCTGCAATTCATCCTCCATCAGACGTTCACAATCTGGGCTTCTGGTTTCATCCTAAAAAAGGAAAGATGAAGGACTAGAACCTTTGAGGAGAAGGAGTAAAACCCATACCACAAGCATATAATGCAGTGCTTCACTCATATTTTCTAATAAGCTGAAGAGAATTTGGAACTTCCTGGCTTCCAGCTGCCTGTTCTGACAAGCCACAGGGCTTTCCAGCTGCACTGGGTTACTGCAAATGGATTCTTTAAATGACCTTAAAACACCCCTTCACAACACTCTGGGGAGACTCAATGGCATTGTTAAATTGCGTGCAGTTGAAGGAACCATGGGTCAATTACCCTCAGTTGCTGAATCTTCCAGTAGAGCACATCCTATCAGCATCAGTGTTCTCTTCAGCAAGTTCCCAGGAATAAATCTCTTGGCACATTATGCCCTAAAAGAAAAAAAGGGGTGGGGACTTAGGGCACTCTGAGTACCTCACTTGCCTGAAAAAACACCTCAAAAGTTAATCTGAAAAGCGAAGTTGTTAAAGTAATTTTGACCCTTGAAGAATACAGGCTGTCAGTACAATCACTTCTAACTGAAAGCATCAAATATTGTTTATACCAGAAACTGTAATTCCATTTCACATAGTTTTATCTCCCAGCAATGCAAAATGGACAAGTAATTAACTTGTAATTTTTAAAATTAAAAAATATGTGCTAGACAATTGCTCCATTTAATTTAAAACTACAATGTTGAAAAAAAAATAAAGAAAATAATTAGTCTTAAAAGTGTGAGGTTATTCATTGAACATCTGTGACCCCCTCCAAAAAAAAAACCTGAACGTGAGAACAACCAGAATTTTGTTTTATATTTAAGCCAGAGCAGTTGTAGTAGATTCAGAAATTATTATAAGAATTTATTGACGACATGCAGAAAGTCTATAACAAGCCTAAACATGATTATTTTCTCCAGCAACATCCCCAGGGATAGTTTCAAACAAATGTATTGATTCATCTTTTGTGAATACTGTAAGAAAGTTAACAGTGACAGAAGTCTGAAAGAGTCCTACTTGCTACTGATTTTTCATCAAACCAAATGAAAGAAAGTAGAAATAATTGTACCTGCTAGTGTGTTGCTTCTCATCATAAAGGTCCAAGAAGTAAAAAGAGGTTTCCTGTGAAACAACTACAATGTGCAAAAAGGATCAGCTGCTGAGTGGACAATGCCAACAAAAGCAGTTTGCTTGAAGTAATGACAACGTCAGGAAACCATAATTAACATAAACCATCTAGACTTAAATACAGCCTGATCAACACTGCCTCTCTCCATGTACTTCATTTAGAGAAAATACCAGCTCATAATTTTAACCTCAGGCTACTATTTTATGCACAGCAGTCAGCCAGGAAGTCCAAGGAGCCACGTTTCTCATAAGAAAAATCCACCTTTTTTATTCTTACCCTTTGAAGCTCTGCTTCCTTTTTGGTTTATATAGGCTGGGGAGAGATGGAGGAAACTACATGAGGAGTGTCATGGAAGAACATTCAAGTTGTTTTTGCAGAGCCTTAAGGAAAGATAACTTAGCTGGCTCTTGCTGAGGCAGAACACTTGTGTGTCAAACAGAGCATTATGGTACTGAACAGTTTTCTGAGGTGCAGAGAAAGTTCTTGAAAACCTTCTGCCCATTTAACTAAGTAAAAACTAATTCCCTGCTGGAAAGAAGACAGAATGTTGCTTTCTCCAGTGCTACAAAGATAAGACAGTTGTTTTTACTACTCCTTGATTGAATAAAAAATGCCAGTGCAGCTATTAATCTACTTCTAGTCCTGCTTTGCCTAAGAAGCTGTGTCTGGGGAGGTTTAGGTTGGATATCAGGAAAAGGTTCTTCACCCAGAGCGGGGCTGGGCACTGGAACAGGCTTCCCAGGGAAGAGTCACAGCATCAAAGGCTGACAGAGTTCAAGGACCATTTGGACAACACTCTTGGGCTCATGGCATAATCCTTGTGGATTCCCTCTGACTCAGGCTAACCTGTAATTCTTAAATAAGGGAAAAAATTCCTAAGGGTTCAGTGTAAGTTTGGAATAGATCAAGTCCTGCAATTATCATTCTGAAAACACAAGGTTTTCATTTTTCAGCATCAGAGGTACAATTTCTTCTCAGAAAATGTTTGGTAGAGACCTGCAAGCTCAAGAGACTCAAGTTTCTCAACATTTCCAAATACTGGAAGTCAGGGACTCAGTTTCAGTCACACTATGGATTCCTTCACTTCCCTTGTACACTGTGGATTGCAAGTGATTCTTTGAAATGGTCTCTTAATCCTCCTGTCTTTTAAAGCACAATTCACTCCACAGGGAAATTGAGAAGAATTAATTAAAAAGTTCTATGCAAACATCTGTTTTACAAGATTCTTAAAGGCACATTCACCTTTGAAGTTATTTCAAACACAGAAATATCCAGAGCTGGAAAGTTAAGCAGGAAATTTTTATATCCACCACATCCTTTCTGCTGGCATCATCTGTGCAGCAGAAAAGCAATAACTATTTTATAACTTGTTTGGAAAGGCAGTGTTACTCTAGTGAAGGCCAGCTCTGACACCACTTACTGCAGTAAGTGACACAAGGCCATGGCCAGCCCCAGGACATTTGCACTCTGACACTCTCAAAGTCCAATTCCTGCATGTACTCCTCAGATCCCACGAAAGGTCTCAAGCTGCACTCAGGCACTGAGTTTTCAGCTCAGACTGAAAAGCATATTATTTCAAGAGGATTAATTTGGTATTAAGACCATGATTACTCCTTGGATAGTTTTCCTTTTCAGTATGCTGAGTATCTGTTTGTGAATTAGCCTGATTCTTTATTACTACTGTTGTTGCTATGGACAGCACTATTTAATTATTTTTATTAAGTCTCCATCTAAAAACCCCAGAGGATACTGCAATAAAGAAATGACACAATAATAGTAAATCCATATACTTTTGGGAGTACTTGATGCAAGTTTGGTTTATGTCAGAAACACGTTACTAATAACAATTCAATTCCGAGCTTCTTTACTAATAGTTTCAGGGAAAGTTCTAAAAATGGGGTTAATTTATAAGGACAATTACAACACTCTGTGTATTTCAGTTGGTACAAGTTACATATGACAGCTCACAAATAACCATTTATATTGACTGATTAATTGCATGATATTTACAGTTTACTCTTTTTCCTTTTTGACAAAATTCAAGACTTCTGAAAAAAGAATGCCTATGTTTATTTATTAATTGATAATTCGTATGGAAACTGCAAGGTCTCATACATGCTTCTGGACAAGGCTACAACATATCTTGTAAAAGCCCACAGCTGTATGAACTCTGCACCCTTCATTCCCCAACTTTTAAATGAGACATATCTCCCATGTGAATAGGAACTTAGTTTCATGAATGTTGAGAAATTAAGGAACCAGAACTTGACAGAAATGCACTGGCTACAGCATGACTCATGCTAAAACACATGAACACATTTTACTTGGTCTTAAAAAAAAAAAAAAAAGAAAAGAAAGACACTTCATAGAGAGGAGGAAAGACAGATTAGCAGAATGGTGTTAAACTGTCCATAGCCAATTCTGGTTTGCATAGTTTCACAATCTTTGATGGATACACACCCAAATCATCCTGAAACCATCCTTTCCTGCAAGGAAAAGTCATCACAGCACTTTAGTGAAAGGAGTCAAGAATTTGGTACTTATGTCACACCAATTCTCTGATTTTTTAAATTTTTTTTTTTTTTTGAGGGAATGGGGAGGGAAAATTCAGCAATATTAGTTATTTGGATTAGTTATGCTCCTTCTGGGAATTTTTACATCTAGTCATTCTCTTCACTGTGGAAATCCACACTCTAAATGCTTAAAAAAGAAGTGGAGAGGTCTGTAATACCAAAAAATTACCTGTCAAATCACTGCCAATTAGTTTGGCTTGTGGCTAAACAGACAGTCATACACAGGCAGGGTGATGGTCTTTGCCAAGGCTTCATTCCATTGTTATAAAAAAAACAATGCCTTCAGCTCCCAGCTCAGAGATTAGGGAAGCAGTTTGGAGAGGTTAAATCTAATACGTGTCCCTTTCAAAACAAATGTTTTGAAAAAAGAAATTACAGAAGAATTAAAATATTTCCTTCTATCATAAAATGTCAACATAGACTGAAAAGGAAGATGACTCCATCCGAGTTTCGGATATTTTGACCAATCAAGTCACTTTGAACCTGGCCTCAAAATCCATTTTTTTTAGCATCATTTCTGTGGGCATCTTTGTACAAGGGCTCTCTCTTAGTGAGCTTAATTTTCAATTGGTAGGCAAAGAATTATCTTAATTTCTGAGCAGAGTCAGTAGGAGTTATCACAATACACATTCAAGCAGCTGAATTATCTTAGGGGAAGAATGGTGGAATATTTCTCTGGAGTTCACGCAATGGTTTATTTAACGCTGGCACATCTGAAACTCAGAACCAAAGAATTTTCAGCTCACACCTAGCTCACACCTAGCTACAGATAGAGGGCATTTTTAATAATCCCCTTATGTGGATTCAACAGACACCTGTACCAGACTTGACTGACCATCATGTAGCCAGTTGAACACCCACGTGTCTCCAGAGGTTTGGCCATGGCTTATATTTGCAGAATCTCCACGCCCACAGATTCTGAGAATTCTGAATTTACACATTTGACTCCTGAGAAATTACACCATACTCTAAACAAAAAATCCTAGTCCCAGAAAAATAAATTAAAGGGAAAATTCTGTATGGCAAGTGAAGAGCCAGGATTTGCAGCTGATAATAGACAGAAAATGCCACCCTGAAGGGGAGATTGGACGAGACTCTAAGCAACCTGGTCTAGTAAAAAATGTGTCCTTGCCCATGGCAAAGGGGTTGGAACAAGATTGTCTTTAAGGTTCCAACCCAAACCATTCTATGATTCTATGAAGCTGCACTAGATACAGAACACTAAAGACTGTGGGAAATAAAGTGGAGTAAAAGGACCCAAAGACAGCACTGGCATTATAAGTTGTCAAAACGTGTCACCTTCACTGCACAAAAGCATTAGTTGCCAAAGTGAAAAACTTTCTCTGTTGACAGGTGATTTCCTGAAGCACACATTAGCATCTTATACAGGCAGAGTTCTTTTCCAGTCTCCTTTCTTATCTTCATCCCTCTTACTAGAACTCTGCTAAATCACCCCAGGGGTGTGGGGAGGCAGGAATAAAACAGTCAAGAGAGTATACTTGTCATATATGCTCTTACCTTCCTTGTTTACCCTTGGACAATGTTAATAAAAGAAAGTTTGTCATTGTTCCAACAACAGCAGCAATGCAGGGAAGTATCCAATAGTTCTATTTTGTCAAGTGGAATGTAAGGACATTCCAAAAGGCTGTCTGGACACAGGTCTCCACATAATCTTTGATAATGCTGTCCATTCCTCACAGACCACTAAGACTCTTGATCGCTAAAGCATAGAGAACCTTCAAAGACAGTGTTTCTTAACTAAAAATATTTAACAATTTAGCTTATTGTGTGGTTTGATTTCTGCTGGTCACTCTTCACATCCTTACTCCCAAGATAAGTCACTAAAAGACATGATAAGTTCACATTTAAATTTTAAAAGTAAAAGATTAGATCTTGATGCCTTTAACAAATTTTGATTCAGATTTTATTCAATAAGGTCACTTATATATTTGCACCAGAAAAAATATCTGAAACAAGAATTAAATAAACCAGAGGAATCCCTGTATAGAAACTCCTACTTCATTGAAACTCTTCTGATTTTGCCTCTGCTTGTTTTTTTTTTACTGATCTGAAACAAAAATAAGTGTGGCTTATAAAGAGAGTCTGTACAGACTTTACAAGGTCTGTCTGTGTTAGTTAAAGCACAGCATGTGCTTTTAAAATCATGTTCAGCAATATAACCTGTGCAGGAATAAATGCTTAGGAGAGCCTGTTTGAAAGTGAATGTGACACCTGAGGAAAGGAATGTATCAGCTATCACAGTTTCAGCAACATCAGGAACCCGTCTGGTTCTGTCTGTGAGCATGTTTAAGCTTGCACTCACATTAACAAATTAACAGGTGAAGGAAGTTTAGTTCCACAAACAACTCACTGCTCTGACAAGCTGGTAGATTCCTATTTGGTCCTATCCAGGAATCTTAATTTTTTTTTTTCTCTGGCATGCTAAAAATGGCTTGATTGCTTTGTGCCGTGCTAGGTTTGTGCACTGACCTCCCTCAGCATAGACCAACAGGGAGAGGGAATCAGGTGCGCCTTTAGAAGAAATTGCATTTGCATTCTGCAAGGAAACATTGCCATTTGCTGAGCATAAGGGCCTATGCACTAAGGAGTAATAAAAAACCACACAGAGAATGCAGTTAGATCACACTTAAAGCAGTTTAGTTGGTGCAGAGAAATCCAACTTAAACTGATTATTCAGAAAAGCTGTCAGGAAATAAAACATTTAACTGTGTGTACCATTAGCAAATACTTTTTAACTAGCTCCAGTTGTCAGCAGCTATAGAATACCAGGGGTATTTTTGTTGCCACTGTTTAATCCTTTTAGGGAACCAGTAAGCACAGAATGCAGCCTGTCCTAGCATTTTATCCTCCAGAAAACCAGAGTGAACTTCCTTGAAACATATTTTTTTAGCTTTAGGCATCTGAGTAGCAACATGGAATATGACCTCCAGTGACACATTTTCCCTCCAAACATCTTTCCCAGGTCATTCTGTTGTAGCTCATTTGTTTCCTGAAAGATTTTCTGTCTGCAGCATTCCAGGGAGATTCTGGTGGACATTTAGGAAAATCTTCCCAAGATTAAACATCGAAAGTCACAGGGAAAATTTGACCGGATTTTTTAGGGGGGCAGAGGAAGAGGAAGGATGCACTGTTTTTTCTTCTGTCTGAAGTCTCAGTGGTATGCCAGTGAGTTAAATATCATTCAGGAGGGAGAGAAGAAGGGAGGAAGGCTCTGTAAGCCCCAGTTTTCTATGATTCACTACGCTGTCCCATCAAAATGAGAAGTTATTTAAGGATAATTCACGGTTGCTTAGGAAGAATAAAAATAGGTTCTATCTGCAAAACTCACATCCATGATTTACATACTGCAAGAGCTAAAATGCACAAAGATTCAGAAATCTTTATAGGGATCCTGCCCTGAGAAAGCTTTGTTGTTATATAATATGAACTCCTACAAAATTAGTATCAGTTCAGTCAAAAACCTGAAAGTTGCAGGTAGTGGATGTATATTTATGGCCCAGAACAAAGCAGGTAGAAAAATCAAACTGTTCCCAGTGGTCCTAGATATAAACAATGAATGAGCTGTACTAATTAGCTCTCATTTACAAGTGCAAATCAGGTTAATTAAAAATAAACTTTACTACATTACAGCACTGAAGACATCCCTCTCCCTAATTCAAGTATAGATGAATGAATACAGCAAATTTGATCTATAACTGTTCACTGGGTTAATTAAAAGTCAGGCATGCATCTGCAGAACCAGACAGAATTTTTTATTTCTACAACGGCTGTTGGCACCTTGGGATTAAGAAAAAGATGAAAGAAAAAAAAAAGCATCTGATATCTGTTGAAGTTGAAAGATTCCTTACACCAAGAAATCTAAAACACTGCTGACATGAGAAATGTTGACTCTCAAGCAAAGCCTTCCACATCCTGTCCTCTGCACTGCCTTTTTTTTTTCCTATGGAGACTGCTGTGTCTATGGTACGAACAAGCCTGAAGGCATGAACTCATTCTGAATTAGTTTATTGTCAGCCTCTTCTTTAGAAATGTCAGCAGCACTGAAAGCAAAATGACTAAGTAAATCTCGACTAATTCTTAAGATGATCTTGTTGGCAGAGGCTTTAAATAATCTACAGAAGTACTGGATTCTCACTCACCTTTCCTGGAATGTCACAAATTATGCATTCCCTAATGTGGCACATAATCTCTTCATATAGGAACTGTGTGTCAGGATAAAATGTTAGGCAGATCTCCTCTGTGTGGGGAAGCCCATAATGACCTAATTCACCAAGAATTCAAGCACAGCCATGTCTTAACCTGCCTGTGGTTTCAGTGGCATGAAATAGTGATTTAGATGCAGGAAAACACAATGTGTATGAGGAAATTCTTTTCAGGAATGCTTCCTCCTCAACACTTTTGACAAACACATGGTTGTGCTCCCACACTGGTGGCCTCCAAGGCAGCACCAAGCAGGATATGGGAATACCTGAACACTGCAGGACAAAGAGGCTGAAGATGGGAGCACAAACACTTCTACTGCCCAGGGACCCCGCAGTCACCTTCAGTCCAAGGAACTCAATGCAACACCAAAATGGCAACAGTCACACCTAGAACTGGGCAAGATCAATTCTTGCTGGATTTCTGCCACCACAGTGTGAAAGGATGCTCAAAGTACAAGAGAACTGCAGGAGGTGAATCCAGTGTAAGAGCAAGAAGCTGGCACTTGTAAACTCTGTGCCAGTCTTAGTTATTCCAGTGACCTACGAAATACAGATGATGAGGCCTCTCTCCCAACACAGCTAAAAAGTCTATGCTGGCTTATTCATAAAGCTGAGATAATTAAGCAATAATTCCACTTATATTTCAGACACTACTTTTCCTGTAAAACCTGCTGAGTAATTTAACATACTCCAGAATGGAAAAAAAAACCACCAACAGTGGAAAATATGTTTCTTTAAAGTTACACTCTTCACTTAAAAAAAAACAACTGTTGGGGAGTATAAAACTAATTCTAAGTATTATCACAAGTATAAGAGAAGAGTAAACTTTAATTATCTCACTGCTATAGTTTTCAATAAAGATGTATTAGCAATCATTTCCAACTGATAGCAGTTTGAAATCTTTCAGTGCTGAACTTAGGATGAGGAAATATAAAATCTATATTATTTCAAGGGAAAGAAGGTATTTTTAAACAAAACCAAAGGTGCAGAATACCCCGCATAGCCACAAGATGAATCTTTCTGAAATAAAATATTAATAATAAAAATAAAAATGTATAAAACAAAATTATCTAAATACCTTAGTCATGAGTACACTTTAATTGTGCATTTATCATTAGCAACCTAAGGTTGGCAGTCTAAAGCTTATTAACCTCAAGAAAAAATAATACATGTTTTTCCAGCACCTCTTTTGAGGAAGAGTCAAACTTTCTGCATTTGAGCTTTATCATATTTGGAAAACAGATCAGATCACAGCCTCAGATAAAATCTTTCCTCATCAGAAAGCACCTGACATTCCAAATCAACTTTGTGTCAGATTACAGCAAGTCAGCATTCAGTGCTGAATTTTGAGTTGAACAGAACTCATCACTTTAATGCCAAAATAAAATCACCCAGCTGTCTTCCAACTTACAGGCAAGTGAGCGGGGCTGAAACTGTTCTGAAATTTCACTGTCAGCATATTTTGGTATTAACAGACGTCTCTTGTTGAAGACATTCTGATTTCCTTCCTCACTCCTCTCTTGATTTTATGCCAGATGAAGAAATATGATGTAGTCAGATTAGTAAAAGCAACTTTGTTTTGAGGGATGTGAATGCACCTAAAATCAGAGTGAAAAGCCCTTTTTTCCTTCACATCAGTTGTCCTTCTAAAAGACAGAAAAGCTGCAGAAACCCATATAGTCTAGCCACCCTACTTACAAAATCTATAAAAAAACAAGTGTTGCAATTTTTCAGGTGGCAGAATTATAAATATGTGAGAAGTGAGCTATTCTGCCATGCTTTACTGTAAACACGTTCTTAATTACCTTTTGATATGAAATCATTTGGTACTGAAAGATGGAAGAGTTTCACTCAGCTTGGCTATGGTGCACTAGCTGAGATTTAATTATGAGTAGGAGAAAACTAGGTGGGATTATATAGGAATATGTTGTCCTCCATCTTTTTGGAGCTTGAACATATTTTAACACTGGAGTGCAAATTTCCTCTGCTTTTATTATATTTGAATGCTCACTTGCAGTCTTGTGCTGAGCAGTTTGATTTGAATATTCCATAAATGATGTTCCCTCTCAAAGCATCACCAAGGATTTTGCTATTATTAAGATACTGGAAAAGGGTTCAGTATCATTTCAGCCAGCTATTAGGGAAAAGCAAAAGGAAGTTTATTTTTAACTCCTCCCTTTACTGTCTCTTTCCCAAATGATTTGATCTTACTGAAAGGCTGGAGTTGTGCCCCTAAATCTTCTCCTGCTGGAGACAGTGTCATAAGGTCAAATGAGAATCAGTCATAGGAAAAATCTTTCTTCCACTCAACTCCCTCTCTGCAACACACCTGGCACCTCAGATCTGCTCCAGCACTTGGAGGAAAAAGTGGGGTGTGTTTTCAGGTGGCAGAATAGCACAGCTGGAGCACAGCCCATCAGAATTCCCCTTACAGAGCCACTGCTGGAGTGAAGAAGACAGACATACAAGCAGCACTGTTGAAAAGGAAGTGGTCAAGGAAAAGGCAGAAAACAAATAATGCTGAAACCTGCCTGACTCATCAATCCCAAAGTTAAACATCAGTGAGTTCAACACGTGGCAGACCTCATAAAGGGACAAACAAGTGACACTTCTGGTGACTTATCTAAAGATGCTAAGCTGACATGGCTGGCCCAGAAATATATGACTGACAGACAATCACTTTATATTGCCATTATACATACATATGTATCTTATATATATATATACATACATGTACACACATAAAAATAATAGTTTTTATATATATGTATCACTGTAAAAGCCCAGTCTCACCTTTTAACAGGAAGGTTTTCTAACAACCCCCTTCTCAGAGTGTATGTGGAGATTGCTCCCTTGAGTGGGGACACCCCTCGAGGTTACTCCTCAAGGCTGAATGAAAGAGATTGCCATGGGTGAGTGACATCAATCTCTTCTTAATAACTGGTTTGCTAGCTTTAATATAATTGCTTCAAGATAATTGCTTTAATATAATTACTTCAATATTGCTTCAAAAATAATGCACTATACTTCTAGTTATAGCTACCTATGCTGTGTGGTAAATAATTCTGATTAAGCTCTTCTAGTTTAATCATTATCATAATAAAGAATTTATTTTTATATAAATTTGGTTTGCCACCCTTAATCCTGCTGGACAAAGTTGGATAAAGGCCCAATTACACCTGTATGATCCTTTGGACATAAACCATAGACAAAGTCTGGGGCCAAGATTGGCTCCAACTGCACGTAGGCTCCTCTCTGAGTTCAGAAAGCAAGGGGGTTCTTTCCACACCTTGTGATACAAAATAATTGTGTGAAGTCAGACAAACATGAAAATCCCGAATCTGCTGGAGTTAAGGATTCTAAATTCAGACTTTACAAGACTCTAGAATTTGTTCTTGCTTGAAACATTTGGACAGATGCTGGAATATAAAGAGAGAAATACATTTAAAATTGCATAGTCGTTTTTTTTTTCCCAATAGAGAGAAATCTCAGGTTAGGAAGGGACAGCCCTGTGGGACTTACTACTACTCTATCACTATTACTTACACCCACTTCTGTTTAAAAATTTGAGAAGAATGTGACAGAGAACTGGCAGCAGTTATTGTGTTTTTAAAAAGCACTATACAATTTCATTACACTAAAGATCCTGATAGATTTTAAACACACCACATTCACACTTAGTTCTCAAAGTATTTTCTTGCCAGCCAAGTTTTCTTCAACTCATATGAGGACCTCAGAAACATGAGTCTTCATGAATGTTTTAGGAGAGAAGAAATGCTAGGAAAGGTAAAGTAATTAGGTCCTTGGTGTGAAATTACCTGCTAGACTGCAGGCATGGAAAAAAAAGGAAAAAGTAAAAGCTCTAGACAAAATTAATTGTCTCATAGGCAGGACATAATCTCCATAGCACCAGATGACAGAAAACCTGAAGCTAGTGAGAGCGAAGAATATAATGATCATAACTGTTCATGCCATGTCCAGGCAGAGAAATCTCTGCCCCAATAACAGCTCCCTCTACGGAGGAACAATCAATACCCGACTACACTACATGTCAATTATCTGCTTAATTATCCTAGATGTGTCACCACATACACCCTTTAAAGGGCTGCAAACACATTTCTGCCAGTGGTTGTCCTCAGCAAACAGATCTGTCTACACTCACAATGCATTTCCCCACTTTCACTGCCTTGTGTATCTAATTGTTAAATTTTCTCTCAGGTGACTGCTTCTAATTTTTTTCTCTCCTTCATGGCTAAGAAAAAAGTCTTCATTACTTGATAACTGAACAAGCATCTACATCCTACTGTCTGCTAAGTGTAACAACACATATTGATCCATAATTGAATTAAATGAGCATTGCTTTGTTTGCACAGAGAAGCAGAACAGAGAACTCATTTGAGATAAGCAGAAAATATTTTTTAAAGCTATGAGAAAAACAGCTAAAAGTGGCCCCTCAGGAGACATTGTAGCTTCAGAAAACACTTTTGCTTTGCTAAACTGAAGAGAATGCTTTCACAGATCTCTGGACAGGCTCCATGAATTTTTGGCTGTGTAGTCTCCACGGGCTATTCTGTGCACAAAGCTCGGAGACTGAACAAAACACAGGCTGCACCAACATATCCAATATATTTTGTGGAAGCTACCTTACAGATGCCACTTCTGGAATTCAGTGCACAGACCACATTTAACATGAACTTCTGTTTTCCCAACATGCCTGTAATTTCACCTAAAAGCCCTGGCCATCATAAGTTTCTGTGTTTGGTTTGCATCTCTGGAACTGAGGCTGGTCTATCCTCCATCCCAAATCCTGATGTGACAGTCAGTGCTGTACAGCAATTGTGCTTGTGACCATTAGTGTCAGACACACTGCAAAGACCCACATGTCCTACAGCACAGCAAGTCATGTGCTTTGGGCACACAGAGTTCACTGCACACACAGGATCAAATTGTTTTAACTGACATCTGGCTGGCTAAGCACAGTGTCCAAAGGAGTCACTGACAAATACTAACACTTAAATGCCATAACTTGGCATTAAAAACCTTGGCATTAAGGGACTATTTCATTCCCGTGAAAAATCATGGTGGTATACAAAGTTGTCAGAACCCAGGGCACCTGAGGAGTCTTTTTATTCTCTGGTGAACTCTGGTGACATATGACTAAAAGCCTTTTCAGAACCTTGGCAGGGTCACACATCAATTAATCTCAGCTAACTGCAGATGTTCCAGCATTTCTGTTTTTTTCTGCATCCTCAAATTTCTCAACAAAGGAGTACCCAGAATCTTCAGGATGTTGAAGTTCTTGGAACAAAATAAAGATTGCTTCCACATCAGCTGGGTTTTACAGTCATTTTAAGTGAGGAGAAATAGCACCATTCTGTTGAATTTACCATCAAACTGCACATTCATTTTTATCAAAAAATGATAAAGATTTGAAACACAAGAATCTCAACTTGTAAGTGTGCTTAACTTGTATGATAACTGTTGTCTAACTACAGTGAATTATTTGTGCTTTTGCAGGCTTGATTCATGGCCTTGGAATAACAATAATGAACAGTCAGCGTGAGAAACTTTCCACGCATTTCCATTGCTGTATTGTGCACTAGAATACAAACTGGCCTCCAGCTCTGGCAAAAGTTCATCTTATTTCAAGAAAGCAAACATGAAGCCTTAAGTATTTGTTTTAGGTCCCATATTTGTCAGGTCACTCGAACTTGTAAGTCATACAGTGATTTAATAGGCTCTGTATGAAAGAAAAGGCACTGCTACAGAGGTAAGCATTTACTAAATTCTAGTGCCTGAACAAACATTTTGTTTAAGTTTTATATTTGATATGTCATGTGTATTCACCTGAGGCTATAAATCCAGAAAATGTGAAAAAACAACACAAGAGTGTTCAAAGTCCACATATCTTGTGGTATCATTAATGTCATAGCCAGGCTTACAAGGAACTGAAATCTGAGGATCACTATTGCCTGAAGAGACAGACAGAAGTATTAAATCCCTCACACTCTGATTTGGCTCCTGACCAAGAGGTGTCAAGAAGGTGGCAGTAAGGTGACCTTGTCCTCTACAGTGCTTGCTGAACCATATTGTAAAGATACAGAACAACTGGTTACAAACAGCAGGGAAAAAACCCCACACAACACTCTGATTGAGAAAAATCTCATCCCAATGTTAACTTTTCCTTGCCTTGCTTGATATGTAAATGCTATCACACCCTCACACTCAAAGAAAAAATTGTTCATCCAGATAACATCCAGAGTAAGTGCTCCCATCAGCTCTAGAGTAAGCAATCAGTTTGGTAAAACAGTTATAAATCCCTCTTTTAAAGCATTTTTTAATTCTTTACATTAGTTTCCTTTGCCATTTTGTACCTAATATTTGGTGGGTAAACCAAATATATAAAAATCAGGGCATAGGCAAAGCAAGGATGTACTATTTTCAGCTTTCACCTCCTGATGTAGCACATTTGTAGGAAAAGAGCCCATGGAGCCTGAAAGAACAAGCTACCACAGCCAGCAGGGTGGGGTTACAGCAGTGCAAAGAATTTCAATACCACTGGGCTTGTAGGCAAAACCAGCTACCCACCAGTAAATACCCTGGAATCTGTCACAAGCAGCTTGCTCTCAAATGTTTTTTTTTCATTCTGTGAGCAGATTTTAGAAACAGAAAGGGATTTCAAGGTACTCACTTTTACATGCTGTGAGGTTCCAAAAGAAAGGGCTCTGAAGTTGTGAAACTCCTGAGTTTTCTGGCAGTGCTGCCATCCATGGCTGTGCTGCACAAGCAGGTTTAATGCAATCCCCCTTGGAAACAGCAATTCCTTGTGGAAATGCTCCATGCTCAGAGGCAATGGGGAACGCTCGATCCCCTCAGGGCCGCTCCGGGACCCTGCCATGGCTCAGAGAGGAGCTGCCTCTGCCCTCTCTCCAAACACTCATCGCACACCTGTGCCACAACTTCCACTTGAGAAAACTGATTTATTTTCTTTCCTTTTGTAAAAAAGGATGTCTCCTTCCCGCCCAACTCATGGAGCCTTTGCCTCAAGGAAAATCACTGCCAGAACCCAGGGCCTCCAGCTCCTCGAGGACGAGGCCTCGTGCCCATCATGGACCCAGAGGTCTCCCTGTGTCCCCAGGGCTCCTCCAGCCCCTCCATGGGGCTCTGGCACCATTCCAATGAGCTGTCCTCCTCAAACACACCCTCCAGGGTTTCCCAAAAGTTCCCCTTGTCTCCCCATGGCTTCCAGAGGGTTCTCGCCCCCCGCAGCGGGACAGCCCCAGGAGCTTTGGCAGGAGCTGTGCTGGCCTGCAGGGTGTCCCCACTGTGGGCAGCAACACAGAGCTCTGGAAAACCCTCCCTGGAAAACACAGAGACCTCACAGAAGGTGGTTCTTGGAGTAGGATGGCCGTGCAGGGGAAGGTGAGATGTTGGCTCTTGCTGGGAGCCTTTTTCCCCCCCATATATCTGTCTCCCTTTCAAACTACAAATTAACTCGCTGAGATTCAGCAAAACACACCAGTTTGGATGTTACCAACATTCCCCGCCCATGTGTGATGCCTATGATGAAGCATGTCTCTGTGAGGAATTGAGGGAAGTGCTTGGATTTATTGCTTTTCTCCATGGTGCTGGCCCCAGACCCAAGGAGCTCTGTGCTCACCATCAGAGGGTTTGCACTCAGGGCTGCTGAAATGTATCTTGAAGGGCTGACAGAGAAACAAAATCCTGAAACCCTGCCTCGACAAAAACCAACCCTTCACATTCAGTCCCAAGATGTTTAATATTCCCAGGGAGAACTGATTTTGTTTGGAATGATTGCTAAACCCGTCTGTTTAAGTAGCTAATTCTGTTCCAATGACTGAGAAGTAGGTGCCATTAAAAGAGCTTTTCTGGAAGTGCTGACTATTCACTATTCCACTGACTTGCAGCAACTTCTGAAGAAGAGAGAATCTCCTCATTTATCTTTCTTTCTTCAAGACAAAGGGAAGCCATTTTGGCAGGGAGGAGACCAAAGGGTATTTGGGCCAGCCAATGTATTGCTGCATATTTGAATGCCATTGCTTTTTATGGCCGTGCAGATGTGAAAACTGCCAACAAATTTCTTGTCAGCACTGCTGTGATTATTCTGTGATTTCAGTGCAAGTCTCAGCAACTCCTTACATTTCCTCCAAGCTCAGAGAGGCATGTCTCTGCGGAGACGAATTCAGGATATGGTATTCAAGCTGCTGCTTTATTTGTCAGCTTAATCTCAAAATCCAGACGCTCAAAACAATGTGGCTGTTGCTTGTTTCCCTTGAAATGGCAGTCTTGCATCCCCTCCCACTGCTGCTCGGGTCACAGGGCTGGCCATACCTGCTGTGCTGTCTGCCTTACTTTCAATAACAATGATTTCTAACCTTTCCAAGTTAAAAAGCTTGATCTTATGGCTCAGCACAGGCTTTGCTATTGAATTTACACAGAGAGAGAGCCACTAAGAGCCCCTACATGTAGCTGCAAAGTATTTTATTTACCTTTCATTTCCAAACTTCCTTTCACCAAGTAAAAAATTAAAGTAGATAAGCAGTTTCACCAATAGCCAACTTTTAATATTACTCTCTTGTCTGCAAATAGATTAAGGACTACAGTCATAAATTACTTACTTTTAATGTCACTGTAGAGTAAATGTTGCTGGCTAAATTCACGATGCACTTCCTGATTATTAAAAAGGATTTTTGGTACTGAATTTTTGCAGACTGGCAACATAGTGCAAACATATCCAGAACCCCATGTTCACTTCTTTAAAACAGCTTTTATCTTGCTTTTCCATAGCTTGAGAATTCTTGAAAATGCTTTTTCTAACACATCTTAGGCTTCTCTGTGCTTTTTAAACAACAGCTTCCTTTTTCTTTCCTCAGCTGAACAACACTGACAGCTGGTATCTACTGCGGCTAGGATTCAGAAATCCTAACTTTGGCCATAGGTGTCTAATTTAAACTGCTTTTCAGAACTCCCAGAACTTCCCAGCTTAGATAAAGACTAGACTCTTTAGAGGACAGGTCACACATTCCTAAAAGAATTGGATTTATGATGTCTCTGGCTGTAGCCATTTCTCCTGGGAATGTAAATAACAATTAGACTAAATATAGACAGCAGAAGTGACATAAACAAAATCTTCACTTTAACATAAAGTCCTTGATTATATATTTCAACTTACTGTTTTTGAATTGCCTGTCCTAAAACAAAGGATTACCTCACATGAGCCTGACATGAGCTAAGATGCAAAGTGCTCCTTCCTTTATCTAAATGTGGCCAAGCTTCCTCTATTTCCCATGCTGAATGATTTGGATTCAGTAGACAACAGTGGATAAAATAGCCACTCCTGATGGAGAAGAGCACATGGGAAAGATTGCAGGTGATTCCTACACATCCCACTAAGGAGTCTTTATGCACATGTGGGGTATCAGTCATGGTCAGATGAGAAACTGTCTAAGAAGAACTGGCAATGGTCTTGTGATTTGTATTGCTCTCAGGTATAGGGGATTATCTGGGCAGACTTCATCTGATTCATGCCATACCACAACCAAGGGACTTAAGGAAATTTCTGAGTTTTGTAAGCAATTAATTATGTATTTCTAAAGAGTGAAGTCCTTCAGTCTAATTAAAGTAATTTCGTTTAAAGTAGAAGTACCTCTTATAACATGAAGAACGGAGGAGTTGATAATTTCTTCTGGCCTCAAGTCCTAGGAAACTCTATTGAAAAAAGCAATAGGATCTGACATGCCATAGAAGTACACAACTATTTTTTTCCTATATCCAACTCTTTGGACAACTGTTTGTCTTGTTCTCTTTGTTATGGTAAGTTCAGATATAAATAACCTATTATAAAAGTCTTTACAGGGAAAAGAAAGAGTGAATGAATTATCAACTACCTAAAAATATAACTAATAAAATACGGACTTACAATAAAGATCCATCTTATAAAACCCATGCCATTTTAAAAGGTGATAGCCTTAATGATACCTAATTTATCAATGAGAGAAATGCAAAGATTTAATTTTCTTTTGGAAAACATTCTGATGTGTGGAATTCATCACAATTCCTCCAGCAGATCAAATGAAATAAAGCAGCATTAAATTTAGATTGCAGCCTCAGAAATGTGATGGCAATGTATTGCATTTTGCATTATTTGCAAAATCTCAGTGCACTTAGCAACTCAGAAAACTGTGATCAGGTTTTCACTGCTGAAGTTTACATCACAAACTCAAGAATATATCACCACAGAGATGGTAATTTGCTGTAGAGTAAGATATAGAGACAAAAAGTTACTTCTCTGTAGTCCCACTGATGCACAATATATATATACACACACTGTTATGAAGAAAAATACATATTTTGTGCACTACACCTTTTTCCCTTTTTATGTCCTTTTCTAGACAGTGGAAGAGGATGAAAATTATCAGCCAATAAAAACTGTAGCAAATACCAGACAAAGAAATAGAGAAGCTTGACATACTGCCAACATTCCTAGGTCAAGCTCCTGTGACATGGATTGCTTCAGGGAAGCAAAGATGTGTAACTACGAATATCAAGCTGCCTCAAACGGGAATAGATATAAAACTCTCCTATCTGCCTTGTGTGCTGAACTGGAATTTAAGTTGCCTTAATTGCTATTAATCTTCATTTTGCTGCTTCAATAATGCATTACAGAAATAGGAGATATCATGACACATTTCCTTGTCAAACCCAGTCATGAACTGAGCAGCGCACTGGGAGAAAATGACTGAGGAAACTGTTGAAGTGGAATAAAGTTCCATGCAAGAGGGCTGAGCTTGCTATTCTAGTTTTGAAGTCTGAAGCATGCTGATCAAAATGCCAACACACAGGATACTTAGTTTTCCTGACAGCTTTGGCTAATTTTTATAACTATTTTAATTTGTGTAATATCTAATTTCAGATAGAATCAGTAGTAATTTTTTCCAAATAAGAAGTATATTACATATAAATTCTCCACTGACTTATGACCCTAGCACAACCTGAAAATAAGGACTTTACCAGAAAAACTGTATTAATTGTTCCCCAGCTGCAACCTCCATCAAAACATCAACCCAAACCTTCCAAAATGAAATTCTGGACTAAAATACAATACACAAGAGTGACATACCTTGTGTTCCAAATAATCAGGTATTTTCTTGATTAACTGATTTTAAATATACATAAAGACCCCACCCAAATCCTGGTTTTGATTGTGTTATGAATAACATTGTCAGAATGTTATTTCTAGATTTCTTTTTCCTGCTGCCAAATTTATTGTCCCATTTGAGTTCCATAAGCACAGATTAACTTAATATTTGTGGGTGTACACTTTATTCTTATAACAGATGATACTTCAAAACTTTATTGGAGGACCAGATCATTTTCTATTAATCAGTAAATTAAATGTGCACCCACAAATGTCAAGTTAATCTACATTCATTCTGCCTTGGATGCAAAATACAAACCCAAGGTAAAGAAATGCAACTCAAGTCAGAACAAAATGTGTTTTATACATGACAGATGAAACAAATGTGCGTTTTGAAGAAGTGACAATTATACCTGACATTTCCTGAACTGCATTATCCTGCAGAAGATTAGGTGGGTACTTGCTGATTCCTTCGCCTCATGATTAGAATAATTTTGTTAAAGAGGTTCCAGGCTTTGGTTCCATTGCTGAAATTCACATCATAACTTTGTCTTCTTAACAAGTTTAGTAAAAACTCACTTTAAAACAAATCTTCCAAGTCTTTGATAAGTAGATGTTCTACTTAACATAACCTAGATCCAAAAACAATGATATGCCATATTTTCCCTACTGCATGATAAAATCTGAACTGATGCAGACCCCTACATTTTACTGAAGTGCTCTCTATTTGCAATTGGCATATCCAACTACAGAATTTTCTCCTGATGGATCTGATTCCTGCTCTTGACGTGTAACTGGATAGCATGACTCAGCACTGTTTTCTGAGCCTACACTTTTGCCCTAATTTTTAAAATAGTTCTCTGTTGAGCAATTCTGCAAGGGCTCAAAGGGCAAAGTTTGTACAACAGCTCTCCTGACCCAGTTCTCCATCCAACTTCCCAAGTTACCAGACAAGCGATAAAAGCAGGAAGCTAGCTTGTAAAAATAATTCTGTCAGAGGAAAACTAGGTACTAGAAGATTCCTGTGGTGTCATAGATCTATATTTCTGATAGTGGCAGGGATTTATTGACATACTGATGATTCAGATCAAGACTCACCAGAGTATTTAATCCATAGAAGGAACTTCTAATGTGTCTGGTTATCTTTTGCAACATCATCCTTTTTGGGGACATAAAGTCATCTGCTTAAGAAGGTTATTCATTAAATCATTAATCACAAGTGAATTATTAATTAGATCATTACTTAAAAAGGAGATAAGAGGTGTTAGAACCAGACAAAAGGTCAGGATACTTAGTAGGCCACAGGATAAATATAACAGTATTTATGATCCATGAGGGTGCGATCACAAACCATGAAAATACTCAAAGGTCACTGGATCCACACAGTTCCAGTCCCAGCTAAGGTGACACCATCTTCTCCCAGACTCACCTCCCTGAAGGAAATCAATAAGTTAATCTGTGTGTGAGCCCAAGATCTTGTTTTCTGCTCTTATGAGGCTCCATGACAACAGTAGCTATGAGCCCTTATCAGCAATCCATCAGCCTTTGGGGCTATTTAAACTCTCGGTGCTCAAACCGATGTTGATCTGGCTGCTGCAAATGGAGCAGACCTGGGGGTAACATCTGTTTGTATGACCATGACTGAAAGTCAGTGAACTACTAGTTTTCTAAGAGAAAAAAAAAAAGAAAGTAGCATAATCACAGCATGACCGATATGGAAATATTTAAAACATTTTATGATGCTCCTCACAGAAAGATGTAAGGAGAATGAAAACCCTCATGCCAAAGATGGGCATTACTTGTACAGAAAACACCTTATACTAACACTAAGTAGTGCTCAGCTGAAAAAGGAATCCATAGTTAGGAAATGAGCCTTTCAGAACACTAATCACAGGAAAGAGTTTTAAATTAACGTCATTCTACAATAAAAAGAAAAATCCATTACTCAGCCCAAAAATCTTCCATTTAAAACCTGTCACATCATGTCAGTCTCCTTCTCCAGACACCTAAAAGCCATGGGAGCTGGAAGCTGCACCTAAAGCACAGAAATTAGTGGGTGTAATCTGTAATGCTGGCTTTGCAAAAGTCAGGATCTTGTATTTTGTGTGCTTCATGATCTTGAACAGAACAGTGGCATTTTCTTAACTCTACAATTTCCCCTTGTGCAAATGACTATTTGTGTGTGTGTGCAGACAGTTAACAACTTGACAGGCATTTCAGTGCTTAGTAGTGCTAGAAGTTGTAATATTCTCATTTTAATGGTGTCCAAACAAATTATCTGTTAAAAATAAACTGCATGATAGCACAGCGGGAAGCAGAATTTAGCAGGCGGAAGATCAAAAGGAATTAAGTGCCAGAACTCTAGCCTATGTGCTCGTAAAAATTGATTTGACTTAATAAGTTTAATGCAAAAGGAATTGCATGGTGTGCACTGCTTTTCTGTTGATTTTTAAAAAGTGTAGGATCACATCTCCCCTGCTGATGTCCATTAATTACGCCCATGAATACGTGAATATAAACTGGGTGCTCCACTTTTTTGGTTTTCAAACTCTTATTCAGCATTTTAGAGCTAAGCACACTAACTGGATTCAAACACAAAAAACCTTGCAAACAGCTACGACTCCCCACTCATTAAATGATCACTTCTATTTCCCTTCCTGATATTAAAAAAATAAAACCTTCATTTTAATTTTTTTTTAATAATCCTCTCTTTCAACAAAGCATGAAGGTGGTGTATCACGAGGAGATAAAGGTAGCCATTAAAGTATTGTTTTATACTAGCTAATGTTACTTTGTGAGTTTGGGGGTTGTTTTTAATCCACGCTGAAAATTACCTTGGTTTGCATCAAATATTCCTGTGGAACAGTGTAAACAATTAACTTATTTAAACTTAACTGAAAGTACTTACCAGCAAGTACTTTCTATTTATATCAAGGTTTGCAATCAACCTCTAAAATGTTGTGTGATCTTTGGATGTGATGACAATTTTTATCAATCATAAAAGAGATTGCCTTGATGCATTCTTGTACTCCTTACCTTCTCAGCTGAGCACTGTCCTCCTCCCTTGCTGTTGGCAGAATGTACGAAGTGGTATAACCATTTTCCCCTCAAAATCATTTTGGCCGTATGAGAATATTTGTGCACAATACCTGTTTGGTCAGTCAGCAACAGCCCTTACAACAATCCTGCTATTTGTTCAAGGTTATTTTTAATATTTTTGTTCATAATCCTGTAATCTACGTCCATCATGGCTGCTAGTAGCTGCACAGTCACAAAGTAGCAAAATCTTCCAACTCCAAGAACATCTGAGGTGAAGACAAAAGTTGAATGCAGTCTAAAATGCAGAGCTTAGATATAATCTTCCTTATCTAGTCTGTAGATCCCTTTGCTCCCTGATTTTATGACATGTGTTCTTATTTTTTTATTACATGTTTATCCGCTGAGTGTTTCACATATATCAAAGGAGCTGAACTCCGAGCTCCCTCACATATCCACCACAACACAGCTGCTCTCTGAAAAGAGAGCCCACGTGCCATGACACAGTGATGGGGGGCAGTTGTGCTTGCCCATTAATCCCCAATACTGGAACATAATTGATGTTGCTGAGCAGACAGGAGGCTGGGATTTATTGAGAGGTTTCTTTTGGGATTACTGCGTTCCAGTTGAGCCTGGCTGAGAGCTGCTATATTACAGAGTAGGCAGTAAAATTTGGCTGCTGGAAACCAGTCCTGATGTTAACCACATTAACATCAGTGTCATCTTTGGCACAAAGACTTTGAGTTTCCATCTGCAAACAAAATCAAGTCAGATGACTCCATTTATATATATAATTTGACACAATCTTGTCACTACTTCCTGGTACTCTGGTCTTGTTTGAAAAACAGTAAAGAACCAGACTGTAATATTTCATACCAAGGAGAAGTAAAATTCAAATAGACATTATTGAGAATCTACCTAGATTTAAGTTGGAAACCAGACTTAAACTCCTATTTATGTGACATTTTTAAAATAATAAGTGCCCAAGAAAGTTGGGTACTACCTCTTACTAACAAAACCAGATCCCATTCACATGCTTTTGAATATTTTACTCCACTTAAAAAGTTCTTCTAAAGAGACTGTGCTGATGGCATATATATCCTTCTGTGTGCAAGTTCATTAGCATCAGCCACTTATTATAATAATTTACAGGAAAGTGCAGTCAATTTCTGTGCCATGACCATGAATAAGTTCTTCCTGCGTGGGGCCTTGTACAAATAAAATGTTTTTTGCAGCTCTGAACCAAAGCTCAGGAATGTTATTGATTCTGAAACCTCTCACAAAACCTGGTCCTTGGAGTTTCTCACCTGAAGTGTCCCATTTCTGATTCTTTGCTTGTGGATAAAGACTTGGGACCAGACCTTAAACTTTTCTGCCTCTAAAAGGAAATTTCTGAGGAGAGGTATCTCCCAAGGGATGAATTCTGCTCTGCTTATCTATGACAGTTGTTCTAATTCTGTTCTAGTCAGCAGACTTGTAAATTGCAGCAATCAAAATTATTGTTCCATGAAAAATAGAAATAACATGTAGACTTTACTGGAGAAAGATAGCAGCATTCTTTCCTTGTTCTTCTGCTGTTATTCTCCCAGCCTTGTGCCTGTGGTCTGGTACTGCTGGGGCAGACACTTAGGAAAGTGATTGCTACTGGGACAGAATTAGCCTCCTCCTTCCTCCCCTTCCTGTCCCCAGCTGAAGCCTTTTGTTTCCATGAGAGACTCCAAGACACATGCACAGCAAGCCCACAACCTGTGAGCAGAGAACTGTGCTGACCAAGCCCCACTTCAGTTAGTAATGACAGAGTTATGAGAGGGAACAGCCAGCCAGGGCTTGAGATCTTCAAACTCCTGACAGGAATGGCAAACTCCAGACCTTCCCTTTCCCATTTCTCTCTCTCCATTTTTTCTTTCCCCAGAAGCAACTTACCATTAGAGTCAGCACATGCCACCAGGTATGCTACAAGCTTAAGCTTTGTTCATGTGAGCCTGTCCTTGGTGCCACACTTCCTATAGCAAAACTGTATTTGACTGCTAGAAACATCCCAAGCTCCATTTTCCAACTGATCATATGTCATTGCCTTTTCCTATCCTACAACATATAAAAAATTAAAATGTAAATATAATATGTATATATATACACGTAAATAAACACATGGAGTAAATCTTTCAATTCAGCTTCTTATCCTAGCTTATTTAGAAGCAGTTTACATCCACTCCTCTAAGAATGTCAAGAATTTTGCCTGAAGCAGAGCAAGTGTACTTCTCATTTATGCACTGGGTTAGGACTGGACACAGACACCCTACACAGAAATGCAAAGGGTCTGTTTAGTTGGGCAGAGCAAGCAGCACTCCAGTCTGGCTTGCATCTAGAACCTTCTTGTCCTTAATCCCATAAACAGGATCTGTCACATACCTACTGAAGGCTGTGATTTGTACAAGGTTCATTGCTAACTCACAGGAAAGCTCATGCCTAGCAGAAGCAGCATTTGAGTACACATTCTCTTAGTGGCAGCAATGGTCAGCCCAGTGCAGAACATGTCAGACTGCGGTTCAGAAATTTCAGGTCATATACACAAGCATGTCCTGAAGTAAAATTGGAAAGGGAATTGGTGAAAACATATCTTTACTGTCATATTATTCTGTGATCTCACTAGAGCTGTAGGTTCTTTCTCTTTTTCTCTGTTTGTCGTGAGAAGAAAGTGGCTCTCAGTTGACGCGGGAAATAAAAGCCATAAACATGCAAAGTGAGACAAAGTAATTTTAAAAGACTTTCACTTTTATTAGTAAGAGACAAAACTCCTAGACTCTTGTTAGCTGAATGCTAACAGCTTTTAAAAGTTATTTCCATAAGAACCACTAATACCCAGTGTTTTCTAAAGGTTATCAAGAACCTTGCAAGTAAGTAAAATCTCACTAAATATATCTCAGTAAAACTAAAAATGCTAACGTATAAACAGAGATAATAAATTATGCAACAACCTTCTACTCATAGTACTGATAGTACAGATGAGACACATTTTATCACATACCCAAAAAGAAGATCTGTTTACTACATTTCAGAAACACGGGGAACTTACCTTCCATTGTGGTGACAGATTACATAATAAATCTAGATACCAACAGCAGCTCAAAAACCAGCACAGAAGCAACCCCTACTTATTTCCTGAGGTCTGTCACTGAGATGGTGAAGATGTAATACCAGACAAAGCACGACATGTCACCTTTTTAAAAGTCTTCACTATGAAAGGTGTTGATCCCACCTGAATTACAGATCAACAGCTATGTGAAGGGATTTCCTTAAGGCCATATGCGTGTTTTGTTTGCTTTAAACTAGAAAATGCATGACCCACCTGGTTCTGAGATGAAAGTTGTGGTAAGACTAAGAAGAATAGAACTGTTAATTTTTGCCCATTGCAGGCTTTTAACTGTTGTATTAGAACTTTCCTTAAATCCTTGCTCCTAGTGGTGATGAGACCTGTGAGTGGATTCCACCAACTCCTTTAGGAGGGAACACGCTGTCGTCAGCCTGGACAATCCTCCCTCTGGGCAACACCACCGCAATGACAATGGAAAATGAATAACAAACAAAAAAGTCAGAAACATAAAAAATAAACATTACATTTATTTAAATAAAAATATACACATGGTGTACAATGGTCATGGCTTACAGACAGCAATGGAACAAAAATGATAAATCCTGAAATATAAAAAGCATTGAATTCCTATGGTTGTGCTTTGTTTCTCTGGACAAACACATGCTGTGGACTGAAGTCCTGCTAATGTTACTTATACACAAACCTGTGTGCTCCAGAATGCAAGACAGGAACATTACAAGGGACAGCAACACAAAAGGAGAACAAGTACCAAAGTAATTTGGGATTTTAGAAGTTTTAACATCTGACCATTCATAAACAGAAGTGCTGAAAACTTTTAAAGCATTTTGCATGCATGGAAAGAGTAATCAAAAACCACTGCCAACAGTTACAGATCTAAGTAAGAGCAGCATGGTTCAAATCTCACCATTCTGAACCTGCCCAGGGCACTCTTTTATCATAGTCAGACTCCTACTGTAACTCTTTCCCAGACAGCACACAAATCCTGTGCCTTATGTTTCAGCTCTTTGGAAGAGGCAGACATTGGTTCATTCACAAGTGTCTTGTAGTTTATTTATCCTGAAGTATTTGCTCATATCTGAGCAAATGCAAGTTTATAACCTTGGATCATGAGTATCATGCTGATAGTCATGGTTGTTATATTACTTATTCAGCAGATGCTATGAAAGAAAGAGGAAATAAATGTTTGAGTCCTGCAGAATGCAAGCTGAATTCTTGGCAACACAACAGTCAAGGTGTTGCATGACTAAGGGAAGAAAGCAATGTTTTAAGGACTGAAGTCTATGAGGTTTTTTCTTTCTCTCTAAAAAAAGCATTTATATGATTTTTTTTGTAAACATGCAATATAGAAGATAAGTTTGTGTTTTCAAGAGCAGCAAATTACTTTAAAGCATTTCCATTGTAAACATCTGCTTTTAAGCTGCAAGGAAGTGAAAAACAAGATGCAAATTCATGTCTCATGGCATTGCCTATACAGTACACTTCTTTATAATAAAAAAGAGCATAAATATAGATATCAATGGTTTCAAGTTAACAACATAAACAACTGACACAACATATGTTTAAGACTGTTAACTGATTACATATATTAATTCACACAAGTAATTTTGCTGCATAGTTTTCAATGCAATTGCTTTCTTTATGACACTGGTTGATGTTCAGTGCATTTTCTGCTTTCTTTTAAAATGGACCATAGATTTCTTGGAACTTGTGTTTAATCTAGAAATAAAAGTAAGCTTTTTCCTGAAACTTTTAATAGGCATATTATAAAGTAGGCTTCAAAATGAAGTGTTGCACTTCTTTATACCTAAATTACTAGTGAAGATTTAGAATACCATTACAATTTATTCCACTGCAATTAAGTGAATTTTCATCAGGAGAGATTGATGTAGACACAAAATTGTTTGTTAATTTCCTCATTTCATTTATGTAATGGCAAAATTCAGACAGTACAAAAATTAACATTGCAAGCCTTCATTAAGGCTATTTATTAAATAATATTATGTTTCAGTTGTTCTCCTAAATTATTATTTCTTTATAACACAGTCATTCCTAGGATTCCATCAAAATACACAGCTTCACATAGACAAAAATCAGATAACATAATTAAAAATTGTTTCCTAATTGCTCTGTAAAAGCCAAAGTATAAACATGAACCATAATGTATTTTAAATTCCTCAAAAGCCTTCAGAAAAAAGACCTGCCTGCTTCATGTCAGTCATAGACATGTTATGTATTATAACTATATTACAAACATTTCTGGGAAAAATTACTTCAACATTCCTTTTCTTACCTTTTTAGGTATTTTAGACTAGCTCTCTATTTAGACACTACTCTGTGGTACAAAACCCCCATGTAAATGTGTGATGCATTGTACAAATATTGAAAGCTAAAAGCCCTTACTTCAGGATTCCTCACGACAGATCCTGATTTGATTTCTACAAATAATATCTTCTGTAAGACAAGATTTGGCTTTAGATGCCAGATGTATTTTTGAATTTTCATCTTTTAGCCCTTGAGAATTGCTCTCTGCCAAAAGCAGATTATTTTATTCCTTACAAAAGTTTTAAGAGAGCAGGTATGGAACAGTTTTTGCAAAGTCACCACCAAAATCACTATGCTTACCTTATCCCTCTGCAAAACAAATGATGCAGTTTGCTTATAAAAACTGAGGAATTTAGTTTTGCTCCTCTCATATCCACAGTGAGCTACAAGATAATGTGCAATACCCCAGGGATGATTTAAGTCCTCTGTTAAGTATTCAAACAACCCACAGGGCTGGAAGCAGCTGCTACAAAGAGTAAATGTACTCCAAGTAACACAGCCATCAACCTGCAGCAAACCCCTCTTTGTTTCTTCATAAAAGGCAATCCAGAAAACCCATGGATTTTGAATGATTTGGGCCTGTTTTGGTACTGAAGCAACAAGGCTTTTCCAGGAGACTTAAAGCACTTCAGCAGGTTTGACAAAGCTCTCCAGATCTACAACAGGATGTTCCAATCCTGTTATTGAGAAAAATTTCAGTATTATTTAGCACAAGACCCTCTTCTCTAATGGCCCAAGCACAATGAAGTCTTACTGCAGCCCACTGATGCGTTTGGGGTTTTGTCTTAATGACTTTAGCAAATAAGAGATAATTTAATTTCACAAGAACATACTGTGAATGGCTGTTAAAACAAAAAGGACAGTAATCCAGTGCCATTTTTTCTTTTTCCTGATCAAATCCATGGCTTCAATGTGAAAAACAACTTCAACAAAAATAACACAGTAGTGACAACAGCAATTTAGAGCCCAGGTAGCATTAAAATGCTGAGGCAAAATCTTGAAAGACTATTTTCCTGACAAGAAAACCTAGATAATTTCATATTTTTAACTTGACAGAATGTCATTGGAACCCAGATAAAGAAGTCTAGGTACCTATAGCACTCAGCAGGGAGCAGCACCCCCACTGAGACTTTTACAGATGGTCTCAGAATTACTGTATGATGGTTGGCATTCTCTACTGCATACCTGGGAGTTATTTCAGAAATCCATGAGGAATACATCACTATCTCTAAACTGCACATGCAGGGCTTTTTAAGCTAATAATAAAGATGTATATAGTGAGGGCTAGTGCAGCAGCCTGACAAAGAAAACATGACTTTTCTCTGAGGGATTACGCTCCATAAATCTACAAAAAAGTTTCACACAGGTTAGCTACATTATATTCATAGACCCAAACACCACTTCTACTGATACACGACAAGAAAAAAAATCAAGGCATTATGTTCTCATCAGTCTGAGCTTATCTGTGATGCATTGCCAACTCTTCTGACATCTACTGAAGCAATACATTCCAAGAAAAAGGAAGTAATTAATGATAGCACATTATATAATTAATTAATGCACCAAAACACTACTTACATTACCTACTTTTCTTTGGAAAAACCTTCCAATTCGTTAATATATTGCATAGGTAAATTTCTGGCTCCACTGAAGTCAACGAATATCAGAACAAAGATCTCTCTCTGATGTTTTCCTACAAACTCCAAAGCCTGATCTTGAAGCAAATATACAAGATGGATTTAATTTTAGACAAATGATAGATCAGTTCCATGGGATCACTCCAAGAGAGTTTGCAGAATCAGGCTCTTAAATTCCATTACAGATTTATACCCAGTAGTGGGTATTAATAGATTAAAAATAACAAATTATAACTCATGGTGCATAGAGATTTCTTTGACTTCCATAGGAGTAAGCAGACATTTACTTCTTTATCCATGGCAACTACAATTTCCTATAGATGCTCAAATTCCCAGGGTAGTTTCATTAGGATAAATTTCTCATACTTCTGCTCTAGATATGAGAAGAATGCATTACACAAAGGTCAGTAACCAGTGAACACTTGGGAGTTTTAAACTGTATTTCTCTCTGGGAGCCAGAAGGTGGTAATAAATAGGTACAATTAGAAAACACAAACGTTCTTTGCAAGACAAATTTCATGACTAACACAAGCTGGCAGAACATTAACATTCATTTTTAAAGCTGATAGTTCTTCATCTTAGAGTGTCTACCTGCAGCATTACAAATTTGAAATAAATCAGCTGCAGTGGCTAACTAATCCTAGTACAGCAGTTTACTCATAACATTTATTTTAGGCTTTGAAATAACATACATGCTTTCATAGCCTAAAGATACATTAAATCCTGTATATACAACTTATTTTCCCTACCACTAAAGAAAATTTACTTTTAAGGGTTTACATTAAATAGGAGGTCAAATTCAGGTCACTTTACTTGTGGAATTAATCTCCATCATTTCAGTGTGATTTATGTGAAAGTGAAATAAGTGGTATTTGGCCGGGGTACAGAAAACCAAGAGTGATACATCCAAACGAACTGCTGGGAATCAGAATGGAATTACTGAAATTACAGTCTGCAATTACTAAAAACATATTATAAAATTACTGTGCTTATGTAAAGAAGCTAATTGTAATTACCAAAATTATATTTAGCCCAGGTATTAACATCAGCATCTTTCATAAACATTTCTGTGAAGGGTTTAATCATTAGTGATCAAGAGCTCAGTGCTCTGCTGGTTCCAGAAAACACCTTTTCCAGCAGTAAGAAACCCCTTAAATCAAATCTTAGGGTTTGATTTGGAGTCAGAATGCCACCTTCCAGATTACTAATCTCTGTTCCTACAGCAAATGACACTTCCCCTTTTAATCTTCAATCAAATGAGCCCAAAAACTAATCCCAGTTGGCTTACGAGTCATACTAAGATTCAGCTTCACGAAGATAAGTTGAATATATTTGATTTTCAGAATATCCAGTCCATTCTTTTTTCATGGTATTTATTTCATAATGACTAACCAGATTCATTTTAATGTAAAATGATAAAACCTGATAAAAATAACACCTCCATTGGTTATACATTCCCAATTCGTACGTCATAAACAGCGGTTGTTATATTCACTAATTAGCATGATGTATGCTCCTGATTACACTTTTGTTAAACTTAGGTGTCAGCTTTTCCATATGTTCCCTCTGGAGGTCTGTAGTACTTTGGGAAAGCCATCAGCTGTATCATGTTGAATGCATACTTTCTGCATTTGACATTCTTCAGAACATTCTCTATGCGGCATCCTTCTCTAGTGAAAGGGGGAAAAAGTACAACTTCATGAAACACAGAATAAATAAATATGCTTTATTTGTTCATTGCAGAGTTTCAGCAACAGTTGAAGTAAAAATAACAAAGATTCAACTCTACATTTTTGTTTTCCACGAGTGATGATACATCTTACAAAATTAAATCCAAGGCCAGGCCCAGTACAGTTATTGCCCTCAGAAATAGGTGATAAGATTTTCCATCCCCCCGAATATATCTGCCCTTGAGGTTTAAAGTTCAGTAAAAAAAATTAAATACTTTAATGATACATTTTGTCTAATTCCAGAAATATATTTGCCTTTTAAACCTTTTCATATATTTTCTTTTTTTTTCAATTTGTTTGCTATATATGTGCGAATATACATTGCCCTAAAATGCGCATTCTAGGAATAAGGCATTTTATTAAGTCTGGCCCTAGAGATTTGTGAAGGAAAGTTTCATCTCTGCTTCATTTCCTGTATGTTCAGCTTTGCAATGAAAAAAAGAGAGAATGGCTTTTCAAACAGCCCAATCCACCTCTCTGCTTTATAAAGGAAGGATGTTTGTTCACATATAGTACAAAAGTCACAAGTGCCAAAGTGGTGCATCAAGACATAAACAGGACTTTGTTAAAAAGAATATAAAAGTGTCTTGAAAGCAAAAGCAACTAAAGCAACAATTACAAACAGGTTAATTCCATTACAAAACAGAACTTATTCTATTCCATTTAGTTACTCTACAGAAAAGGGTTAGTTGTAGCAAAGTAATATTCATTTATTAAATGAAAACAATCCCATCAGCTAGTAACAATGAAAAAAACACAACAAAAGATAAATCTCACAAACCATTGCCCTGCCATATTTGTCTAGGGGTTAGTTTGCGTTGTGCAAATTAGTTTATAATTTTTTTTTATCAGACTAATTACTCTGGAAAGAGGGGTTCAAGCATTCAGGATTCCACAACTTCTATACAGTGACAGCATTGTAAGTGGGCTTTCTTTGCGCTAATTACAGTGGGAAAGCTTTACCATGAACAGAAAGAGCAAATCAATTCACTCAATGCATAGTATACTTCTCAGAGTTCAGAAAAAAAAGAATGAAAACACAGTACATTTCAGACATTGGTATCTTAAAGATGAATTCTTGGGGTCTGAGACTGTAGAAATATTACAATATAATTCCTTTTTTTCTAGAGTCAGTTTGTTGCTGTTTGTAGAAAAGAAAGGAACACAAGTGAAGTTTATTGATATTTGGCTAATAGCAAAGCAAGACTTAAAATAAGCCACACAACCAGCAAGTGTGAGCTGACAAGCAGCAAGGCGACAGGATAGAAGTGTCGAGAAGTTGGCTTGTTATCAGTTAGACAGCCTGTTTCGGGATCATCCGATTCATTCAGTGCTCCCTGGGTTTGTCTGCTGTTAAACAGGGGAGGTTAGGAACAGATAGAACAGCGTTTAAGCAGCAAAGAAAGCCAACACGCAGGCATTTTGACAAAGTGAAAGTACATAGCCATTTTGATGAAATAGATTTATCTAAGTGCTTCCAGTATAACTCTTGTGTTCTACAGCTGACGTGGGAAGCATGATGACTGGGTGGCTACTAAGATATTAATACTGCTAGGTGCCTTGGACTAGTATTCACAAGTGAACATTAAGTAACTTCCACAATGAACTACACTATCACTAAAATGAACACACACACTGAACAGAAATGAAATAAGGAAGTTTAAAAAAAAAGTTAAGGAAGCAAAGAAAAAAAGATCATGAATATGTCACAATGCAACACTGAAAAAATTGTGTCTCCATGATGTTCCCAGGCTTTTCAGTCCTGCTTCAGTATCTATTATCAAATTTACTGGCAGAAATAAAAAGGCCACACACTAACAGCTATTCTAAAATAGTATTAAATGATGGTAAATTGACTTCAAAAATTCATCAGTGCTGGTGACTCAAAGTCAATAGCAGTTCCTTTTATTTTAAGGCTTGCACTTACATTCCTGTAAGTAAATCACCTTGTATCTTCTTCAGTCAACACAGGGAGGAGCTAATCTGCTTACAAGAAAGTTCTAACTGAATCACTCTGAATTGTGTAGTCACGGTCCTACCAGAGTACCAGGGACACTTTCATTGCCAGGCTTTCTGTTGTAATCTTGGCAGATTCTCTATAAATAGAATTACTAACACTTCAACCACACTTCTTTAATCCCTCTGAAATTTACTTGTATACATTCGGGAGTCCCCGATGTTTATAGACATCCTTTGGGCAGTAAGGACTGGTAAGATTTTTATTTTTCTCTTTACTATGAATATCCTGTGATAAAAATATAACTTGCCTTTTTTTTTTTTCTGTGGACTTGAGAATATCCAAATATACAGAGGACAACACAGGGCTATTTCAGAAGCACATATCACAAGTATATTCTTTTTTTCAAGAAGAAAATGCTGTCAGGCATAAAGAGGCTGTGGGACAGTAAAGGTAATATCACAGAGCCCCAGATCAGAAGAAAAGGATACTCTGAAAACAGCAGCAGCCACACCACTTTACAGAAAGCCTGCCTTTCTGACTTGTGTGTTAAAGGGCAATGTTGCATTTCTTAAGCTTGGATAGCAAGAGAGGTGCAAGAACTGCATTTACAGGTGGAACCCTAGGCAAGGGGTTGATCAAAACAATTCCTTGCTCAATTTCTCTTTTGAACAAGCCTCCCATAATAAATTCTTAATCTTATTCTTTGCTTTGAGCATTCAATTCGTATGTTACACTAACAAAGAGGTCAACACACACTATTGTAAAAAGCAAAATAAAAGATTAAAAAAAAAGCTCTACTATTTTCACCTAGGTCAAAGTAATTGCTGGTGGCTGTGTGTCTGTTGCTTTTGCTCTGCAAATTTCAAGTGCCCATGGATAGAACTTGGGCAGAACTCAAACTGTACTGTAGACATTCAGAAACTATCAAGGAATGAAACTAATTGCATGATTTATTTGCCTTGTCAATACTGAAATAAGTAATTCTGTGTTTCTCTATCAGACTTCCCCAGTTAATACCTCTGTCCTAGGGTCCACCCACACAACTTCCTTCCTCTTCTGCTCAGTGACAACATTACTATTTGTCATCAGCTGTGAGGACTAACTGTATTGCTCTCAGTTAATGTTGTCCTCCACCATGTATTTCGATATACTTTTAAGAACCTGCTGCTTGCTAGTTTTCCTTTTTTTCTTCTTCTTCTTCTTCTTTTTTTTTTAATTTCTACAGCATCCCTCAGGTTTTCCCCTTTGACCCTTTTGCATTTTCCACTCATCCCCTTCAAGCTGAGCCTGCAGGTTTCAGCTTACTCCCATTATGCCCACAATTCAGAGCTCTAGCTCAACCCTCATAGTCCCATCTCTTCCTTCCCAGTCACAGGGACCAGGCCCAGATTTTTGTTTGCCCTGTGTCTCTTCCATCACAGCCATCACATGTGCTCCTATGGCTAAGTGGATGCAGAGACCAAACATTTTTCCTCTGGAGAAATCCATCTGGGCAGCAGTGAAGTTGAGCATTCAGTAAGTTTGCACAGCCACTGCATTAATCAGACTGATTTGGTACATCAATCTGGAGAGCCTTGGCTTTGCACACCAATGGTTTATTCCAAGCAGGCTGAGTCACACACTCCCAGGCTGTCCCTACAGGGATGAACCCTCCTACTTCTGTGGTGTGCCTTGTTCAGCTGGACTCCACATCTCAAAAATGTGACTGGCTTTTATCTACATTGCTACAAGTCCCATTAGCATCAGTGAGATTTATGCAGGTGTAATGATGAAAATATAGATAAAAGTAATTTGTTCTATTATTTTTTTTTTCAATAGAAAAGCCTACGGTACATTTGTTCTTTGATATGCTGGAAAGAATGATCAGTGTCTTTTAACATAAAAACTTCTATCTTCCCCCCAGGAAAACAACTGTGAACAGCTGAAGCACAGGGATTTCTGTTCCACAAATTAGTCACATCATTCTATGCATGATTCAATAAGACATCCTCAAAATAGAGCAAGAGGATCCAACTCCATTATTAGCTAGCTAAGAACAGGCTGAGCAGAATAGCTAAATATGCTTTTAATTTAAGAGGAATATTTGATCAGGGTCAGATGCCTTGCTAGGCTCTGCCAATATTTTTCAATGCACTGCAGTGAGTGCCTTCCAATACACCTTAAAGTATCCTCTGCAGTGACTATTTAACAAAGCAAGGACCTACACCCAGCTGTCAGCACAATACCATTGCTTCCCCTGGCTCATCCAACCCTGGAGAAGACTTACTGCAAACAGCAGGAATCCCACTGGTCCCCTGTCACCTGGATTTATTTGGCTTCTGACTGACAGCACAACCAGAGCAGAGTGCTACATGCTAAGGTGTGCAGATAGAGCCACATTTTCAGATCTTATCTCCATCACAAACTGTACTTTAACACCTAAGGGAAGGAAGAAAACTCCCAAAATATCCAGCAAGTTTCTATTTCACAAATAATTTTAACAGGAGTAGTGAAAGCTTCTAAGTTTGTAACATCTGGAGTCATGAACACCCCACTAACCTATTATATAATTTTTATTCATTTACTCTCAAATTGTTCATTTGAGACTTGCAGCACAGCACAAATACACTGTAACAGCCAAGAGTGAGTAAGTTAATGACAATATAACCATTTCAGCCTGCCTTCTATCTCATTTGATCTTTTATCATCTTAAACTCCTATTGGGATAATGCTGCATGCTTATCAAATGAGACGAAGGCAAAACAGCAGGTATTTTCTCTTGTTTTCAAATTCAGATGATAAATTGTTTGAACCTCAACACAGTGAAGCAGAGATTATGAAAATGGTGTGAGGAAAAAGCCTCTCAAGTCCTTATAGAGTCAAGCACATATGAGAGCATATTCTGGCTTTTGATTATCAGTCACACTGATGTCCCTGTGCAAGGTTTTTGGCAGAGATGATTTTCATGCTTTGGGATATACGCTTCTCTTTTCAGAACTTTTCCAGCTCCAGTGATTAGTGACACTGGAAGTACTGAACTGTTCTACAGGACTTCTTAAGGTAGAATAAACAGGTAACTTTTTATCAACGGGGGTCCCATATGCTAGTGGTAACTACAGTTTCATGTCCTACTGCACTTGTACTTTATGGGAATTTTCCCTTTTTTGCAGACAGATTCAAGCAAGTATTTCTGGTCCCGCTGTGTTTTTCTTGTCAAACTCCAGTGCTGACACAGGAAAATAGCAAAAGTAAGATGCTTCACTAGAATCCTGTCTGACAATAATAGAGACATTTCTTCAAATAGAAAGGATTGCTAACAGATCTCAGTCTTATGCAATTTTGGTAACTTACCTATTCCTTTTATTTCAAGACAGTCAAATTCAGAAGCAGCTTCTCTAAAGAAGTTTCTGGAATGAAAGTGTCCTAATTTCTAATATTATACATGTTACTGGGATTGACTGAAACACTTCAGAGAAGAATCAACTGTGTCAATGTACAGCACTACAGTTCAAGAAGACAGACTTAACTTTTTCAAAGAGAAAAGGTGGGATACTTGTGAACATCTCCCAGCCATTACGAAGCTGCTGCACTAAAACATCTAGAAGAATAAAACATGATTCAGAAGGAAATAAACAGGTCTCAGCCTAGTCCTGAAGGATTTCAGTATCAGAGCAGAACCCAGGAAAAAACATATAAAGTAATATTGGGAAACAAAATTTTATGTTGAAATATAAAGTTGATGCAATAAACCTCCAACAATTTTTAAAAACAAAAAAATGGTTCTGCATTTTTTCAAACTGGAAGATATAGGAAGGGAACCAACAGAGACATCTTCTGTATCAATGATCTTTACAATTATTCTTTTTCTGATGCACATTGCTGTCAATAACTTACAATTTTTTTTCCCCCTCAAATCTACATGGCACTAAATAAAGTAGAAGATGCTAGAAATCAAGTTTTACTGCTTAGGTGATCCTATAAGCTCAGTTCAAAACAACCAGCATTGCTGAAACTGATGAGCAGTCTCAGATCTAAGAATACTGAAGAATTCAGTCAGTGATTTAGAGATAGCTGCTAGTTAAACCACACCAAAAAACTAGACTGTTTATCAAATGTGTTTATCAAATTATCACACAAAACCTCTTCTTCCTGTTTTACCTTTTGTGCTGCAAGTTTTTCCCTACTCTTGTTGCTTATGCTGGCATCCTCTATTTCCCTACTCTTTTCTTCTCTCCATGTTTGATTATAACACGTGACTTTTCTAACGCATTAGGTAGGAAATAAAAAGGAAAGGATATCATATAACAAGAGGCTTGACCACTGAGTTGGACCAAGCAGCAGATTCATGGTGCACTCACGATGACAAGACACCTAGATCTTGAAAAACAGCTATTATGAAATAACTGGGCATTTGAGCTCAAAACTATTATGGAGTTTCAATCTGCTTAGAGCTAAAAATTCAATTTTGAGGAGGTGGTCACAGACAGCAAGCTGCTGGAGGCTAAGCTGTGGACAGGGTATAGATTTTAAGCACTATTATGGACAGGACATAACAGTTCAGTACAGGGCAACAGACCAATAAAGAAACTCTCTTGCAGCAGTATTTAATAACAGGCAAGGAGACACTTGGTCTTACAGCCACACAATCATATCCAGGAGAACCCTGTTGTCTTATGTGATCACATGGACAGACAGGGATCCTTTGAAAGGAATTCTGAAGTCAAAATTCAATTTACACAGCTGCTTTTTTGCTCTGCTGTGAATGTATTCTCCTTGAAGTCAAAATAATTATAAATGTGCACATTTTCTACCTATTTTTTTCAGTTTAGCTGTATTTGGATTTCCCAGGGCAAGTGAAAGAGGCACACCCTGCACTGCAGGAAACAAAACAGCACGACTCACTCCAGCTTTGGGCTATGGAAACATCTCCCAAATTGTTGGTTCACCACAGAGCAACACCCCTACTATTTCTCTATGTTTACTTTTAACATATACCATTCACTCCAAAGACCAGATGAAAAAAGGACAGTTTCAAGTTTTATATCTAATATGCATAAAACATATGCTACTGGATAATATACATCTCTACCAGTGTTATCTTAGCACTTCAGAAATCTCTGCTGATTGCAGAAGAATTAATATTTTCTTTGGTGACTGATACCGAATGCCTACAAGAATGTTTTTTTCTCAACATTAAGAGTATCTATGTGGTAAAAATAACATTGACAAAATTATTATAGTGAAAATATAAGAAACAAAGAAAAAGTTCCAATTTTTTTCACTGGTGCATTTAAGACACCTACATTAGCAGGTTAAATCCACCCTCAGCAGTTGAACAGCAAAACCAAGTTGACTTTCTGTGCCTGTGTCCCTTAATCTGCCAAAATGGACAGCCAGATACTGCCACATGGGAACAGTGCCTTGGTCATGCCAACTCCCAAACTACCCTGGAATCACTTGAGAGTACACTAAATCTGCCAAAACTACATCAGGAAACATTTAATAATTTCACTGTGTAAAATGACTGAGATCATGTTCTAGCATCTATCCCCAATGGTTTTCAATTTACAAGTGTGGGCAGAGGCTTCAACTCCTGCAAAGTCATTGTGGAGACTGTGTGAGAGATTAGCTTCAGAACTGAAAAGTGATGGGTTTGCAGAAGAGATTCTTCTTTACCTGTCAAGACAGCTGAGCAGTTTTTGAAACATGATTTTCACCTCTATTATACTCCAAGGAAAGGATTTGCTGTTTCATTCTGCTATTTACCAACAGTGCTCTGCAGTATTATACATCAATTCTACAAAGGTTTCTCTTTCTATCAAAAAATATAGTTCTAATAATCTTCCTAGACACTCTTCTATAAAGTATTAGGATTACATATATATGGGAATTTCTCAGGACAGAATTGCAAAGTCTTTCCTGAGAAATTTCTCTTATAAGGTTTGAGATTCAGTCCAATGTACAACCAAAACTAAAGCAAATGTGGTCTATATCTTTATGCAGGAAAACAATCAAGCAAAACTTCACAGGTTTTACCTTCAGTTAAGCTCTGAATACCTACAACATTTCCCTTCTATAAGGTTATAGCACTGGCATAATTGGTTAGTGAGTCACACTGGTTTCCAGTCTGTCACAGCAAGAAAGTTTTACTGAAGGTGCATTTATACATTTAGCTTACATAGCACAGTGAAACATAAATCCATGATAAATTCGTTCATATGTCTAATCAGGTTTAAATAGTTTCTGTTGACCATGAAAATAAATCTTTGTGAGTCATCTCTTTTCTTTCAGCAAAGATTTTTTTAGTCTTTTTCCCCATGCTGAGGACAAATAGCAAAGCTGATTTAAGAGGCAGAAAGGGCTTCCTACACTATTAACAGGCGTGTGAAAGATGATGCTTAAAATCTGTCATTCATTTCTAGGTGTTCAAATCTATGGCTAGGATGATAAAATTAAGGTAAGAGAACTAATGTTTTAAACAAATCATTTAATCTATGTTGCATCTCTAATTTGGGTATTTTAAGGAAGGAGGGTGCTGAACAGCAGGAATTCTAAATTTGAATGTTTTGACTGTTTTTTTTTGCCTGCAACTTCAGTTTGAGATATATGAAAGGAGGAATACAACTGCTTCTCATTAATGACACCAACTCACATAGTCTCTTCATGGGATTAACCAAAGTGTGAGACATAAATCACAGGCAACTGCTATTCCTTTTCAGCTAAATAATGCCAGTTCATTAAAAACGTTCACCTAACACACTGATACATTTTTTAAAAACCACGAAACTAGTTTGAGATCTGATCTGTTCTGATCCCAGCTGTTCTTTGAGCAGTACACACAGTATGTGGGTATATCTATACAAGGGGAATGCGTGCACATATAGATTCCCCAATCACAAAAAAACCCAACCAAACAAACAAACAAAAAGCACCTAAATCTGATTTTAGCTGCTACTAGGAACAAAAAATGTAGTGCTGCTTTGATTAGGTAGAGAGCTAACCAAAATAACCTATCCAAAACTGCATTGTCTGGGATGCAGTCTGTAGTAACCTGGAAATTGTATTCCAACAGTACTATCAGTAAAACACCTTCTCTTTAGGAGTCAGATTTTTAGAGAACTTCATAAAATGCAAGGGAAATTCTATTTAAATCTGAAACACACTACTTTTTCCTATGTAATTCCATCAGGGCAAATGACAATGCTGGATACAATTCTCATATAAATGCCTTGAATACATTTGTTGTCTTTTCTGTTAATAGATACAATGTGGACACTTAGAGGAATAAACCTTTCTATGAGAAATTAGGAGCGAATGTAATTATTTAATCTTAATTGTTTTCTTTTGCTATCTTTTTAGAAGATGGCCAAAGTTTTGGAGCCTCTTCTTCAGAAGGAAGTAATTTTCTTTCCCAAGCAGCAAATAGGAGAACTGAAACTGAAATCTTTTAAACAATATATTGAATACAAGCTTTTTCTCCTTGGCTGTTAACTTGCATTTGTAAGGAAATTTTTATTTGAATGCTACTTCAGATTTGTTAAGAAGTTCATTGTATCTCATAAAGACAATATTAGCACAGACTCACTTTTTAAGCAAAAATAGCACTGCACTGACAGGGAGAATAAAGAGACGAAACCCATACTGTTTTGCCCCCAGTATCAAGAAAAAAGAGACTTTTGGAACACTGGAGATCACTAAAGACTAAAAATTCTATTAATCATATATTTACCTTCTGCATTCCTAAATCTTTGCTGGCAGAAAGGAGTAAATAATTCATAACCCAGGTGCAAATCTCTTCCTCTCTATAATAATGCTACATTTTTCTTACTGTTCCAAAGAGCTGAAGGACGTGGTTTTGCTCAGTGCAGTCACAGTAATTGTCAGTTTGCCAAAGATCAAAGATGCAGCTCTCAGGATAAGCTCTGTGAACTACTCTCAGGACTCCCTGAGCAGAAGAGTAGTTCAACTACACTGTCAGCATCACTTAACCATGAGCTAAGTCTCTGACAGATGAAGAAAAAAGAAAAGGCAATTTACTTCCTGACCTGGACTGAACTATCAGATACATATTATTTTTTTATAAAGTCAGTCTTTCCTGTGTTGCAGACTATGTTCTCTCAATCACACAATCTGTAGTGAGGAAGCATTCTCATCAGAGTTTCCACTACAATGCCTTGGGACCTTCTACAGAATCTGCCAATTCCTGAAACTTTGGAGTCTCTGGATTTGAGATGTTTTAAGTATGAGTGTTCTCAAGCACATGTTTAGCAAGCCACATATGCAACTGCCAAGCAGAACAGCAATGGGGCTTTTCCCATTTTTGGTGGTAATTGCAATGACAAGTGGAATGAATGCTATTTTTAAATGCTTATAATTGGGGAAAGAAGGTGTTTTACTATGAAAAATCAAAAAGATATAAAATAATTTGAAGCAGCTAAGATTTTGTGGGAAACATTCATCTATTATTATTTTCTCCTGAAGAAGCAGCAAGCCAGTAGCAATGCTGGAGTATTTCCTTCCTTCCCCAGGATGGGACACAGAAGGTAGCAAGTGGGTATGAATCTCTCACTGGGATGGTGGAGAGTTATCTTTGCCTACAGTGTATTTTTCTACTCTATTATGTACACTGTTTATTTTGCACACTGGAAGGAAAACAGTTTAAGAAACATTTCAATGTTTCAGCATCTCGTGGTGCCCTTGCTTTAGATAAACACTGCTCCAATTTTCCAGAAAAACCCTATATTTTGAAATAACTTCAAAATGTTAGACAACACTGACTGAGGTTATGCTGGGGGCAATGCCAGCACCTCTGATTTTACACTCTCTTTATAAGAATACAGTTCTCAACACAGATCTGAGACACATTAAATCCTGGTATTGCTCATATTTCTGGCCATGTTTTTTTTAATCACTAGGAAAACCAGTAACACTTATTCATATGCTTCAGGTGTTTGGATTGAATAGACATTAGCCAGAGGCCAGATTTTCATATACAAAAATCTACAGAGCAGCCAAAAAGCTCATAGGTTGTTAATGAGAAACGTTTCATCCTCTCCAAATGCCCATAAAGTTAGGCCTTAAGGAATTCTGCTTCCTTTTTAATTTCTAATAAATGCTAATGCTCTTTAATTATATTGCAACTCACCCCACATTAATCCCATTGGGAATGATACTGCCTTTCCAGGTAAGGGAGGGGTGTCAGCACTCACAATCCTCTCTAGCACTTGCTCATGGCCAGTGGATATGAAAAAGTGCAGCCACTGTCCAAAAAAGTCTGAGCAGGCTGATGCTGTCCTGTTTTTTGGACAATCCTGAGCTTCTGTGGCTGTTAGACAGAACTTACAGGCTTTTGGTAACTAAAAAATTTTGCTTTTTTAAAAAGAAATCAACTATTCTTGTAGCTTTATTCTCAGTTACCCTTTATTAAAAAGTTATCATTTCACATCATCTTGTCAGAGCCTGGTGTACACATGGAAAGGAGTCTGCTTGTTTCTTTTCAGTACTATTCAATTTTGTGTTTGTTAAATCTGCTATTAACGCTCTGCTACTGACAGCTTAAATAAAATCTATAAAATACAAAAGCTGCAGTTAAACAGCAAAAACAATTTAAAAATTATCTCTGCTGAGCTACAGGCATCTCTTGTTATCTCATTAATGTACACAGGGGACAGGGTTGGCTTGTGCACTGTTTATGTACCATGTGGTTCATAATATCCTTCCTACTCTCTTAGAACATAAGAGTTGGTTAAAGCAAGCACTCTCAATTCCCTGAACTACCTCCCTTTGGTTTTGCTCCTTGCATGAATTGTTAATGATGGCAGATATGAGATTCAAACAAAGCTAAAGACACATGAGTGCAGGTCAGCAGCTGTACTTGTCAGACAAGAATGCTCGTCAATGCAGACAGAGTATTTTGGTGCATGAAATAATAAATGACATTTCCCAGGTATGGTGCACAGTAATGAATCATATGCAGAACACTGTAGAAACTGTAAAATATGATAATCTCCCCAAGATGGAATTGTTCACAGATAATGGAACTTTCAGTGGAAAAATAATGGGTTTACATTTGACCAATAATGTTCTCTTGAGTACAGAATAATTTAACAACTGAAGAAGCAACAGACAACCTGAGGGCAAGGATAGAGTTCTCTTCCAAACACTTGCTTCCATAAAGAAGACATTACTTAATTTAGAAAGCATCCTCTCCCTCCCATTCACTCAAATGATTAGCTGCATATTTTCACTAAAATACACTGATTATAAGTTATTTTTCAAAAATGAATAAATCAAATCACAATAGTAGAAAAATTAGAGCAACATTTATTGAAATACTGAAAAAGTATTTTTCAGTATGAAAGTATAACTTCTACACATCTATCTACTCAAAATGGCTAAATATTTGCAGAATTCATAATGTTGCTGAAATTATGTAAGCTAAAGTAACTTTATCCAGAAGAGTTATCAAATAAAGTTTTTCTATGAAAACAAACAACAGTTTAGGATAAGGGCACTATAACTGCATTGCTTAATGGCTACTGCTCTCTATGTAAACAAGGAAAATAAGCAAAGTGGACTTTTACCCTTATTTCAAAGCATGTAGTAGTTATTTTATCATATGAATTGAGCAAATAAGCAAAGGAAGCAGCCAATATGTTGTAGCAGTTAAAGTTTAAACAGCAACTTAACAGTACGCATTTAGCTTCTTACACATTTCTTCTTTTTAATCACCTCTGGCTTCCTTGACCTCATGATAATAAATAAATTAGTGTCTAGTGACAAGCATATGTTTAAAAGCACAGCAGGTGCTGCTGTCAGCAAAATTTTTCTCATGCCAAGTTTTGCCCTCCTACCTTGATTTTACCTTCAGCTGTTTACCATGCTAACTACAGAATATGCTTCTTAGATCTGGTCGAACTCCTTTAAAAGGCATTATTCCCTAACCATGAGTGGCAGTCTTTGGTTGCCAAATTTAACAGCCCAGGCTTCCCCTACACCTACAGAGCATCCTCAGGATGATTCAGGGCCCCTAAATCAGACTACTAACCATCCCCCCTTGGAGAGTATTGGGAACTTGAGTGCTTAATTAGGCATTCATGCAATAGGTATCTAAAGTTTTATGATTGAAACAGCTTGATTATAAGTGTTGCACTGAATTCAATGGAAATTACTTCTCCAATGCCAATTGTCCAATGCTTTTTCCCCCTCATCTTCACAGAGCTTTATAATCTCTAGCCCATTCTTGCACTATCACTGCAATACGTAAAAAATGAACCTCACAAGCCTCAGATTTTCTCTCCAGCACTATAAACACAGTAACAATATAAACTTTCAAGTTCACTTGACAACGGAGTATTTTTGAAGGACAGTCTTGATTTTTTGTCTATAGTGTGAATAAAAGAAAAATCAAGATATTTACGAGCAAGTAATTGTCTGTTTTGGGCTACATTACGATGTGGTACAGAACATTAGGCTTCGCAACAAGATTAAATGCCTTTGATTTCTCTTTTGGCATTCCATACCCAATGGAGTATGGATAGCAAGTTTCAAGTTCTAATTTTTGCCATATAAGATCATTTGAATTTTTCCACCCCATTGTAGTATATATTTCATTTAATAAACCTTATAATTAAAAAAAAAAAACCTCGTCTATTCAAGGATTACAATTCAGAGGGGGTTTATTTAATTCCAAGAGTTTTAACATCTGTGATCTAAGTTGCAGAGAGCTTCAAACGTAGCTATTGAAGTAATACATGGCTTCATTTACAAAGGAAATTGGATGCCTAATGCATTTTGCAGTGCAATAATAATGAAGCTGTAGTATTTGCATAAAGCAACCCACAATAATACTAGGTGCTGGTCCTGTTTGAAAAAACTTCTTTAGACTTTTCCTAGCCCAGTATGGACCCATTATTCCATCTGGCTACACATTAGCATAGAGATCAGTGAAGTCCTCACCACAAAGAGCCACATTTGGGGAGGACTGATACCTCATCTGTGCCTGAAGCCGAATGCATGGGGAGAAGGTGCTTTTTAATTTAACTGTTGGTGTGGACTGTTAATGGAGAGCAGACTGGCCAGAAAGGACTGATGACAGCATCAAATATTAATTCCCTTCCCTACTTGGGGAACTTCTCTGCATTCCCTACCCTACTTGGCATACAGCTGGCACAGCTGCTTGGAGCAGGGCATGGGACAAGGCTCACCAGAGACCCTGACAGCAAATTTCAAGCCAGTGTTTGCTGGTGTCATTCTTTCGACTTTGCTAGAGCTATTCCAGTTTTATTTCAGCTAAAATAAAAATAATTATTATTATTTGGCTGTTTGTCCATGAGTGTAATCAGCGTATGGGGCACAAGCCAGTATTTTGGAAAAGCCATACACGTCCAAATGCAAAGCCCTTGAGGGAGATGGTGGCTGTTATCAGCACAGTACTCATTGGACTGCACAGCTGGGACTATGGAACATGTTTGAGTTTTGCTTTCCAAATGGTTTTGATTGGTCTGATCATTCTCTGTTTCAGAGGATCAATATCTTTATCTTAGCAACTCATTATTGGCTAGAATTATCTCATCCTGAAAATCGTGACGATCACCTTTTCTTCTTTTGGGCATTTATTTATGTAGGTCTAATTCAAACCTAGGAGGTGAACTCCAAATGGTGTTACTGTAACAACAAGCAAAGCAAAAAATTTCAGGGTTTAATCTGCTCAAGAGAGAAACACTCTCAGAGTAGAACCATGTCTGGAAAATATCTGTTCTATATCTGAGCATCTGTGTAAGCATGCAGGAGGTAATCTGTGCTGAGTTCAAGTTCATTACCAGCTCATTTCAAGTTTTTTTACATTGAAATTAAATTGGGACTGAAATGAGTTTTGTTATCCCTATTGTGCTGCACAAAAGAAGATTCTTTGTGACAGCAGGAAGAATGATTGCCTTTGGGACAGAAAACATAAAATTTGAGATACATCTGTCACAAAATGATTTTTAAAGTCAGCTAAGCCTACAAATACTTTTTGTAGACTACAGTGCTCAGCACTCTCATGCCGGTGAATACCCTTGGTGTGAAAGTGAGAAAATGTGTCTGATTTGAGAAATGCTACTGCACTTAAGTTTCCCTGAAAATCAAGAACAAGAGCTTGATCACATTCTATGAAATGACCCCATTTTCCAAGAGCTTCTATCCCACCAAAATCTTAATCTACAAACAAGTATTATCACATGAAGATAACAAATCTACAGGGCAACACAGGACATGAAAGTCTCAAGTGTTTTAATTGCCTTTTAATTGCCGATCAGAAGCCACAGTGATACAGAAGAAAGTATTCTAAAACCATTTCCCTGTCTTGGAAAATATTTGAAATGTTATTAATCCATTTTAAATAATTCACTTCACTAAGCCACATAATAATAAACAATGTGACAAACTAAAATGTACTAATTCCTACATTTGTATATTTGCATATAATTATGTGTGTGTGCATATTATGTGCACTATCACACAGATCAACATACTTGGGAGGCAAAGTTTTGATGTATGCAATGTTGTCTTGACAAACATCACCAAAAAGTGATTTCAATCCCCTTTAGCCAGAAAAATATTTGATTAACTTTTGATCTACTAGATTTAAATTATGCAAATTACAGTCAGACAGGCAATAACCACAGTCATAACAGAATATTCTAATTCTTCTGTAGAGCAAAGACAGCATAGGACTGTATTCACACTAAGGGCTTCATGGAATTGTGGATGCCTCATTCCTGGAAGTGTTTAAAAGCAGGTTGGATGGGGCTTGGAGCAACCTGGTCTAGTGGAAGGTGTCCCTGCCCATGGCAGGGGGTTGGAATGAGGTGATTGTTAAGGTCCTTTCCAACTCAAGCCATTCTGTGATTCTAAGAAGGAAGGTACTTTTCCCTCTGAGAAAGCGCAGAAGGATGTAAGTTGTTACAAGAGCATGAGAGTATTTATAGAATGCAGCAATGAAACTTTAAAGGGGAAAAACAGTCCTACAGAAGCAAAAGCAAAATCCCTTTACCTGGTAGCACATCTCAGGCAGCTTGCACTGCACAAGAGAAAACATTAACAGCATCATAGTGGTCTGATATGTGCTAACTCACTTAAAAAATATATTCCAAAAGCACCTCCACATGACAAATTATCTGCATCTGTGTAAAAGGAATGTCAAACTAATTTTAAAGTGACTGTCTACAAATTTGCTGACAAGACCATTGTGGCAGCAAATTTTTACAGAGAAAGGTGACATAGGGAGCATTCTTCTCCCTGAGGCAACCACATAGCAGGAAAGCAAGAGAGGACTTTATTCAGGATGATGTTGGGGGAAGACTATCCATCAACACTCAGAAGCTTACACACCAGTTCAGCAGTGTCCAGAAGGCAGAGAGCTCTGAACTCTGCAGCCAGTGTTGCTGCATTTGCTGTGTGTCAGCATGAACCCAAGCAGCAAAAAGGAGTGTGCAAAGAGAATTGGTAATATGCAGAATAGTGAATGCCAGTAAGGTAACGAACATTATTTACAAGCTTTGCTATTGCACACTCAAGTACAGCAACAGAACTCTAATTTAAAGGAAAACAGCCTATGAGAAGAGGCCCTTTTAAAGAAAAAGTAGATTCAAATTTAATTTCAAAGGAAGGACTATGATGTCATAAGGGACTTGGCACCTCTATACTAGCTTTCTTCCACTTTAAAACTGAAAGAGATGCACATGCATTTCTTTCTCTTGCCCTTTGCTTGTCAATTATAAGCTTTTAATATCAAAAACATTTGACTTTAAAAAGTGCAAATGGAACATTCTAACCAGTTATAACCAATATTCAAAGCAGACTCTTGTGGATTTTCAGAATCATTTCATGGATCTTTGAGAATGAGATGTTGTTGTAGCTACTTGACTCTTCCTGATGCTACTTTGATCACTTCAAAACCAGTCAATAATGCCTCTACCACAGTGCCTGTTTAGCCATTTTTATTTGCTTTCCTGAGGCTTTCAACGTAACAGTCATTTAGCAGAAATAAACTTAGGACAGAGACCATGTCACTCTTGGTTAAACTACATAATCTAAAACCCAAAACAAACAAAAACCAAAAACATATAAAAAACATTCCACAACAACCTACTCTGGACCTTACCATCTTCTACTCACCACAAGGCAGTTTGTTGGAAGTTGAAAACCCTTCTGTGCCGATTACTTTGTATTCTGTAGATGCTCTGCTGTCAACAGTTATGAATGAGTTTCAAAGGGATTTAAATAAAAAAATCACCAACTTTGGAGCATTGAGGAATGATTTTTGCAAAATGAATACAAAACCCAACATTATTTTGACAGGAATTATATATTTTCATCAGACTTGTCAGTTCACCCAAGACACAAACTATTAACCAGATGATCCTATGACAGGGTTTTATAAAATACATGACTCTGTGATCAGATTACACCTTAGCCTTTTCAATGTTTTAGTACCCTAAACAAGTTCCTCAAATCAGAAAATGCTGACTGGAGTGGGGCTGCAGAGTAAATATATTTTAAAGCCAGGTGTATCTCACTGATCCACTGTGGATAATAATTAGCTGATGCCTTTTTACCCTGTCTTTTTCAAGAAGCAAAGGGTACATTCTAGCTCTTTGTGTGAGGGGTAGGAACAGGAATCTGTTCATTCCTTCTTTGGGCACAGAGTTCAGCTAAATTGAAATGAGGGTAAGAAGCCTCAAACATTACAATGCTCTCACAAGTGTAAGGAAATGTGCAGTCAAGGGGGAGGTTGTAGCTTGAAATTAAAGCTGATGATATGTCAGGAAACCCATGTGATGAATGAGAGGAGCTGAAAAGGAAGATTTCCTATACCTGTACTACACAATAGTTTCACAGAACAATAAGTGAAGTTCCCGAGTACCACAAGCAGAGGCATCATCTGCCTCATTAACAGGTAACCTAATTAGGAGGCTGGGTCATATACCAAAGTATTTTGTCCCTTAACAAAAGAGAGAGGGAACAGTGATTCCCATCCCATCCTCTGACCTCCGTGGTCTAAGGGACTTTAAATCTTGTCTAAGCCTTCCTGGAATCACAAGACTCTGCAGAGGTAGAAGCTTGCTCTGGCACTTTCCTGGGGCATTAGGAGCACCTCCCACAGAGGTGATAAGCCAGGTGCTTTTCCCACTGCTGGAAGACAAACACACATGGCAACATCCAGGCTGGGGACAGGAGACAAGCTGAGAGGGAAGTAAGCCCAGAGCAGGGCACAGGAATAGCACTGCAGATGCACAGCCCCAGCAGTGCCCAGTGATTTTGGCATTAGGGGTATGTTTGGAACCACAGTACAACTACAGCACCACTAAATCCCAGGGCTGCAGAAACTACTTGAACTGTTCTAGCATTAGGAGTCAACTGTGGACTGTGCACTTTGGGAGGAATCCAATATTTCCTTTACATTAAATTCCTTATAAACACATACTACCTATTCATACAAAATGTAGTAGAGACTTCAGCTATTAAAAATGCAAGTTCCCAATATTATCTCCCTAATTTATCTCTGGATCATCCAGAGAATGGGATAGCAATATAATGCTGCTGGCTCCATTTCTGGGTGTAGTTCCAACTGATTGCAGATTACATCACAAAAGTAGGAAATACACAATAGTTACATAATAATCCAAACAGAAACTCCTCTGGTCACTCCACTGCAAACAGCTACCAGGACTTGTACTGCAGGTAAGCAGTGAGACAGAACTTGTTGCTGCCAGCTATTGCAGTGAAAGGTCACCAGTGGCTGTAATGATAAGGACACACTTATGAAATGTCCCTCACCAGACCAGAGGTGCCACAGAAAATAACAATTAGAAAGTACTACTTCAGCAGCAGACTGAAGGGAGAAAACTCCCATACATCAAAGATAGTTCCTCAAATGGTGGTTATAAAATATGGGGGGATTACAACAACAACACGGAGTTAAGTCTCTCCTATTTTGGTAGCCAATATGATTTTAGATTCTTTCCCTAAAGAACCCGAGATAGAACATTTCAGATCCAGTGGCTGAAGTTGAATAGGACCATAACTATTTGAAAGCACAACTGTATAACAGAATGTGCCAGGTTGCCTTATCAATGCATACTAATAATAATAAATGGAAAAAGAGAATATGGAGATTGAATGCTGGATTCTGTCATGCCATGTATGTAACAAGCACCAGGCCAGTCCCCAGAGATGGTAGCTGGCCCTGAGCCTGCACAGCATCCCAAGGGATGGAACTTACAGAAGAAAACTGAAACTGGGGCGCTGAACAAGAAAAGATGATTATCCAAGCATTCCTACAAAAATAAACTAAGTTTATGAAGGGATCACAGGAGTCTAAAATGAGTGCAAAGATAAACCTAGAAGTGTCTGTTACCTGCTTCCTACATAAGCCAAACAGAGCTGCAGCTCAACACACTATCGTCTTTCTCCTGAAGAAAATAGAAGAATCTTCTGTTACAAAATCACTTTTTTTGGAAGAGCAGCTGATTGCCTCTCCTTTTTGTGCCCCCTCCAACCTTTGGACAGTCTGTAGGTTGCTGGACACAGACAGGAAGTTAGGAGCCCTCCCTGCCCAAGTTATATTACTCTGAGAAGAACATTGTTTTAGAGGTCAATAACTTCTAGAAGAGATTGAAAGTTTGATAGCTTTAACTGGCTATTGTATGCTACTACTGCCCTCTTACTCTCATTTCCTGCTTCCTTCTTATCTAAATAGTAGACTTGGCAGTGTTGGTCTTCCTGAGATTTAGCTGAACATGGGCATAGCCATGATAATTCAGCTGTAGGACTCAGATTTTCAACAGATAATAAACATGAATACAGGACTTTTCCCACACACTCTTCCAGGAAATCGTAACTAAAGTGAAATATAACAGGAAGAAACCTGGTAGTATGCAGTCTGGAGATTATGACACATCTGGTCTTTGATTTCTGGTAAGACCTAGTTTTTCATGGAAGCTCTAAATAAGCAATAAAGTATTGTGCAGTAATACGCAGTCTGGTGATTATAATACATCTGGTCTTTGATTTCTGGTAAGACCTAGTCTTTCATGGAAGTTCTAAATAAGCAATAAAGCACTGGAAAACGAGAAAATTTATTAAGTTTTCCATAAACAACTAGAAGAATCTCAAAAGTGAACACCAAACAATATTTTACAATAATCTAATTACTTGTGTGCTAGATATGTCTAATCAGAATGATTAGACAAAATATGCCTGCAAAATACATATGGCAAAAGTGATAGAAATACTTTCCATTAGAAGAGGTTTTTAGGAAGCATTTTCTTTTTTTTTTTTTTTAAATTCTGTAATTAATTAAATGCAGTGTTTAAATTCACTTCTGCACTATTAAGCATCCAAACACAGACTGTGGCACTAAATGGGAAAGCAAATTTATTGGATAAGGTTTTTTAATTTGGCCGGTTTTAAAAACTAAGTGACCATAGAGTGTACATGGTAATTAATTACACACATTTCTCACTGTCTATACTGAATAATTAAAACATTCACAGAGAGCAAAGACAAAGCTCAGTTCTCTGTACTCTCATTTGGATCAGAATATGACAAACACTAATTTGGGCTACTTAACAGATTGTTTACCTCATCAATATCTCAGTGAGAAAAAAATGTACAAATCAGAGCAGAACAACTCAGAGTAGGGCAAGTTTTTGATTGGAATTCCATGAATCCAGATCTTTGGAGAACTCTGGCACACACAGCCTAAGTCAAAGGGCAAAGGGGCTCCTCAGCAAAAAGATCACAGGGAATCAAAGGTTGTTTCTTGTCACAAAGCTGAAACCTAAATGTTGCCTAATGTTTTCTTTTTCAATTGAAAAGAACTTCCTTTAACATACAATAAAATATTGTACAGTTCAGTTGGTATATTAGTATGTTTTCCTATCATATAAAATTTACTGTCGAGTTCTGAGTCCTCTTGAAGCGCTCACCTTCGCTAAGTAGTCACTGAATAAGGAGCAGGTGCATTTCAAGGACTGACTCCCCAAACAGTGGTGTCAAAATTTGGACACAATACAGATTTCTATTGACTCTACCTTCCCTTCACGCACTGATAGGAAAACTAAGCATTATTGCAGAACTCTTGCTTACTGCCTGCTACATTGATGCAGACAGAGTCACTTCTCTAAATATTCCTTGCAAAGTGTGGCAAAGGTTTTCACTGTTTTCCCTTGACCACCCCTTCCTCTCAAGTGATTGGTCCAAGAATATTATCACAGGTTCCAGGGGAAAGATAATTATAATTAAGGCTACACAATGCTTTCCATTAAGAATGTACTGGCAATTGTTAGCTCATTTTGAATGGGAAAATTAAAACTTACAATCCATTTAAAGAAGAAAAAAATTACAGCTTTTTTCCCCTTAAGTTTTTTTGAGAGAATTACTAGTACCTCCATGAACAGGATTTGATATTCTGCACCAAGACTCTCAAATCTCTTCCTAACAAAGCCTTGTTAAAATTCAGCATGTACATACTTTGACGATTCAACACATGCCAGGTCAAGGAGTTGGACAAGGCTTTTCCTTGCTGTTCTTGTCCCTGGCAGGGGATGACAACAGTAACATGAAGCCAAAACCATGAAGCAGGGGACTGGCTCTGGTGCTCTCTCTGTGCTGTGACCGAGGCCAGAGCCAAACTCTGAACAGGAGAAGAAAGAAGCAGCCACACGTGTCATAGAGGAGAAAGGAGGGAAATATTCAAGCAAAAATGTAGTAAAAAAGAGGATGATGAAAAAGATCAAATGAGACAGTTCTCGCGACTCTGACTTGATCAGAAAGAAGTATGAAACCAGCACTTAGGAAGAATTTGGAGAAATGAGGTCCAAGAGAATGAAACTTCGCCACTCAGCTAGAGAACATTCACTTGCAAAACATGAACTCAAACATCTGACCACAGTGAACCAGACAGAACTGGTTCAGATAGTGTGGGGCTATATTACAAAATAACTGCCAATTATACTTAGTTTGTCCATGTAGAAGTCTGAACCTCAGGACCTTCCAGAGTGTAAATGAAGTGTGCATGGGTTACTTTTATTTTTTATCTTGGTGTAAGTCTTTAAAAGCTGAGACTTGCTTTAAAGATACATTATAAAGTTCAATTCTGTGAAATTCAGAAGTTATATTAGAAAAGCTTAGCTTTATCACAGCCTTTTCAACTACTGTTTGATACTTTGCTCACAATGACTATCTATAATTTCCCTCCTCCTTTCAGAAGGGTGGTCAGAAATAGACCTTAATACCAAAAGGCGCCAGCAAGGTGTCAATGGCATTGACTCTCATTGCATCTTGTGGCCATCTCTCTCCATCTTGTTTTCTTTTCCTCTGCATATTGTGGATATTAAAAACACCTCAAAATGGTAATTTAGTTTTAGAAAACAAAATTAATGGCAGTCTGAACCTTACTGCTACTTAATGCCCAGGCTTCTATTGTACATCAAGTGTTGCAAAGCATCTACAGTTTCCACCTCAAAATAGAGATGTTAAGCTTCTAAAGAGCTATAGAATGATGTAAAAATCTATATTGGATGTCAGGCTCTCCTATTTTAAGTTTTGTTTGCACTGTGCTTATACTTTTAAAAGAAAAAAGAAAAGGTGGTGAAGGTCAGATGGGCTGGAAAAAAAGGTTAGAGGAGAATTTGTGCCTCTTCTATGCAACCCCCCAAGTGCTGCATCTCTTGCCACAAGCTCACAGGGGCAGAGTGAAAGCTGGGAGATGGGAGAAAGGCACAGAGAGATTTGCACATAGATCATCCCTGTCTCTATTCCTGCCCTTTGCTCCTACTTCCTAGTCCATGTCCAATTACAGCTCTGGTGCTTGGTACAGGCTCTTCCCTGGCCAAGGTCCACCCAGAATATCTCAAAGTCCCTGATTAAAGAGCTATTACACCTATTCCTCCTCCTCAACTGACTCCTCTTTAAGAAAAGCTGTCCTCAGAGAGCTCTTTAAAAAAAGAGATATTTTCTTCTTAATTGGCTCATCAAAAGCTCAATACTTGTTGCCCAGATCATTCATTCTTTGAACTTGTGCTTCAATGAGATTTTTGATAGGCAATTTATCTAAAATACCCTGAAATATCCATAACTATTTCAAGTAGAAACAGTGTGTCCCACATTGAGTCAAATTTTGTGTTCAATGTCAGAAATACGTGACAGGTGGTGTGCCCTGCTAAGAATGATGATAAGGCTGACAGTATGGAGGATTCACCATAGACAGTGGATTCCTAAATTTGTTACTGCTTTTATGGCTTTATTGGAAGCATGCTCCATGACAGGAGATTCTGAGGTTGTTCACTACCAACAGCCTCCAAAAGTGATCCTGTTACTGAAACAATAGGTTCAGAAAAAAGGAAAGAAATTATTATTATTATTATTATTATGATTTTTTTTTTTTTACAGAGATGCTTCATTATGTGCTGCCCACCAGGGTCCATTATCCCTTAATAGTAGCCAGCTCTAAAGATAAATAGAATCATGTGACAGATACTGCAATGAACTCAGGTAAATTAGTTTTGTGCTTCTACTGTCTCTTGGAATAGAATTACCACTGAAAGATAGGAAAGATTAATGTATCGTTGAAGGGAAAAATTAGAATATTGATGCCTGTAAAAAACAACCTGGAAGTGGAATTATAAACACTATTTTAATATGATGTGAATTACAAGCACTTGATACAGAGGGGATAATATATCAGTTTTCCTCATTGTACACTATGTATGTCACTAAGATCAATGGAAGTCACAAACCTGTATCAAGGAAATTATAATATGTGGAATTATTTATAGAATGGCTGCTTCAGGTACACACCAATTGTAGCATGATAATGGCCAGACTTATGACTGAGGAGAAAGCCATCTATTATGTACTGTAAATGATAAAGTGTGCATTCCCATCATTGCTTCGTTCACCACATTTTTCACAAGTGAAAGGAAGAACCAATAGAAGGATTCTTGCACAGCCTTTTTTTATAAAGAAGCAATAAACATTGTATAGTTTATCACTAAAAGACAACAATTCCACTTACAAACAAAGTCATTAAAAAACAGCTAAGGGCAGTATTTTCCAAAACAGGGTTATGCAATGTACACCAAAGCAAATACGCTGAAACTTTGGGAATCACTTCTGGATTGCTCAAAATTCTGGGGACCCCAAAGAAGCTAAAAAGCAGCAGCACACAGAAGTCCATCATCTCCAAGCTTCTGGTAGCCAGAAAGCATAAACCTGTAAGCACATGCTTCCCTTTTGCAAAAGTCAGCAAAGCTGTGTCAGCACTGGAAGGAAAAGAAAATGCCTTACAGCTACACAGGCACCTTTATAATTTTCATATCTCAAAATGATGGCATTTCCAATAAAGGCTGCTTTTGAATCACCATTTACTTCTACAGCTCACTTAGTTTCACAGCAGTTTCTATCTCCAACTGTTAACTCTTAAAAGAAACCTTTCAAAGATCAATCCAGTCTGTTAGGATTCTAGATGTTAAAATGGATTTTTTTATGTCTACTTGTTCTTTTGAAAGGCTTAAAAGCAATTTGTGGCAATCAGCACAAAAGGATTTGATTGACAAAGTTTAACAAAATGATCTAGAGAAGATTCATTGCGGAAAAAAACTGCTAAAATTACAAATTAAATGGCAAATAGTTTTTCTCTGTCTGCCCTTGAAAGAAAATAGGTTCTTTTAGATGTAAAAATCATTCTAAAAGCTTCTAAAAGTCCTAATGAAAATTTGAGAAATGCATAGCATTATCTTTCAAAACTGCAAAAGTAATCAAATAAAAAACCACAAAAAGACAAGTGCCACAATGGCTACAAACAAGTCTGCTGACCTCATTCACGCAAACCTCAAGAACACAGTTGTCAAACTTCCTGCCAAGTGAAATACAGGACATTTAGCTGTGGAAATCAAGGGGGGTTTTGTCCTCTGCTTTGCCTATCTACTCTTTCCTTCCCAGTTTGCTGTCTCAAAATGCCTTTCTCCATCTGCCACAGGAGCAGTGCCCAGCTGGAGGGTCCCTGCCAGGCCAGCCAGGTAGCAGTGCTGTGTCCCTTCCCACACTGCTCCAGAGCCACTCCTGCTGGATGTCTCGAGCACTAAAGATACAAAACCCCTCACCCAAAGACACATCTTAAACTGCCAGACCAACCCTCATTGGGAGAGTGCACCGTGGAGTGCAGTACTATGCTGCCATTTGACATTTTTACGCTTTGGTTCTGAATTTCTGGGCCTACATTGACCAACTTGGGAGGGGAAAAAAGAGTAATTTGGCTGTTTTGGTTTTTTTTTTTTTCTTTTTAAATTTTATTTTTAAACCTCTAGTTATATGAACAGTGTTAGACTGACAGCAACTAGCACAGTTAGAAGATTTATTTTTCTCTTATCCTGATGGTGCAGATTATTTTGTGTGGTACTGCCACTACTTGCAAAGCCTTTGCCTTAATCCTCAGACAGTCCAACCACAGATCCAAAGTTATTGCCTCTCATCCAACACATCTTTCACCTGCTTTGGTTCAAGTCTGAAATTCATTTACAGGGTAAAAGCTTTACAGGATAAAGCTTTTCACTGTTTGAAACTACAGCATAACCGATAGATTTCACATTTTTGTAATGGTGCTTCAACCTCATATACCCATCTGCTTATTTAATTTCTAAGTACTATCAGTTTTTTTTGTCTTTACACCATTCTTTTGTAACTTCAAATTACTGTTACCTGCAAATATAACTAATGTGTTAATCTTTTCAACTTTCAAATCAGTCACATGACACACTCAAAATCATTTATATTTTGATCTACAAAAATCTACTAGCTTTTTTACTAACAAGTTAGGGGCTTTTATAAATTATATTTATGTCTCTGAAAATTTTCCAATCCACTACTCTACTCAATGCTATTCTAACATATGGTGTTTGTTTTCCTGTGTCTGGTAACTTACTGTAGCTTACACACTTTTGTATTTATTGGAGACATAACAGAAAAAAAAAAGCATTTGAAATGCCAACAAATGAAATTTAACACAGAAAACTCAGAATTCATTAATGATAAAACATGTAGGTATGAAAGACTGCACAAAAGTCATTCACTCACTGAATTACTACAGAGACTGAGGGATTCATGCAAGGTAACAATACATCCAAAACAATACAGCTCAGTTCCACACACCACCTCTCACTGCATTAGCTGCACCCTGTGAACCAAACCTCCAACTGAGCCATCTCGGCTCATTTACTCCTTATAAAATAATTTTTTTCTTTAGAACAGCTATCTTTGCCAAAGGACAAAAGGACACTATATGGGTAAACCTACAGAACTAATCTAGACATTAAACATCTCTTTTGGCAATAATAAATGTGAAGGTCCAGAATTACCCATTACAGACTGTAAACATGATTGTGTACTTCGTATGATCTTTACAAATGCACCATACAAACAATTTGTGTTTCACAAAAGTCCAAGATAGGATTCAGTTACTTCTTTGCAGACTGACCAAAATATTTTCTATTAGTTTTGCAGTGATCTTTGTTATATATTATTCTAGTGTTGTGGAGAGATGTTTTAAAACTCCTATAGACAATATGATTAAAACTGTTATGATATGATTAAAACTATACGATTAAGCTCATTAAAACCAATGATGAAAGTTTCTTTAGACAATCTAGCTTCTAGACAATCTGGATTCATTTTGTGATCAAAACTTGTTTGCTCAATAAGGTTTTTTATTCATCACAGACTCAGGTAATGAGAAATCTTTACATCTTTTAATTACCCACTCCTGAAAACATCAGCCTCAATTTCTGCATAGTTGCAATTTAGAATAAAACATGTTTTAATTAACTTTTTTTCCAAAGAACAGTAAAGATTTTATCAGATATTAATGGTGAAGACCACCAGTCCAAACCTACTTGCATGTTTCTTTCCAATAACACAGACTATTAAGAATTGCCATCTGCAACAAAGGCTTCTTTTGCTTTCTCGCTATTTGTGTAAATGTTGTACAAATTACTTAATGGCTGTGCAATTTTTTTTAAAGATACCCTTAAAACTGAAGCATAACTTTTTTAAAAGCAACTGCTGTTCAGATTCTACAGCCTGTGAGCTGACCCTTGCAAGGTTTCACATATCTATCTCAGAACCTGTTAATTGCTGACAAAACACACAGCTGCAAAGACAGAGGTGACTTACCAGCGGTGGGGCAGCTGCTCAGCCAGGCCTGGGCTCTACTGAGCATTTAGAACCAGCTTTAACTTAGTGCTGGCTGTCCTGGTGTAGCTCAAAGAGCACAAACCCCACCTACCTCCTCATGCAATCCAGCGCCCGAATGAAGAAGTCTTTGTGCAGCTGGTGCTCGTCCCTCAGGATGGAGCACTGCTCCAGCGTCACCGACATGGACGTCCTGTCTTTGGCACTCTTGCAGCAGGTGAAGCGCACTCCGTTCAGCTTCCGGCAGATCTGCAACACAGGCAGCCCTGCAGGTTGGCACTCCTGCCACCCTGCAGCTCTGCAAGCCCAGCTGCATCCACACAGATACAGCATTTCTCGGGGAGAAAACATCTATTACAAGTTAGTCCCGGTACGTTCAATTCCTGAACTTGAAATAGGATTTTTATTACTATAAAATAAAATTTTTTATAACTATAAAAGAGACAGTTCCTTCACTGTTTCCTCACTCAATCTAGAAACCACCCTCTTCAATGAAAGCTTAATTGTCTGAATGAATATTAAAAAAAACAAACCTTGGTAAGTCTTAACTCGCAAACATAAAGGCAGCTGACTAACTTCTTGTGAAGGTATGGAGTCACACACATCTGAATGTAAATAGTTCTTACTTACAACAGGTAAACTGTTCAATGTATGACTCAATTAATAAACTTTAACACAAATGACTGCCATGGATTGTCTACTTTCACTTACACTTTGAACAAGTTATAAGGCATAAAGGAAACATGATATTTTGAGGATGATATCTTCCCTTAAGGATCTGTGGTTGTACCAGTCCATCAATTTATACTTTGGTTTCAAACAATATTTTACTAGAAAAAGAAAAATTTGAAGGAGAACTGCTGTGCCCAAGTGTGGGTCTTCCTTTCCGCAGATGTAATTTGTCCTGAGAAAAGGTAATACTTTGCTTACATCTCTCCCTGGAGAATCATAGGTATAACTGTATGAAACCCTAAAATGTTTGTGAGAATAGGGCAAGGCAATAAATTACAGCAGTAATCACAAAAAGGAACTTCCCACATTGGCAGTCATGGGAGAGCTCGCAGGGTGAAACTGGAACATGATCTCCACCATGTCAGTTCAGCAAATAAGCATTTCTTCATCTGTTAATTGCATTCTCAGAAATTCTATTAAAATCAATGGCCCAGAAAATACTTAGAGCCTTTAAGTTCTTTGTGATACCACGGTGAAGGCAAGCTCAAAAGTTTCATTTAGGGAATCAATTCGGTGAATCTTACTCAGGAGCCAAAGAGGTACAGGATAGTGAAGGAGAACCTATGAGTGTTTCTTCCATCCTATAATTTAAAATTTTAAAAGTTTAGTCTATTTAAAAATTTGAACAGTTGCACTGGGATTTAAATAAAGTACTATATAATAATTTTCTTAAATAATGATGTGAAAGAAGCTAACTGTTTAATTGAAGAGATTAATTCTCTTTCTACTAGTACCTCTGGAAGTCCATGAGTCATGGGGGCTATTTGACATGAATGAGTCCTAAAAAAATTAAAAATATAAAAAATTCATAGAAAAATAAAGTAAAAAAATCCCAGGTAGTTATTCTGGATGAGTGATGGGCTCTGATGTAGGGAAGACATAGGAGGAAAAGAAAAAAGACTTAACTTCTATGAGATTTATTCTTACAGTCCAGTTATATTGGGGATTACATACAAGTACAGATACATACGTGGAATCTAATACACCTACTGCAATAAAAAAGTGATATTGCACAGCTATTGCACTGACAAAGTTTTATTCTTGCATCTTTTTCAAGAAATAAATGGAACATAGTATAACAGTGTGTAGATCATTGGAATCAGAAATGCACAAAGTTAAAGTAAGGGAACCTAGAGAGAAATAGAATTCAGTGAAAGAGAAACCTGAAACATTTTGTATGTCCAAAGAATGCTTTTTACCCATGAAATTATTTTTAGGGTACCCTGAATAGATGGTAAAACACAATTTTCTATACCCAAAGACTTAGCACATTCTTTGTAACTCATTTTATACTATACCTTCTACTTATTTAAAAACAGTGTTTCATAGTAATTGCAGGACTTGTACTGCAAAAAAAAAAAAAACCTTATATTTTTACTTACAAAGGATTTATATTTCAATAACATGTGGTAATATTTATTAACCACAAGGCAAAATGTTATTAGCAATATGAAAGTTACAGCAGTGTTATTAATACAAAGATATAGTTAAGATTGTCTTTTCTCTGGTATTAATAAAAAATAATGGAAAATGTTATTAATAATTTTGTAACAAATATTTTTTTGCCTTGAAGGGTATATACATTTGAAAGTCTCCCAAAACACAAAGCCTTCACTTTCAGCGAATACCAAAAACTCCCTGCTGGTATAAGGGGGCAGAGATACCAAGGGTACTTTTCTAAATATAAGACAAGTAAGTACCTGGCTGAATTTCACATCCCTGAAAAGCTTGACCTCTTTATAAACATCTAAGAATTTTTTTCCTGGCCTTTTTTAAAAATATGTACATACAAACTCCACAGAATTGGGAAACAGAGATGAATTATGGAGAAAAAGCAGAGTAAGTATTAATCATTGTTAGATAAACAATTTTCTTTATGTTCTCCCTGTGTCCTATGTATGTCTTTTGCAACAGTTATTTGTGAAATTAATTAAATCAAAAGTTCTATGCAGTAATAGTAAAAAAAAAAAAGAAAAAAAAAGGCAGAGCAAGCAATCATGTCCCACATCATACCTCAAGGACACTAAAAAAAATTACTTTGAGTAATTTTATCTTGTCAAATAACAGATATGAAACAAGTTGCTCAAATTTAAGTGGGTTCTACCAGTTTAAAAAATGGGAAAAAGAAATTGCCTGCAATTTAAGTAGAGGAAGAAGAGATAAATTTATGAGTGGAATGAGTGACTATAAGAATGAATATGTTAGAAAACCATATCAGCACATCCACCTCCTTTAACCAGTGAGTTCTCCAATCATATCCCTAAAATGCACTGCACTTAGAGTATCAGCAGGCTTATGAAAATGAGTTTATCATTAGTTCATCAATTTCTTTGAAACAAGAGAGCTTACCGTTGCAGCCAGCCACATGATTTCTACATTCTTTCTCTTTTTGGCCTGGATATTTTGATGAAGACTTTCTAGCAACCCCTTTAAATCATTTTGTTCTTGAAAATGTGGTAAGCCTAGAAAAAAAGGATGATAAAGTTGCTCATTATGATATGGATGGTGATCTGGTTGTTCTGACTAAAGAATGTTTGTGGTGAAGAACAGGTCTATTATTTACAGCCTTGTTTGGGAACACAAGGTGGAAATTACCAGCTAAATATTTAAGGAATAAGCCAACCTTATGTCTTTCTGAGTATTAGGTTGTCCTCCCTAAGATCTTCATGTAGAGATTTAAAGTATCTTCAACCTTTATCTTATAAATGGATGGTAAAAAACAAAATCAAATCTCGTCTGTAGTTCTGTTCATTAGCTATTACAGGCATCCAATCAAAATCAGAAAAAAACCCTGAGTGTATTACAAACTGCTTTGATGAGATGATTTTTTTTAAAGTCAAAAATGTTGGTCGTGTTTTCAAATTGAAACATCAAATTTTTGTTTTGAAATGTGCCATAGTTTTTTATCTAATGTAACATAAGGGTTAAACAGCACTAAATAATCCCCTCTAAAAAGTATCAAAGTGTATTTCTTAGTCTGAAATTAAATGGGGCTTTATTTTGAAGTAGAAAATAATTTCAGGTTTACTTAAAACCCAAAATTTTACCTGCCTGTTCACATACGGCATCTAAGATGAAGTTTATCTTACATTTCTAGCAAAAATTCAAGAGTAGGCAATTTAATTTCCCCCTCTGTTTCATATATATATATAGGAGGGATTTTTCAAATGTTGTATTTATCTTCACTAGTTTTGAAAATCAATAAAAACAAGCAAAATGTGTTTCCTGAAATTATTTATTCTCATGGTGATGAAGTAAAAAATAAATAAATAAATAAATAAATTATAGTTATCACACAAAAAAAAAGAAAGGGCTCAGAATCAAGTGAAACAAAGTGAAACGAAATTGATCAAGGGATACAGTTTCTTCAAGCAGAGAAAGTAAATTGTCCATCCAGTGAGGGGAAAACAACCCAGCATAAACAACACAATCCAGGCCCCAAAACCAAGCCCAAAGACTCA
>JANRMJ010000088.1:10237366-10256068 GCA_025584955.1 Alethe diademata
TGCTTGAAAAATGTGATTCCTTAATACATTACAAATGAAACAGTGATAACTAGGAGGGGAGGAAAAATCAGAACACCCTACACAAACTTGCCCAATAATCCTGGCTGTTCCTGAATTTTACAGAATTTAATAAAATCAGACTTCCACTGCAGTTGCATATGGCTTTGCCTGTCCCCTAAGTTGAGCAAATAATAAAAACAAACGAATAAATCCCCCTGCTTCCAAATCTACATCTCAGTTGCATTGTACAGTTTAAAATGAGAGAAATCAACACTCTAGAAGAATCCATATAAAAGCAGGGAATGCGATTGATTTAATACAGTCCATAATAGGCTCATATTTTCTGTAGATTAGTGTAATTAATAATCAATGATAATTAAAATGTGTTGTAATTAGGAGGAAGACAGCAGCATGTTGTTTCAGGTAACATTCTGAGTCAGGCCAGTGAAAACTCGTTAGTACTGAGGAAGTTCTTTAGGCAGGAAGACACAGCTGCCTGTTGCCAGACAATTTGGCTGAGCTCCAGAAAAACACATAAATTAATAAAACTGTAGCCAAGAAGACTGGGGAGAACTTTGAAAGCTGGGAGAAATTACAGAAAGTAAGGAGCAGGAAAGGGGAACAAGGACAGAGCAGGCACAGAGAACAACCTGAGCTCCTTTATTGTCTTTGTGGTCAGACAGCGTGTGTTTTAACATAGGCATTCATATATTCATGAGTAATACAGACTGAGGAAGTGTTCCCTGGAAAACAGCAGATCCAAAGTGAGTGTCATCCTGACAAAACAGATCATAAGCCACCCCCAGGTACAAGCTCCAGCAAAAAGAGGTAATTTTATACATGTCGTTGACTAACAGAGTAATGACATGCTGCGTGCCAAGGTCTGGTGTACAGGTTTTAAAGAGATTGCTGGAAAAATGGAGAGCTTGCAGAGCAGAGCTACCAAGATTTAGAGTTTAATCTCCTTAAGATGATGAGAAAGGCTGAGCATCAACTTGAATTCCCCTCTTCATGAGGAGAAAATAACAAGGACTAACTGGGGTGTTTATTCTAGGATAAGAACAAACAGAGGCTGCTGCAAAACAGATGAGTTTCGAAAAAAGGCAGACAAAAAGATGTGATGTACTGGAAGTCAGTGTAGACAGACCAGGCAACCAAAACTCTCCTGGCAAGTAAAATTATAATAATTTATTAATTTAATCAATAAACATATGCCAATAACAGCAACAGCAGGAAAATAAGCTTTAAAGATGTAATGCACACTGAACCAATAAGCAGGGCTGTATATGGCAAGAATAGTTTGTTGGCTGCTTCTCACTTGAGCAAATAATGAAAAATATTATCCTTGGCCATTTTAAAATAAACTTGAAGGTACAGTAAACAGATACCTGTTCCTCTTCCCTGGGAAAGGAGAGCTGGATACAGCACAGCCAAGGATGTGGCAAATACTCTGATAGCCACGGTAGAAAAAGCAGAATTTCTTGAACTAACCACACTTTTTGAATGGGCTATTACAAGTTCAGGTTACGTGGATAGGGCTAAAGAGCAGTTCTGAAAGTCTTTTTCATAAAAGAACATGAATGGACAGGGCAAGGGAGAATGGATTCAAACTGAAAGTTTAAGTTGGATATTAGGACAAAATTCTTTGCAGTGAGGATGAGGAGGAACTGGCACAGGATGCCCAGAGGATGCCCCATCCCTGGAAGTGTTCAAGGCCAGGCTGGATGGGACTTTGAGCAGCCTGGTCTAATGGAAGGTGCCCCTGCCCGACCACTGCAGAGGGGTTGGATGAGATGCTCTTTAAGGTCCCTTCCAGCCCAAATCATTCTTTAATTTTGTGAATAGAGAGGGTCATATACTGCCCACAAGTCACATAACACCTAGATCTGTTTTTACTGAGCTGCCACTCAACCAGTCCATCCGCACTGTGGATTTCCGTTTCTTCAGGAACTTAACTTGGTATTTCTCCTTGCTGAACTGCATCCTAATACTTCAGCACTCCATTTCATCAGGGTCCATTCTAATCCTGCTCCCACAGTGCTTAAAGCCTCTCCCATCTTTAAGCGTCTGCAAATTTTATAAGCATCATCCATATTTCATAAGGCAAGTCAGTAATAAAAATACTGAATAATACCAGACCCAGAGCAAATGTAAGTGGATTCTCCTCCATGCAGCCTTCCAGGTTGGCAGTAAACAACTGATAACCACCTTCTATTACAATTTTCCAAATTATTTTGCACATATCTTGTGGTAGCTTCCAGATAATTTTCTCACAATATTTTTTGAGGGGAAACTACATGTTTGGAATACTAATTTATTAATCTACTAACATAAGTAATTTTTGTCTGTAACAGTTGCATTAAAATGGAATTTAAGGATTTGAAATTCTCAAGGCCATTTTTTCACTAAAGAAAATTGATACTACATTTATTAAAAATAAATCCTACTGAGTATTTAATGTCCCAAAGAATACAGAGCCTTACTTACATATGTATTTGGCTTTTTGGTAAACAATAAAAATTCTAAGTTTGTAGAAAACCTTACCCTAGCAACTGAGAAAATATACATTATTATAGAATATAAAGTTGTACATGTCACTAGCAAAGAAGACAACTTTTGAGTGATTAAGTTTTCCAAAACAAGCTTCTACTCCTGGCTCACACTGTAACTTCTCAATCTTAGTTAATAAAGATGTCCAGTCCCCAGAAGGTGGAGCTAGTTGGCAAATCTGAGAGGGATTGCCTTGTTTCTTGAAAAAAAAAAAAAAAAAAGAATGTTCATGAATGGACAAGTATATTCTCATGCTTATACTTTACTTAAAATCAAAATAAGAGGTGTATCAGACACTAAGATCTTAGAAAAGCCAAGTCTTGGAAGAAAAAAAAAAGGTGCTTAATCTTTGCTCTGTTAAAATTCCACTATGACACTTGTTATGCAGGATATCTTGCTGCAAATACTCCAGCAGGAATATGAATGTTCTCAATGTTGTTCATTAAGAATGAATAACAGCCCAAAAATCCAGCAGTAACACCTACTTATATGTAAGTACTGCAGCTTGCAAGTTGTTCCTTAAAACTGAGAAGCACTGTGAAACTGAAGTTTGTGAAACAAATAAAATAATAAACATTGTATTTTGAAGCTTACAAGTAAATTCAGTAGCTTTTGAAACAAAAGATTGTCCTGTATGCAAGGCACAAATATAAAACAGTGATACAATTCATAAATAGATATTATTTGTAAAGGGAGCTCTAAAGGAGTTCTCTTAGAGTCACTCTGTAGAATCACTTAGTATACATTTTAGAATATAACATCTTTCAGAATACCTTTGTAGAATCACTTCAGGAAAGGAATAATACAAATCATTGCTTTTAACACACTCAGGGACTCACACACATTGACTCTTCAGGTCTCAACTTTCTTTTAAATTAAAATCGCAATATTTGTATCCACAACACAGTGGGAAATCCTTTGAAAAAGGCTGAAGGATCAACTGAATGACTAAACATCTGAAAAAAGACATTAGGAGCAAGAACAGAAGCAACAAGGAGACTCCAGGATGACTGTCAGGTTGCTAAAATGACATGGGCAGCCTGTCAGTTTGGAGCACTTAGCATCCAGAAGAACTGTCAGAGCCTCCTGATCAAGCAAAGAAACTCAGTACAAAAATTGTGTTAGTCAGTCACTAGAAACTAAAGCAAGGCATAAAACCCAAACATATTAAAATAAAGACTGGAAGGATGAAATTAAAAAGATAGTACCACCGCTATGTAGTTAGAATGAGATTAAAACAAAAGTGTATATTTGGCAAAACACTGAGTAAATATTCCATATCTTTTGTCAAGAGAGTGGTGGCAGTTCAGTGTGTGACATGATTTGCCCTTTGGTTACTGGAAAATGCTCTTCAGTCACATGTTCCCATAATCAAAAGGCCTGCACAGGCAAATGGCCTGCTTAGCACCCAGCCAGTCACTTCTGCATGCTCATATCCAAGATGCAGTATGTCAAACCACATGTTAAATTTGATAAAGTTTGGCAGAAAAGCAAGCTCCTGCTCTTTTCAAAGCCAGGCCCACTGGAATGCTTATTAAAATATGCTGGTAACCAAAAAGGAAAAGCACTGATGCTGCAGCATGGCACTCCTATCTCCTTTCGCCCTAGCAACAGATAAAAAAAGCCAATTTTGTCACTGCTGTTTGTGCCACCTAAAATCCATCAATGGCTTTAAGTAACTTCAAAGCCTAAATGGTGTGAAGTTAAAAACTAAACAGAGGTTTCCTCTAATTCCAGCTAGGAAATGTGGACATGTTCCCCAGGTGCTCTTTGCTACCTATGCTGAAGGTTATCAGTGGCCAATTCACAGATCTTATAATTCCATAATTCACTTAAATGCAAAATGCCAGGCAATCACACTGACAACTCAAATTGTTTGAGATAATGTGGTGGATCTGTGTGTATCAAATGAGGGAGTTCTCACCCAGAGCCAGCAGAGGAATAGCTGGGTGGGAGCTCTGATGGGATAGCACAAGGAGCAGATGGAAACAGCAGCCGCTTTCAGCAGCCCAACACAGAGATCTGTCACGGGCTGTGTAAGCACAAGAGCAAACTGTTGTGTTTCACTGGCACCTCTAATGCTGCAGGACAGGCTCTCACATTCCAGCTCTCATGGAAAATGAAAAGGCAAAAATAAAAAGAATTTAATGTTGTCATGTATTTCTCCAAGGCAAACCAGACAAGAGTTAAAAAAAAACAAAAAACCCCTCTCCTTAAAAATCTTTCTACTCTTCCCGATTTATCCTGCAGAGGATTCATAATCCTGCAACTGATGAAACCATAGCATGTTACCTTGGTAACTGTAACTCAAATTCAATCTTTAGAATACACTCAAAGGTCAGACTGCATGAAAAGTTAAGGCTAAGGAAGGTATAATTCACATTGAAAGGCAGAGTACAGGGGGAAAAAAAGTGCTCCAATATTTCCAATTATAAAGATTCCAAACAATAAATATTAAAAAAAAAGGGAATAAGATCACACAATGTCACCACTGAGACTGCAAATACAAACCTACTTCAGGAAACTCTGAATACACGTTACAACCACATCTGTATTTACATGAAGTTGCTGTTGCATCAAATTATTGTCATAACATTTTCTGTCATCTAAAATGAACACTTATGTATTCTTTGACAGGTTTTTCACTGCTATATGCTACAAAAAACCCAGTCAGGTTCACTAAATAAGCAAAAATTTCACACTATATTTTCATCCCGTACAAGGCATATCTGTCAATATTTTGTTCAAAACTCTGTATTCATTTTTCTTACAAAAGCAGCCCAATTTCTCTGAGGATTAACTGGAGCACTAAAGCAGTTTCAGACTCAAAGATCAATTTGTGCCTATACATTTGCAGCATTAATAAAATACATTATATTCAAGTATGCTCAAATTATGTATAATATATAATAGCGAGATGTGGCAAGCTTTTCATTTATGTCATGTTTGTGAATTGTAAGTAGCACAAAAGTCTGTAATTCTAGAAATACATCTATGAGTGTACTGATTTTGTATCTAGGAAAATGCTGTGAACTCACAACCAGGCTTCAAGTGTAAAATGAAGCAGAATTAAAGCCAAATTTATAACTAAGCTTGGAAACTCCACCTCTGTGTAGGTGCTCCACAGTGCACCCTTAGGGTTTCATGTTAAATTTCAGAGAGGGAGATGCAGAGAAAAACAAACACCTAAACTCATTCTCAGAGAATTCAAGCATGAAAAATTCTGGCCCCAAAGTTTTGAAAATCATTAGGGAACCAGCTTTGGCACACACCTGGATAGCTCTTCAGAAAGCTCCATCTTTAGAGTTAGTTCTATAAAAGAAAGCAATTTTAAGACGTCTCCATTTCTGTATGACCTTGAAAGTCCTATAAACTGTCCAAGGCATTCCAAAAGTGATCTCTTACTCAACAAAAACATGAAAACACAGCAGTCTGCCCCACAAATCTCTGCAGCTGTCATGTGAGGGAGTGTTACAGAACTTTCAGGGCAGCTCAACAAAAGCACTGACTGCTCTCACTGAAGGACACCTGTACTGATTCAAGAGGAACAACTCTGAATGGGATGGCTCTGAAACACAGGAAAAATGAAGAATTTATTCCAGCACCAGAGCAGTTGGATATTTTTTGTGTCCTTGGCCCACCAGCTCCAGAAGACAACTTCTCATCTGGATGAAACTAATTTATCATTTTCTAACTGTTACAGCTATCATTATTGCTTAGCAAGAGCTACCTTTCATTCTACTTGATGGCTACTTATTATAGTACTTTAAAAGATGTAACTTTCCTTTTTATTTTATTTTTTTTTTGGTTTGTGACTGAAAAGTTCTAACCAATATTCCATTTGCTTGTGTAGGGTGTGAGTCTGAAACAAAGCTATGAGCACACTAGAATTAAAGACTCAAATGGACTGGTTAAATCCATAGCATGGCATATAGCAGAGGACATGTTCAGGGGGTTGAAGAGAGTGAAGGAAATTATGTAAAAGTTCCTGTTGGCATAACTAGGCATGTCAGAAAGCATTAACAAATAACTGTCCTAAATCATACCTTTTCTTCCAGATAGAGGAAGGAGGTCTGGAAATCTGAACTTTTGCTCTGTAACTGTGAAACACAGACAAAACCCACAACATATATTTCTATGCACACACACACAAATGCACTGCAGTCACTTGGGGGAAAGTCTGGGTGAAAGTGTACTACTACCACCCTACCTGCAAAACATTTCTACAAGACATTCTGGACTTCTAACAATAGCAGGAAAGCTTGCTAGCACCACAGGGAAGATAAGGAGTTAGGAACAAGAACAATATTAATTTTTTCTCTTTTAATCACAATGAATATGCTTGGGTTCGCCATCTATGGATTCTTCTAAGTTCAAAACTACACCTACCTGGCTGTTAAATATTAGTACCTTCTCTGAGGAAGGCAGGAAAGGTGCAAAAAGCTGTGTTGATATTTTTCACTTGCAATCCTTCACTGATATAATCCTTCCTGATATAATCTACCTCTTACATTACATGGCTAGTAGACAGAAACTTAGAGAACCAAACAGATAAGGAATAAGCTGCTCTCTGGAATATTCATACAAAACCAAGTTCAACATATCTGGCACTGAAAAGAAGGATTCCAGGACTCCAGCACAAACCTCAAATACTGGTAAAAATGCGGATGTTACAGCTGCATTAAAAATCAATTATACAACCAGAATCTCACCAGTACTACACAAACAACATACAGCTAAAAAAGTAATTTTAATTCTGGTTATGTAAGAAAAATTGCAAGTGAGTACTGGTAACTTTAAAACTCTTGATGTAAAATGATGTCATTAAATTCTGTGGAGAACATGTAAGGGAAGATACAGAATAAATTGCACAATAATAAAAAAAAGTAAAATACAAAGCTCCATAAAATAAAGTAGTTGTGTTGGTTGGTAGTTTTGTATGGGGAGTTGTTTTATTTAGCTGAAGAGTGACACAAAGATTGGCTCTGATTTCCTTGCCTTAGTACTACCACCACTGTCACTAAGGACCTGTTTCATTTGTTGCAACACACTTTCAGAATAGAAAGTCTCAGACTTGTTAAACAGATCTAATCTATGCATCAAGAATGCAAACATGAATAAGCCACAGGAGAAGATCAGAAGATTTGGTGACAAGGACTCACTGTGGACAAAATTTTCTCTACATCATCCCATGGAATTATTCCACTTGGCCTTTTGACACAGACTGACAGGTAAATCCAGGTAAACATGAATTTTATCAAATCAGAAAATAAAAATTGGTACATCACCTCAGAAAACTGGAAGGGTTTGCAGGAGAATGACACTGATACAGAATGTTCACCTTTCCTTACAAGTTTTTTATGGGGTAAGACACAGTCAATTTTTTTTTTCCTCAAAATACTACCTACAAGTAAAATCTAAAGTAAATTAAATTACATCAGCCTTCAAAAACAAAGCATTGTGGCTTCAAAAGGTTTGCACCCTAGCACAAACAATTGAGCATGGCAAGCAGTCTGAGCACACAATAAAGCTGTACTTTGATAAATAACCTCCCTACAAGTGTGCAAAACCATGCTATTAGTACTCTTATCAAAGCTACTATGGAGTCTGCCCTAGATTACTTTTCTGTAGTTGTTTAAATTTTTATTTACTCTTGTCAATGATTAAAAAAATAAAATTAGGAGGGGTTGCTTACCACCTGTATGCAACACCTGGCAATCTGCTGCTGAAGGCTCATTTTCACCCTCTTTACTGTTGCTGATGTTGTCTTTTTCAAGCAGTCTGTCCACCATGGCAATAAGGCAGTTCAAACTCTTTGCCACATTGGCCCACACCCTGTCCTGAAAAGAGCAGAATTATCACTGCATGTTACTGAAGAAGAAACAAAAACAAACAAAAAAACCAACCAAACAAACAAACAAAATCCAAAAAACCCAAAAAAACAAAAAAAAGAAACAAAAAAAAGAGAGACAATAGTAACAATTATTAACCCCTTAAAGTCGAGACAGATATGTACAAATTACTAGAAATATTAGATGTCAGCATGACTGTTTCTCTCACCCTTCAGCCTATTACCAACCTAAGCCTTTTTTCATGGAGATTTTTCTTGCAGTGTGAACGAACCCAAACTCCTATGGTTTTAGACACTGAAGAACACATGCTTCAAACTTGACATGAAAATGCAAAGTTTCAGATTTAATAGCAAGGAACTGAGCAGTTTGCCTATTTAAATGATACCTTAAGAGTGTAGACACATGCAAAGCCTTGGCAAATCAAACCTTGTGTGAGACTGCCAGTTTTGTCATAGTACTTAACAACCTCTTTTTGATAATTTAACATATCCTGTATTTTAACACATCAATTACTCTGCTAAGCAAACGTTAAATTCAGGGACTAGAACGAGAAACTTGCTGTCATGGCATGTTTATTATGTAACACAATTTCAGTTTCCTTCTTCACCTCTCACATAAACTGCAACCATCATACTTAACTGAGCTTATAATAAATAAGAGAATTATAGAAGCAATAGAGTGGTAGAAGAAAGTCTGTATGAGCAGAGAGCAAGAAATAATGCAGAGCATAAAAAAGAGTTGTTATGTTATAGGGAGGGTCCTTCAAGTGCTGGATGCTGCAGAAATCAAAGCTCTTGTACCTACTTTTGCTGCACTAAATAAGGAGGAATAAACCAAGCCATACAAGAAGTGAGGCTGTACACAAGACATGCAATCAGACTAAAACCAAACCATAACAAACCCACAGAAATCACCCCCCATGTCCATGTTTCAACGCTGAGTCATTCTGAAAATAATGCAGAGCAAGTCTGCTTGAGGGTTAAAAATGGGAAGATAATATTATTGTTTCATACTTTACAATGCCAGAAGCATTATGAATATGTCAGGTCTTCAGGCACAAAAAAGAAGTTGCAAAAATAACAAGAGAGAAGGTTAAGGAGAACTGAAAATTCAGAGAAACACCATAGTTAAGTGCTGCATGTACAATGTAACATGTGGAAATATCTGTACCTGTACATGAAACACACCATTAGACACATGAGTATTTGATATCTACATGCTTAGATACAATTAAAAGTCAAAAGACAGGTATAGATTCCTTCAAAAGTTTCCTCCTGTATGCACCTCAAGCAATCATGAAAAACATTTAGAATATGTCTGAAACTACTGATTTTATCACCCACAAGTATAATTTTGGGGAGAAGGGTTCCATGAAGAGTAGTGAAATACAGAAAATATTAAAAATTCTGGCCCCAAGTATCAGCAAGTTTTACTAGAGAGTATCAGGGAGCTTCAGAGCTTCCAATCACTGGAAGTTGCTGGAACATGCAACTCAAGTTGCTCAGTGAGGCTGCAGCAGTGTAATTTCCTTTTCCTCTGTCTGCTGGCATAGTTTAGTCCCCACACAAAAAGCATTAAGCTCTTAATGAGCATCTGGAGTTATTGCACAAGCAACACAAATATGAGCCCTTGTTTTCACTTTAGAAAGAGCACTTTTCTCTTTTCACACCAACTATTAACCCAGCATTGAGATGATGTCTATGCAATATTCACACAAACATTCCCTGAGGGTTTAGAAGCAAAATTCATAAACATCTGTAGACAGAAAGCTCACTCTACTTATCATGTATTCATGTATTATCTGGCTTTTTTTACATACAAGCATGTGAGAGGCAGCAAGGGCCTGTCTCACAGCTCCACAAAGGAGGTTCCTGGGATTGTGGGCAGACAGAAAATGTAAAGGTATCTGTCATTCATTGAGATGTTATTCCGTCTGCACCAAAGGCAGTCACATTTTTCAAAGAAGGCTGTTGAAATCCTGCAGTTGGCAGGAACAATTTTCAAGTAAAAATGCAGCTTCCAATCATGGCAAATCAAGTGGCTTTCCATGAGTCTCCATGAGAAGAAATTAATCCATTTCATATTGTCATTCTTTACTATTTCCAGAATATTTTCCAGTAGCCTAGCACACTTTCCACTGACCTTTCATCTCCTTAAGCAGTCTATTTTCAATTTGCCCAAGAACAATCTCACAAGTGATCACTCTACAGCATGTGCCAGGTTAAAGGACAAAATACAGTCCATGCAGCCTCTTAAGCAAGCATTCTTATAAACTCCCTGTGTCAAGTGAAGGATCAGGAGAAATATTTCTTGATACACTGAAATACTAAGACCCTAGTTTTCCTAAGCAGGATACTTTACCCCTGATCAAAAGGTTTCCTACTAGTTGCTGGAGCAACGCGGATGGTAAGTTTGTGGTATGAAAGAATGAGAGACACAAGGTCTGCTTGCCTCTCACTGCTGCTTCTTTAAGTACAAAAATCAATGTATTGACAGGGAAGGTGGAAACCTGTAATAGGACTTGACCCCATTGAGACAAGGCAAACACATTTACATTTTCTACTTCTTCCAAACTTCTGAAGCCATCTGGAATGTTACAGAGTCCTGTCTCATGTAGCTAGATGTTGCTAGTCAGAAATGACCATAGTCACACTTCTATTGTCACCCCTGCTGTGGCACTGGTGAGCAGACATGCACACTGAAAGATGTAAAGCTAGGCCTTGGCATCAGTGAAAGCTGGGCACTTCTAGGAAAATTAAAAATCAACCTGAAAAATAATTTTCATTCACAAAACTAAAAAACTAAAAAAAAACTAAAAAAAAAAATTAATTAATTAATTTCCAATTTCCATCTGATGTGAAAGTATCTTTAAAAGGTTGGACAGCTTCCTCATTTCAGAGAGCAGGAATGGATACTCTTTTCTATCACTGCATCTAACTCAATGTCTTCATTCTAAACACAGTCAGCCAGTGAAGTCCCAGAGGCTGTCTGTTTTTAAAGGACTCTCAGCCTTTCTGAATTCTCCACAGAGCTCCTCAGTCATTTCTTGACCCTCCATATACACCACTGCAGTTGGGTGCTTTACTTGTGCTAGACACGACACAGCATCTGCACTTGCCAGCACTCTGAAGATGCTGTGTCTCTTTCATGTGAGTGGCTATTCAGATATTTCCTTAAGGTCCTTTTGAGCTCTGTTCAGAGGTAAAGGAAATATCTTAAGTAATGTGCATAATTAACACCCCCTTGTGCTGTGGCACACACATCAGTCTTTCAGCCCCATGTCTGATCACCACATCAGCATTTGTACAGAGCTTATTGGAAATGCCACTTTATCTGCTCTTTGTAGCTCCAGCCACATAAATCACTCAGAATTGTAGAGCAGAGTCAGCTCCAAGTGGCAGTGTGCCCACCTTTTCTTGTATTATACATGAAAACTTGCTTTGTGCCATCCTGCAGGGAGGTTCTAGGAGAGCAGAAGCAGCTGGTGAGAGAAGAAGAAAATATCTACCCAGAGGCAATGTAAAACTCTCAAGTTAAATATTTTTCCTTGGGCAGTGATGCTTTCCTGCTGCCTGTGCATAGTGCACCAATATAAATAGCTCAATCCATACTGCTGCCAGTGGCTCTGGGATAAGCCTTCATACTTCTGTGATGGTCATAAGGCAACACAGTCATGTGAAGTGGATGAAACAGGGTCAACTTAAAGAGTTAAGGATTTGGATTTTAGGTAAAACTAAAATTCCAATTGCAAAATGTAACATTAGTGCTTGATAATAATGAGAAAAAACCCCACAGCAGCAAAGGAATATAGAGCATTGTGCATGCAAAGCAATGTATCTCAAAGTTTTTTCCTTTATAGTTGAGTTTCACAGTAGATTAAGCATTTTTTCCAATTCCATATGCGTTTGTTCTCTTTCCATCATGCTAATGACAATTTGATTATTAAAACTCATATTATTTATCACCTCTGCTGGCAGAAAGAACTGAAATCTATCCAAAGTCTAATCATTCAAATTCAGAAAAAATATCACAAAATTTCTCCAGGATTTATACTGTCTCAAGTTTGACAATGATTCTGACTCAGTTTAACTCAGAAAACAGCAAAAGATACACATAATTTCAAAACATGATAATTTTACTAATTCAGCAGGAAAAAAAAAAAAAAACACCAAAAAACCCCACATTTAAAATGACCCGCTTATGCAATTTAATAGGTGAGGACCAAGCACCTGGCAGATTTTTTTCATCAGTAATGAAATACAGCAAAGCTATCTTCTCTTCAGAGATGCTGAACTGCAGTACTAAAATAAAATACAGCTTCCACAAAGTGTCAGTTTTTCCAGTGCAAAATTTCTCTCTTTTATGAAAGCTATTGTGTTATTTAAATTTCTGAATGTTTCAACAGCTGAAAACAAACATTCTGGCTTTAGTTCAAGAAAAGAACCACCATTCCAGCCCCTCAGGTTGTTGAGAAAACAAGAAAAAATGAATTAAAGGCTCTAAAACTGGAGGACAAATAAAAGAGTGAGCAATTTATTGTTTAAATCTCATGACTACTTAATACATGGGGCTGGAAATAATTGCCTTTCTTCTAGAAGAAAAATTTTCTTCTTCCTTTATTTTTCGTGTGGATAAAAATTACAGTTCAGGTGCAATACCATAGCTCACACAAGTTATTAATTATTTACAATAGAGATGAATATGCTGGCATCCTTTACATTAATGAGAACACAGTGATGAACTCAAAGTATGAGCCTGGACTGAAAAAAAAATTAGCTTGAGTACATATGTAACAAAGTAACAGATCTATTATTAAGATATCTACCAAAATAATTGATTTATAAAATCTCAGCCATATAAATAATACATACCTTTGAAAGAAATGTTAAGAATGTTAAAATCTAAAAGTTATATTTAATTCTTTTACACAACCTTAGGCACCCTCTAAGAACAGAGTGTAAGGGCAAAGGGCTCTGTTCTGCTGGGGGTTAATTCACGTGTATTTGAAATGGTTACAGCCTGAGGGTTGGAAAGGGGTGTTGCAGGAGGTGGGGAAGAAAATAACATTTCCTTCTGAACAGCATATCCTTAAATCTGTCTAACTAGCAAAACCAACCCAAGTAAGAACGAAGAAAGACTATTTTTCTGTCTGAGCAAGAAGACACTCATCATCTTCACTGTTATATGCACAACCAGGCAGTCTCAGAGCAGCACACTGTACTTAGGAAAATCCTTTGAGTTTAGCTTCACAATCTGCAATGCATCTGAAAAGCACAATTTTACAGTTCTGCACTCCTTTCCCCCCCTGCAGCGACATGTGACAAGGACATTTGGGGCTTGAGCTTGTTTATTTCACATTGAAGTCCAACAAAGGTTTTCTGGCTACTTACCCACTCCTCCTCATCATACTCAGAATGATGGGGTATAGAGTCCTGCCTTTTGATCTGAGAAGGATGCTCCTGGTGCTGTGCATCAGCCCCTTCTTCTGCACTGTTCCTAGGCACAGCTGGCTTCTTGAGGACACAGCCAGGCCGGGCTGTGTACAGTGCTAAAAGGGCACTTCTGACCAGCTGGTCCTTGAATGCGTGCACAAATAACTCTGTCTAGGAAAAAAACAAACGAATGAAAAGCTTAGACCTAAGAATGCAGCAAAGGCGTATAACACTGAATTACCCTTAGGCAGAGTGGGTATTTGTTTCAGGCCTGCCTGGGATGCAGAAAACAAAGTAGGACAACAAATAATGAGGAACATTTCAAGGGTTTTAGAGATATCATCACATTCTACAATCCCAGTGGTCTAAGGATTAACACAAGAGTACATTATCTATCATAGAGATCATCATCTTTCCACATTTTACTCAAATTCCAGATTTTGCCTCAGAGCCGAGCCTCAACAAGAACAGTTCCAAGAGAAATCAACCGTAGCACAATAATTTCTGAATAAGTGTTAGATAAAACATGATTAACCAGTTTAATCATCTCTCTAAATAAAACCCACCACTCTGCACTGCTGAAATAGCAGTATCTGCAAAAGCAGTGTTTCCAGAGATAAATTTCATTACCTGTAGGTATCAACCCAGATATCAGGGTAGGTGACACCTGATTTCAAGCTTGATTTTACGCATATTTTAAAGAAAGGAAACTCTGAAATAGTTTTTTCAGGTCTCCTGAAGATGATATTCAATCTAGCATATTTCTATGTTGGCTGTTACAGTTAGAATTTTACCATATTGTTAAAATCCTTCAACCTCCCTGCTTTGTTCATCTCCCTTCTACCTCAACAAGGAAAGTAAAATGCTTCCTGCATATTGGCTTCACCATGTCCAACAACAGCACTTGCTGTTGCCACCAGTGTGCCACACATGCCCATCTCCCGTGTCTCAAACATGGGGCCCATCTCCCCTGGGAGACAAAAAGGCTTCAAAAAAAATGATGGTTTTCTTAAGGCTCCAGCTGCTGGGTTAGGTACTTGAATGACAAGTTTCTGCTTTTTCCCATTTTCATTATGCTTAGGAAAAAAATATTTTCTGAATGCTTGCATGTGGAAAGGCTGAAAACTTTTACTGCAAATAAATCTCTACAGTTTTAAAAAGAAGAACCTCAGGCATATCAAAGATAAATTATTAATTTTTTAAACCTGACTTGGGATTCTTTAGACTTGGGATTCTTTAGACTTGGCAACACTACTCATCTCCCTGGCAATTTTACCAGACCCATTTCTCCTCCTCCTTACCAACTTGGTGCCTGAGGGAAAGGGTGTTTTTTAACACTTTTCTTATATGCAGCCCCTCAGGACTGTCTCCTTGTAGTCCTGCATTGCTCTGCAGGACAAGTTCAGTTTTCTACATTTCCAACCTCCAGATGGTGCATGCTTGGAGAATTAATTAGTCTTTGGGGGATAGTGTTATCAAACCCTATCATTCTTTGCCTTACTGTGGCAAATTAAGATTTGAGGGCTTGTGTGGTAACAGCAAAGCTCCTCTTCAAGGCTCTTCTACAGTTCCACATCAAGAGAGTTGAAACTCCATTATCTGTCTATCCTTAAAAACAGCAATATAATGGTTTTGCTGAGGTTTCATACCTATCTTCCCCACAATGTCTGTTTGAGATAATTTCAGGTCACTGGATCAGGCATGCCAGACTCAAAAAAACCTTTAAATTTCAGGAAATTGTGGGTATTGGATACATTGATGTAAAGAATGTCCACTGTGACTGCAATGTATATTAGGTAATGATCTGAAAAGTTTAAGTAATATAATTGAATAGAAATATTTTATAGGGAAAATTAATTTTTAAAATAAAATCAGTACAGAAGTATGACTCCATTTTTTCATGTAGAAACTAAAATGATTCTGTAATTAAATTCCATTCAGGAATCCCATTGGTTTACCAGCAGTTTATATTTTAACCTCATTTTCTAACAGCTCAGTAAAGCTAAATTTGCAGAACACCACTATTTATGAAACTGCATTGAAATCACAAAACCAGTCTATACAAAGAAATGAAAACTTTGCAAACTCTTTTAGATACTCTGCTAAAGAGTATTTCTGCAAACAAAGATAGGCATAGCTGAAAAATGAATTTATCAAGCCTTCTGCAAGCTGCAAATGCTGATACACTTGTCAACAGCTAAAGGTTCCTTAATCAATTAACAAAAAGTGATGATAAAAAGTTAGTCTCAGGAAAATACTACAGTAAATTGCAAACTATATATGGAGAAGTAAAACTATGCTTAATATGAGAAAATAAGCTCCATTTAAGAAGCAGCAGTGAAATTATTTGATTTAATTTTCCACTTTCAAACCATGCAGCCAGTCCTTCCATTTCCAACATGAACACTTAAATGTAATTCACATTATTGATAGTTCAGATATAATCACTGCTACCTAAAAATTATAGAAAGAATTATTATATATCTCAAGTGATATGTTTTTTAATAAACGTGTGGAATTTAATCACCAGGCAAATAATTTTTATGACTTCTTCAAACAGCTGTTCAATTTCTAAATTTCTATCAAGTTAAGACATAGGAGCATTTATTTTTTACATATAAAAAGTACAGGAAAGATGGAGTAGCAGAAGCACTATATGTGCCTCAGGAATACAAGCGGGCATCATGCAATTATATTCAGCAAAGCATGTGCTATTCCATCTTAAATATAAGCAGGAACACTCTGATAGTCTTGGTTCTCCAGTACTGTACCAGACTATATAGAAGATTATTTTAAGACATCAATATAAGGCTTTGAATTAACTGTGTGAGATCTAATTTCAGTATTTTGTGGGTTCACTGAGTTTAGGGCTTTGAAATGGTGCTTCCCTTCCCTGAAGTTTTCTCTTGGTCTTTCCTCCCCATCTCTCTTCTCCTCTTTATAAGCAGCTGTCACACCACACTTCCACCCTGTTTCTCCATTATCCTTCTTTTCTAAGAGTAAATTTGGCAATAGACAGTGAAGCAGGTATTGAACCACTCCTGCTGCACTTGTTCAGACAACTGGATTAATCTCTTCCAAGCAAAAAGTGGAGGCTAGACAGACATTCATGGGGTACATTGGGTGAGACTCCTTCTTCTGGAAATCTGAGCTTATGTACTAACAGCCATTTAATGCTGGCCCCGAAAAGTTGATATGAACATACACAACTAAAAATGTAAAATATCTGTGACTTTTGCAAACAGAATGAATTTTCTTTTTTGGTTCTTTTCTATAGCCAGAGTCTCCAGCAGGCCATGGTTCAAGCAGTGCTTTAGTATCACAGCTGCCTGCAGCCCCTCTGAAATCATCCCCTCCTTCTGCCCAGAGGCAAATGTCCAGAGCAAGCACACATTCCTTAGCAACCAGGCTTTGGATCTTCAGAACAAACACTTCTTTGTCTGATTTGCTTTACCTGTGCATACAGATTCCTTTGAACTAACCACTAACAGAGCAGCTCCACTCGCTCTATGCACAGCTAAAAGTGCCCTCCTGCATGCACAGGTACACTATAATTGCTGCAACTCCCCTCCCTAAATTCCTCTGTTTCATTTCCAGGCTGAATTCTGCTTCCTTCCATTATCCCTGATATTCACAGTGACTCTAGTGTCCCCTGAATTACTGTGGATTTACACATCTGCAACTGAGGGCAAGTTTCTCTCCCCCATGGCTCCTCTGCAATGCCTTCACAGCAAGTGGCCAAGCTCAATATTCAGATTTGAGACTCTCCCATTGAACAAGGAACTGCTGGGATAACGGTGCTCAACAGACCACAAGGAATGTCACTTCCCAATAGCTGAAGATATACTGAAGTGGTTATTGATTGTGTTACTAAGCCATACTGGGATCATGTTACTAAAGAGGTGGCACATGGAGCAATGGGAAACACTTCACAGCCTCTCAGGTCACAGCTATAGTGCTTCATATTTTTATAGGGTGACATATGCTGGGAAGTACTACAGGCTTCAGATAATCTCCATTATCAGCCTGTGAGACAGGTGGGAAATATTATCTTCCCTAATTTAGACCTAAAGGAACCAAGATGAGGAAGAGCATACAGCGACAGGTGGATATAATAGGAGAAAGAGAATTAAAATTTGAGGTCTCCTGGAGCCAAATTCCCAGATTCTCCTTCCAGGCTGCATCACCATTTCTGATCATGCTGTTATTGTAAAACTTATACACAAATCTGGCTTGAATTACCTCCCATAAGCAGCAGCTTGAAATATAACAGAAAGAGATAAAAAATAATGATTTCTCATACTACAAAATAATTTATAATTTTTGACATTTTGATAAACTCCAGTATGTGACCACTAGAGGATAAAGAAGATACATGAAATTAAATTAATTACAGTTTTAAATAAAGGCACTATTAATAGATTTCATTAATTTTCTATATGGAAAGCCTACAGAAATGCTAAAAACCATTATTTTTTCTAATAACAACATCTTGATTCTTTTTTTAGCTGAGTTTAACATTTCCAGATGCTGTGAAAGTCAATTTATGCAGAAACCCCCCTTCCCCCGGCAGTTAGAGAGACTTGGTTATTCCACTTCCCACTGCAGTGAAGATTTGAATCTTACTTTTTCTGAAAGCATCTTTAAAGAATTCTTCAAGCTGTCTGGAGAACGTTGGCTTGCAGAACTAAGCAGCAGGTCTGCATGGCTTGATATGAGAGGTTGCAGATGACTGATGTTGCTGAGAACTTCTTTTGCCTTGGCTGTGTTTTCAGGTGAATAGTAAATACACTGGTATCCAGTACTGTGATAACACAGAGTCACAATGTCAAATTCATTTCTGCCATTAATAGCAATGCTTACCATGC
>JANRMJ010000088.1:10256083-10274647 GCA_025584955.1 Alethe diademata
AAAAAAAAAAAAAAAAAAAAAAAAAAAAAAAAAAAAAAAAAAAAAAAAAAAGCCAGATGCCTGAACTTTATAGATACCACTGAAATGCTCCTGTCTTTAAGGGTAAAAACAAATCTTGAACAGTTGCATAAAACAGACTGCCCACCACCACATGCTCCAAGTAGTACAGTACAAAATTCCTTTGAGTGACTGAATATTAAACCCCCATATTTTTATATGTTTCTTTTAAATGCTGTAATTCTAGAGAGAGAAAATATTTGAAAAAGTCAGGTAGTAATACCAGAGCATGAGGCGCCTCATTTTTCCAACTGAACTCCCCAACAGAGTATTAACTACCTCACTAAGTCTTTCAAAATGGGTCATTAATGTTTAATTGATCAGTGGCCCACACTATGTTTTGATTAGCCTCAGTGATGTCCAGGAAGTGATGACAAACTGAGTTATCTCCAATAAAAAGCAGGTGCCTGATTTGCAAGAATAGACACAGCAATGGGGTCTGGGAGTTAATTACTTCAAAATCTCACAAACACAAAATTCCTATTTTCATCTGTTCAAACTACTGCAATTCTTTTGCAGGACTTCTTCTCCTATCCATCTTTCCTCTTCCCTTCTTACTAATTATGCAATATTCTTTTACACCACTGCTCCCAAACACCATTTCAGACAGCATGCACACACCCACTGGCTCTTGCTGTCCTGCACAGCTCCTCACCTAAACCTTTTGTATGTAACTCTTCCTTTTATAAATCCCTGCCTCAGTCTTTCAGAGAAACTAACCAAAATCTTTTGCAGCTTCAGATTAACACAGGAAAAATAGAAAGCAAGCACCTGCTGGCACATCACCAATGCCAGAGGAATGTATGTACTACTCCCAGCTGGTTCTGTTTGTATCTCCCTTCTCTCATGTCTTTTCATCATAAGTACTTCAGTGCCTTCAACCCTTTCACCACTGATTTCTTTAATTTTGCATACCAAGACCCAAATACTGACACTTGTGTAATCCTCTGAACTTCATGCATTGCACTTCATTTCAATCTTTTTTCCAGTTCACTTCATTCCCCCACTTCCCCTTTATGTCTTCTATTGAATGACTTCCAGTTCCTTCTCATTAGTTTCCTACAAATTAGAAATTAAATCTTGATTGGCCCCTTCCAATTCACCATTTACTATAATTTTGGCAAAAAAAGATAGCTTCAAGCAGTCTTAAAATTAAGGCTCTTGCTTACATATTTTGCTGAGTTACAGTCCCAAATTCCCCAAAACACATCCTATTTTTCTGTCTTTCACCAGTGTCTTCATTTCTAGAAACAACTCTTTGCAAAGGCACTCAGGATGAATGGCATCTGAGTGAGTAAAGCTCAACCATGCAGCCAGCCATATCTAAATTACGACACATTTCCAACTTACATGAGCTACTAGACTCATGTCTAATAGAAGTCATAATTCTGAATATTTAAGCAAAATGAATCATATAAATGCTCTCCTAATGAATAAGGCAAAATAAAGAAAAAAAAAATAAATCCCTGTCCCTCTAATGAGGAAACTGCCTGTTCTACCTTCAAGGTGGTCACAGGGTTAATGAGATGGACTTCCAGAGTCAGACCTAGCACTACATTCACTGAAACACTCAAGCTACCAGGCTCAGTAGATAGGGCAGAGACAAAGAGTAATAGTCTATGTTAATGATAGTGAAGACATATTCTTAAAAGCCTTGATACTTCTCTACCTCCCTTTATCAAACAGTCTTTTTGCATGCTGAATCTGGCTAATGCTGTTATCAAGCTCACCATGGACATACTCCTTTCTGGGATTTCCCTCAGTCTTTAAATCCCAGATAATTTTCACTCATCTCCCACAGCTCTAAGCTGCGCTGCATATTGCAGCAGAAAAGCCACAGATGGAAAGAAAGAGGGAAGAGTGACACTAATGATGTGGGCAGTTCTCATTGCAATAAAATAAATCATAGCTTTTAAGTAAAGGAATTAGTGAAATGAGAATGACTCTTCAGAATGAGGTGGACTACCAGACTTCATTATTTGGTTAATTTAAACATTTCTGGAACCCCAGAAAGCATGACACAACCTCAAATATTTTATTTCTCTCATAATTTGATGGCAACTTCCTCCATCCCCCTAGGAAAATGTGTAATTATTTTTCAGAAACAACACATTTGGAAGTATTTGAAGTTTCTGTTGTTTTCATGCTGTTGCATCTATGATTAGCTGAGGTTTTCTGTGGCCTTATCCTCAATGAAAAGACATTACTTCATACAAGACAGTGACATTTCCTCATCTACAACTGCTCTTAAAGCTTACTGCTGCATATAGCTCCAGTATGTAAGTACTATTAGTTAGAAGAGGCAATTGCCAATAGAACTTACAGAGAAACTTTTCACAGGTGTCCTAAGGCACAAACTAGATGAAGCTTTTGCATTAGGGTAAAGGCCACATGGGTAGGTCCAGTGCAGAATATCAGCAGCATAATGAAAACCTACCTCTGATATGTAAATTACGACTCATGTATCTTTTGACAAACTCTATAATGATGCCTTCTGGGTTAAGTTCCAAAGCTTTCACTCAGCATATAAAACATCAGATCATTTCCATATATTAGCACCATCATTAACTATGAACACATGACTGTCAGCAGTCATTTCAGTTTTAAAATTGCTTTACTTGTAACTCGATGTCTTGGGGATGGTTTATATCCCACACCCATTTTTGGCCTTGGTTTTGTTTTGCATCCAGAATAGTCACTGCCTTCCCTGGCTCTGGGAGAATCATGATGGGTGAGGAACTGCCCGGGATCCTGCAGGACTTGGGGGCCAAGGGCTGCTCTTCCTCCTGCTGGGGTGGTTGACACTGCAGTCAGTGCCTCTGACTGGACAATGAACCTCTGAGTAACTCCACTCCTGCTGTTAACTGCATAATTTGTGTCACTTAGTTAAATTGTCACCATCTGGGACTGGCTTAAAATCTTCCAACAATGAACATTTGACCTCTCATTTTTCACAGCCAAACCCACAGACATTAGCATCAAGACTACAGTTAAAGCACAGACAGCAAGTGCATCTAACCCTGGATAACTTGAATTTTATGCACATTACTGAAGATATCTATTCAGTGGCTTCCTTGTATTCTGTCTAAAGTGGGCACTTATAATAAAAAAAAAAAACAGCTACATAAAAATCTCTGGATAATTTGTGGTCTCAGGAAGTAAAACTAAACCAGCTGATCAGAGCTGAGGTTATGAAAACAGGCTTGAAAGAAACCAGAAATTTGAATTACTTTGGTTTTTTATTTCCTTAAGATTCCTTTACCACCTTGGAAATTCTAACTTTGAATATAAGGAAAATGGAATGATGCTATTAGTTCTGTCAATGGTGAACAAATGTCCACAAATCCTTATCTTGAGGCAAATGGCTAAGGCTGTATGTACACATCATTTCCTGCTGCTCCTCTATTTTTCTTCATTCCTAACTCCATGAAGTCCAATCTTTCTTTCTCACACACATGTATACATGCAAAAAATTGGGGAAAGTGAGTAAAGAATAACATGAAAAGTATTAAGCATGACAGGCATTTCATTTGAGAGTAAAGGTTACAATTAGATCCAACACAGATCTTTATTATTTCAACATCTCTGGAACTTTCTGTGAAACAGAACCATTTCTGATTCCTCAGAGAATGGAAATGGGTTGAAGGCTACAAAATTTAGGCAATAGGAACACAGAATATTGCAACATTGATAAAATCTCTGGTCACCAAACAGGTACGTTACTGAAGGAGCACACCTCATATCTTTACTAAAAATCCAGGCCTCAAACAGAAATAGTCTTTTTAGACTGTTCAAACCCAAATTAAATTATTGTAGTTTTGGGGGGGGAAAAAGCCTAACAGAAAATCCTTTTCAGTAGTGTTCCAGTTTTATCATTTTGTCAATTTAAAACAGGATCTTTTTCAAACAGCTTGCTAGAAATTATGAATAAAACCACAGTGAATCACAGCACCTAATGCAGCTTGTGGGACACCTCTTTTTCTCGACGGTTAGAGCTGGGGCATTAAAAAATTTGCTGTCTTTTGGTTAAAACAGAGATGATTAAATTAGATTTTAAATAAGAAAAAAAAGTCCTTTGTGTATCTTGAAAGTGATTTATGAACACTTCAGGCAGTGAGGCATTATACGGGTATAACTTTGAGAATGTCTGATTTGAATGTTTCTGCACAACTGAGCTCTGAAAACAATCATTTGCTGTGCCATCTAGACTGATGAGAAGACAAGCCCTTCCATTTGCTGGAAGGAGAAATAATCTATACTATCAAGTCAAAAAAGACTGCATCTGAACAACTGACTTTCTCTTTTATACAGAAATAGGAAAGGAAAAAATGAAAAGAACATACCAATACAGGATAACGAAAATTATACTAAAATAAATGTATATCACACACAAGTAATTAATATTCTGCCATTATTTACCATACTTTAATAATCATACTTCAGTTATTTTAATGTAAATTTTGTGAACAAAATTTCAAAAAACTATCAATTTTTCTTACTTATCTTATGAAATTCACTACTTGCTACTAAAGAGACAGATGTGCTAGAGTTATGCCTCATAGACTTGACTGATATAGTGGAAGGGCCTTTGATCTGCCTTTTTGGTACAGATGAAGAATAGTATGTGAATGGGTTATAAAGCAATGGAACAGGCTTCAGATCACATATCAGAAAGTTCTATATTTTTCACCTAAAAAAAAGTGCCTTTCTTGCTCTTATTTCAGACCTTTCTATCTTTAATATGCATTTTTAAAAAATTGAATATGACCTTCCTGATGGCAATAAATGAGAGATGAATTGCAAAAACTGCATTTAAAAAAAAAATTGTTATACAGGGCTTTACCTTTGTGCCTGCACAAAGATGCATACTCTGTGCAGTAGAAAACATGCCAGAATTATCTTCAGATACACATTTTCCAGATTCTTCTGTTTGATAAACTTTCACAAAACATGTCTCAGTCTTATTTTTGTTTGGCAACTGCAAATGCTACCAGATAACGAGTTCCTCTTGTCTGTTAATTCCACAAGTCTAAGATTGAGCAAGAAATATTTTGCAATATGCTGACACTGCTGAAAATTTTGATAAACTGTTCTAATAATCAGACTGAAGGTCAAAGACATGCAAGGCATTCTGCTACAACTTGAAAGCTACCAGGGTTGCCTGAGAACTAATCTCTTTCCACATCTTGCTCTAGGTCTTCAGCTCTGTTAGCCTAGAGGAAATGGCTGCTGAATCTGCATTTTTTTCTGTTTGTTCTATAGTCTGACTGATTTCTCAAGGTGTCACTTCTTCCTTCAACAAAATCTTCAGAAAATCTGCCCCCATTGTAAACCAGAAAATTTAAATTGCAGAAGGTGCCCCAGGGGACGCTGTGTGTCCTCAAAGCATCTTTATGCAGCGAAATAAACAGGTGCCTGCAAAATAACACTGTTGTTGCCACAGCAAAATAAGATTGGGAATGGTCCTTTGATGTATTCATTTAAAGCAGACCCCCTCCTGAATATTCATTAAGTGACGTTGTATTGAGAGCTTGCTTTCCCCTGTCTTTCAACCCACACAAGTTCTTAAAGTTGAAAAACCAAAACAGAGTTTTGAGTTGCCCTCAAAGACAGCAGGAAAGATGAATTTTGGAGGCTTCCTCTTTTCTGCTTTGTGAGAATTCACACACAAGTGACCATTTCCCCAGCTCTGGCAAGTGATTAGCTGAAAACTGCAGTGCAGTGTTTTCAGTGCTCTAACTTAAGTTTGGAAGTCTGACTCAGTCTCCTTTTTTAGGAAAAGTCTGACAGGATAGTAACATAGCTACTCTAGTTATATCGTCCTGAAGACAGACTTTTGCTTTTCCAGGAGAACCCAGAAACACAAAGGAAACTGTCAGAATAAACTTCTTGCGCTCTGTCCATAAAAATTGCCAAAACACAGGCATTTCTGAGGGATGCAGGAAAATCAAAGCAGCAGGGCAAATGTAAGGTGACATGCAGACTCTTGAAATAAGGCTGAAATGCCTTGATAGAACCTGCACAAAGCTCTCACCCATCATCTCCTGTCCCCTGTTACCAGCAACTAAGAAACATGGGCATTGTCTATGATGCCTATGAGATACTGCAATGTGTGTCCTTCCAGGAAGATATTCTCTTCCTTATAAGACATTTTCTCTTTTCTCCAATGAAGAGAAATCACAGAGAATAATTTATCTCACAGCTATCCTCCATTTTGGGAAGTCACAGCCAGCCAGCATGGATATGCTGCCAGACTGAGCTAGTGAGAAATGGTTTTGAAAGCTAAGCACTGTGAGAACTGGAATGTTCTTTACATCATATGACTTTAAAGGATTATGTCTATTATATGATTTATATCTTGTGGCTCCAGTAATAAATTATTTTGATAAAAAACCCACAAACCACTATTTCAACTACATTAATCAGATGGTAACGGAGCAGATACTTTAAGAAATGTCTTTAGACATTTTCTTTAGGAGAAAGCATGTACTTTGTAGGCCTCCATATGATGGGAATAAGGCTGCCCATACCAGTTTGCTGATAGCAGAATATTAACACAAAGTTCATTTTTGTGTCTCACGTGATCAATGATGTACCTGTTTCATTGGTAGATTTCAGCATCAAAGGTGGTCAGGGAAATGAAAGACTTTTGAAGATTTAACAGAATTTTTATATTGTATAGGGCAAGCAAGACCCCCTCAATAATACAGCTTTCAAAGCAACTAGATCTGCTGGGTTTTGTTTGTTTTTAATATTGATGCCAATTCCTATTCAACCTAGAAGTCAACCATTTGTATATTTTCTCTTTTATTATTTAAGATAGTGTATCCATGAAACTTTTTTGAGCATTGAATATAATGGAATTGATTTTCTGTGGACTGTCATGGTAATTTAGATCAGAGTACTTCCTTCCTGCATTCTCTTTGGAATGCTGTAACACCTCAGTCAGCACCATCAGTGGAAGCACTGAGCAGTCACAGCCATGAGTGCTTCCAGTGACAGTGACAGCTGTGCCTGCTTGAAAATCTTAACAGCTATAGCAACAAACACAAATATACCCAACTTTTAGTAAGGAAAAGATGGAACTAACAGTCCTGTGCATGCTCAACAGTGAACAGAGCATTTGAGTTCCACAACAAACTGAAACCTTTATTTTTGATTAGTCTTATTTTGGCTTTCTTAAGAATAAGAGTAGTTTGTTTTTAACAGTGCTCTAAAAATACTTTTTTCTTAGCATACACCCAGGGCTGTCAGAAATAAAGTTGCTACCTTAAGCTACAGTTTCTGTATTTAAAAATTGTCTACGGGTACATTCCTCTTAGCATAAAAATTGCCAAAGAGATACCTCATTCTGAACATCAGTTTTTCAAGCACTGATATACTTCCAGCTTCTTGAAATACAAGGAAAAAAAAAATCACAATTTTGAATCATTAAGGCTGCAAAAGTCTCAGTCCTCTAAGGTCATTGAGTCCAACCTTTGACAGAACAACCACTACATCAAATAAACGGTAGCACCGAGTGCCAAGTCCTGTCTTTTCTTGAACACTTCCAGGGATGATGACTCCATCATTTCCCTGGGAAGCCTGCTCCAATGCAAAACAACCCTTTCCATGAAGAAATCCTTCCTGATGCCCAACCTGATCATCCCCTGGCACAGCTTGAGGCCATTTCCTGTGTTTATTCAAAACTAGTCTTAACACTAAAAGTAGACCATGCTTCAATTTTCAGCAAAGCAGGAAAATGCAGGAAATATTTTATGAATGCATTGTCCAATCCTACTAGATTTTAACCTTCCATTCATTCAGCAGGATAAACTCACTCCTCAGTGAGCTCACAGCATTTTAATGCAACCTTTAGCAGTATTTTTCAAGCTACCAGAAAGAAAGAATACTTACTTTCGTCTTTCTGCCTCAAATTTACTCAGCAGTTTCCGTAGACCACCATTCTTAAATCCTTGGAAATGTGCTGCTGGGGCTCCCACGGTGATAACATCATACAGAGCATCTGGAATGGGAATAGAGAAACACAGACATTTGAATGCTCCTATTCCCAAGTCATGGCAACACTGTGACATCTACTCTAAAAAAGTAAGGACAAGTCTATATCATTTCCAGGGAATAATTGATAACCCATGTCCCAAGAGCTAATCAATCTTTCCGTACAGCCACCTGCACACTTTAAAAAAGCTCATCTGATTTATGGCTACATCTAAATTATGTGCCGCAGTGTAGAACAACATTCCAGCTCTGCAGTTTACAAAGCTGCCAAGTAAATTGGCCCATTGTGTATTTCACTTTATTGCCCCTTTCATTATTTAACTTGTAGTCATGTTGAGATGCACAAATTCAAGCATTTTAGAGTCAAAAGAGACCATTATGATGGAATAGCCTTACTGAATAATAGAGGCTACAGAATTACAGCTAATGATTCTTGCATCAAGCTTATGTCTCTTGGTTGAGTGAAGGCATCTCTTTGTTTAGGCATCTAATTTTGATTTAAAGATTGCAAGTGACAATGAATTCACTGCATTCCCAGAGAAGTCAATCAGACTAGTAAAAAACCCTATTTCATTTCTTGTTTGAATTTGTTTAGATGTAATGCTAATGTACTTTCAGATATGATGGTGTTTAATGCTAAATTGGAAAGCCCTGCTCTATGACATACACTAACTTTTTATATATGTTTATGAACTGAAAGTCTTTTCTCAGCTGATAAGCTATCAGAATAGGAAAAAAACCATACTACTAAAATTCTTGCTGAGTAAACAAACTGTTGTCTCCTTCTGTATATACCTAATGCCTTATTACATAGGGGATGAGTTTTTTGTGTGGATATATGCTTACAGAACTGGAGGTGAAACATCATTTTTAAAAGAGCTTGTGATTGATTGTCAATGCAGAGATGAAGCTTTAATTACATCCCCCACCATTGTAATTATTTCTTCAAAGTTTAAATTTACATTTACACTAAGTACCTGTTTTGTACCTGAACTTACTGGAGGTAAAATAATACAGTTTAGAATGCCTAATTCTTAAAATGTATTTCTAAAGGGAACATTACAGAATGTTTTTTTGAGAACAGTTTTATTCATCAAGGAAGTTTCCCATGTAAATTAAAATCTAGTCCTCTCCTAAAATAGAACTTTTATTGCATTCTGATGATAAATATCCCTAGAAGCAAGAACACTGTACAAATGATTCACAGTTAATGAACTATGCTTTACTTCCCGAGCTGAATCTCAGAACATATTTGCTCAAATTGATTTGAGCTCTAATGAGTTGGTGACTCTTCAATATCCACTTAAAAGGAGAAGTGACATAATTTCATTAGCCTAAGGTGAGTTTCAAGATTCTTAAATAGCCCATTCTTTCAGGTCTTAATACAGATTTATCCATAATACATATTCTTCAGCTATTAGAGCTCCATTGGTACTTGATAATAAGGAGTTCTATTGCTTAAAATCAAGATAAGACATGAACTCATCAGGGTTCTGAATATGTTTAGAGATAACTCATGAAATGACAGGAAAACATTTAAAAGACTAAACTCTGGTTCTTGTTTTAAAAATAGACATGGCCCTGTTTATTATTACTTTGAGAGGGGGGGTGATTTATCCAGAAGAGAGCCTTTATTCAGCCTGTGGTCTCTTCTCAGCAGCTGTCTGAGACAGAAACACCCCCAGCACAGCTGAGCACCTGCCTCACACAGCCCACATGGCAGAGTGAGGATGGCCAAGGATGAGGAGCAAACCTCCACGCCTGGTGATGGGCACAGGGTGATCTCACTCCCACTTCCCAGAGCTCAGTGCAGCACAGAGTGCTGCCAGGCTTGGGAGGAACGCCTTGTGATGTGCTCTGCTTGCACAGCAGTGGAGCTCCTTGGGAAGGATGGGCAGGGTCAGCATCAGTGCACTGCTGCAGGACTGCTCCAGTAACTCATAACCATCAGGGAAGGGCAGGCTACTGCTACCCCTCTGCAGTGAAGACAGGGATTAAAATGCAGCAGAGCTCCACAGAAGCTGTATCTTGTTGCCAAGAACAGCTCAATCCCAATTTTGAGACAACCTGCCTGCCTCCATAGGAGGCAGTCAGTGTCTCAAACTGGCCAGATGCAAAACAAAAATCACTTTGCCAAATCTATTTAAAACAAGCACATATTGTAAACAGGAACAAAAGCAAACCTATGTCAATATATAGATTAAAGCTCTCTAGTATGATGAACAGAGCACAATGTGGTGTTTATCAAATGGATAGGAATACCATTGACCCATAGGAAAATAGTATTTTTCTCAAAGCTATTCCTACTGAAAGTTTAAGCACACTTTCTCTTCCATGTCAGTACCCAATAACAATGCAAATCAAAGTTCAAGAAAAGTAAACCTCTTGTTATGCATGTCAAACACAAAAAAAGCACATACCAATGTCTATATACAATAGATGAGATTAAAACCTATCTTGCATTCCCAAAATTAAGATATCCAATAGTGTAAGGGTTAATGACAGCTCTGTGGATCATTAGCTTGTTTAAATGTCACCTCTATGAATTTTTATTCTTCCCCTTCCAATGTCAATCTCCTGGTTATATTCCAGGTGTCCTTTGATAGATGCCAAGTAAAGCATGAGCTGAGAAAGACCAACTTAATATCGAAGTGCTGCCTAGTCCAGATTGATTAGCAATTGCTAGAAACTGTTCAGACTGTATATATCTAATACAAGACACAGTGAACATTAGTTAAGCAATAGAGACAGTTTTATAATTTAAAGATCCAAATTTGGAAGACAACTAGAACAATTCTAACATTTATCTCTTTCTGTACCCTTTTTGATTATGGATTAACCATGTGCCCCAAGCAAAATGGTATTGGAGAAGAAGGGGGAAAATTCATAAAAAACCAAAACAAAGCTCCAGTACTGTGAAAGCCATGGGTGCTTAAGTAAGTCACATATTTCATTCCACTTTTTGTTTTTAGCAAATAGACATACAGTGTTCTGTTCACAAAGGGGTTTTCTTAAAAAGATATAGTATTAGGCTTCTGGCCACCATTACAAACCTAAAAATGTTTTTGAGCTAATTAACTAACAAACCTCAAAACATTAAATTAAAATGTCTGCTGTCACATTATGTCACTATAAATCCCCATCTTGTTGAAATGTTTGGAGCCATAATTTTTTGGTAAAAGAAATGACAAAATATTGAACCAACCAGTACCTAACAGATAACTGGAAGTCCCTGTGCTCCAACTGTGGTGGATGAACATCAGCCTCACACAGTATAAAACAAGAGTTTTAGCATTGTTTGTACTTACTGTTTTACAATCCTAGATTCAGAGATTAATCTTAGATTAATAAGGCAAAAACTTTACAGAATGTAATTTCTGTGTTTGTAGTGACAGCAAATTTAACAGATCTCAATTTATCAACAAATTATTCACTTTGCCATGATTTGGTCATATATATGTATCAGTATAATCTTTCATCTGTAAAGGAAGCTGCTAACATCATATGCAAGCAGCAACAACAGAATTCTGTGTTAAAAAGAACCACAGATGACGTTAGAGAAAGTTATCCCCCTTTCCAGGAGATGTTGGAAGTTTGCAGTATTTTCAGTATAATCAGTGAGGTATTTTCACTTATCACTGACAGAATGCTTACATGGGGTAGGTGGGCATGACAGGGTAGCACTGCACAAGCTGATTTAGAACCAGAATCAGTTCTAGGCTCATTACCACTTCCTAAGAATAGGATAAATTAAGTTTAGAAGTAATACTGTCCTTTATGGAACTATGTAGCTTCCATCAGCTGGGCTGGTGAGCACATCCCAAGTACTGTAAAAGTACTGTACTGTGCACTGTCACTATCTCTGGGGGGGAGTTGGAAGAAAAGCCACCTTAAAACAAGAGTATGATGTCTGGCTTCTACAGCATTATGGATCACAATGAAAAATTAAGTGGGTGCTCAAGAAGGACGTGAACATTATGCAGTGTGTCACTACAAATCATGACAGTATCAGTTCTGCACTGCTACAATAAAATATCTTTAACCATGCATAGGTTACCAATACATTTCGGTGAACATATAGTCTGATTTACTTATTTGCTTGAAGTGTCATAGGAACAAAATGAGCACATGTCTGCAATCTAATTTGAGAAAGGAACTTAGAAGAAATTCAGTTAACCACCCTTAGTTTACCAAGATCTGCAGTAAATGTCCATGGCTTGTGGCATCAGAAGATGAGGCAGAGAAATTCCTGCACAGCTTTAACTCTGGACTTGATTTCTAAATTTCAGTGTAACTGTATTTCAAAGCATACTTTGTCATACTTGGGGAATATCTTTACCTTTCAATCGAGGACTATGCACATGCATTCTTTGCAGATGAAGATTTATTGGGATGAATTCAAGTGTTTTTTCTCCTTTGCTACAGCTTGACTTAAAGGAAGAACCTGAAAAAAAAAAGTTAAAAGAATCATTGTCTTGAGTATCCAGATGTTTTTGTACTCCTTTTAAAGTGAGGATGATACTTGTAGGTCATCTTTAAATTTATCTAAATTTAAATTTAAATTTATTTAAATTCATCTTTAAAGTCATCTTTAATTTAATTTTAATGTGTAATTGTATATTAAGAGATGAAAGGTTCACTAACTGAGTCTCAGCATGTATCCACACTGGAAACAACAAACCAGCTTTTAATTCACAGAATAATCCAATTTTTTATTCTCGGAGATAGATACCTTTCCCTGTTGTCTGAAATCAGTCTGCAGTCTGCTGGAGAAAATGTAGCAGTTAATGTTCATCATGTTTATTCTATGCTAAAACCACAAGGGTACAGAGCTATGATGGCACTGCATTTTTCCAAGTAACGTTTTTTTCTTCAAAGAAAAGTATTATATTGAATAGGCTATGCATTCATCCTAGAAAGCTCAAATAAAGAAACACAAACTATCTTAAGGAAAGCTATATATTAGTTCACAGGAGGCACGATGCCTTGGAAAAACAAAAAAATATGAGTATGACTGCATATTTCAAAAATATGAGATTATGAGCAGTTTTGTGGAGTGTAAATGAATATAATTAAAGTCTGACAGCATAAAAATATAATTTACCTTAAGAAATTTGATAGAGAAACTGTATAAAATAAAAGGGTGTAGATTAGGAAAGAGAGGTGGTTTTGTCTTCTAACACAGACAGCCTAACATTTACCTAAGCCACTTTTTCAACATCCTATCATTTTGCCAACTATCAATTATTAGAACTAAAATCCCTCTCATTCAGATAGAATTTTAAATTTTGTCAAGGTTCAGCCTTTTTTTGAAACAAACACACAAAAAGGTAATGGAAATATTTTAAATTGTTTTTTTGCTTGCTCAGTCAAGACTTGCTAGTGTTTATCTGTTGAAACTGCCATCATTTCCAGCAGGACTAAGCACTGAGCCTCCCAACACAAACCACCATGCCAGAGGGCACCAATGATGCTCCAGACCAGCCAAGCCTGCTTAGGCTGCTGCCTAAGTTTAGGAACTTAAAATAATAATTTGACACAGATGAAAAGTAAAGCTAGGAAGAAAAGCAATTTACAGGTCAAAATTTCAGATTAGACAAGAAACTCGAGGATGCAGATTGAAATCAGCAGCTGTTGATGATGCAGTGTGAAACCTGCATCTTTAAAACACAGGCAATTAGGGGGGTAGTCAAAGCAACTCAAACTATCAGAAAATAAATGAGAATAGTGCAGGGAAGGAGACTGCAAGTAATTTGGAAAGAGAACAGAAAGGGGGCGGATTATTTCTGAGAATTCAGTTGAGACCAAATTCAAAGCTTAAGGAATGATAACTGGACCTGAGACAAGGAAACTGGCTGGACAAGAGGAGTATAAAATGACAGCAGATGAAAAGGACAGGTGAGAGAAGAGTAGGAGGGAGGAGAGACTGCTCTCAGGAGTATTTCTACTCCTGTGCAGGAGCACAAGGCATGCAGCATTGCTGAGTTGTGTTTTTCCTTTTTTCAGGGGAGACCTGTGAAGTAAGTATCCCTTCCCATCCAGTGCCAGAAAATTACTGGATAAGGATCCCCCAGCTGCTATCAGTTACTAGATTTGCTCAGGTATGAAATCCATGCAGTGGAATTAACATCTCAATCTGCATTTACCAATAGCATCCATACCATTAAACTAACTTTAAGTATACTCTGTTTTTAAGTAACTTGGTGAGTTTTATTTAAGAACTAAAAAAACAAAAGTACATTCCCTCAATTAAAATAGTTCTTGCTATTATTGTTGCAAGATCAATATCGTCAAAGTTAGGAACTACCAGAATATGGATGCAACTTTCATCTGACATCCACCTGAAGAACAACTGTGAAATGGGCTTCAATTAATGTATCACAAATGAGCTTTCACCAGTTCATTGAATGCTCAGTGTCTATGCTGCTCATTTTAGAAGCAGTGATTCAATATCTTGTTTCCAACTTTTATTTCAGTATTTATTCAGGATTTAAACATGTTGTTCAAACCTCTCTCAAAGTCCAGGTTTTAATTTCCTCAAACCTGTCAACTACATACATCTTACGAACCTCTAAGGGCTTTGTAAGTTTTTATAAAATAATTTTACTTGGCTGAGCTATAATTTCACCCATCCTAATGTCAGAGAATAAACATTTAAGAAACAATGCATCAATATAAGATAGGGAAGAACTTGCAATTCAGAGCACACCTACCCATTTCCTTATGGAATATCTCAAACTATGGGGAGGGAGAGATAGAAAGGCCTGCTGTAAACAGAAAACTGATCAAAACACAGTGTGATTCAGGAAATTATTCTGGTAGCCTTGTAAAACAGAAAAGAATTATGTAAGCTCCTTGAATGATTTGTGAACAAAAAAAAATTAAAAAGAAGAAATCATTGTTCTGCTAACTTTCCATCAACTTTTTGTGAATAAGAAATTCTACAGGAGGAAAACATCAGCTCACTTTTCTGCACATTTGTCACCAATGCTATCTTATTCCACTGGCATGTGAACCCTACAGCACAAAATAGACCCTGACCACCAGACTCTGTTGGATATTGTGGGAACAAGCTCTCAGTGCATATCAGAATACAAGACCACCATTTTCACATGAAAAAAACCAAAAAACAAGGCAGCTGTTACTGCTCTTTCTAGACATATAGGATATATTTGCACTGCCCACCCCATATTAATTCTCTGCTTTCCTAGCACAACCTGGGCAAAGACAACTACTACACTGAAGACATGCATGGAAATCTCATGAGGTTTAAACAAGACTGTCTGTGCCCCTAATTGCCCCACATTTAAGGTCCCTTCCAATCCAAACCATCCCATGACTCTAAGATTTTTATGTGTTTTATTCCTGCTGAATACACCAGTATTTCACAGCTAACAATCTAGTAAATCCTTAAAAGTCCAGAAAGGAGGTCACTTCCACAATATCAGAGATTCCTACCTGTATGCTTCCCAAGCTCTGCAAGAGTGTCCTGGTACATGCTCAACATCTGATCACAGTGAGCAATGACACTTTTGCGCATGTTGTCCCAATGAGGAGCAAGTTCTCCCAGGTCTTTAAGCTCCTGATTCCTGTGCCAAAAGGCAAAAAGAGAAGGCACTAATTAATTCATTAATCCATTAGGATTCATCCAAATTAATCTTAAAAAAGTTTGTTACAAAACATCAGGAAGATTTCCTAATTGAAACAAAATCTGTTTTCAGAAGGCTTGTAAGATCTGCTTTTCATCTCTGTTTTACAAGTACACAATAAAGAAGATCAGTAGATAATGCAGTAATTTTTTTGTTCAAAACTCATCTGGTATAAATGCAGTAACCTTCAAACTGAAATACTATTTATTTCGTGGAGGAAAGAAGGCTTCCAGGCTCCAGAGAGCTGTGCTCAGAGCAAGTAACTTTGTGAAGAATTAAACACCATTGGAAAGAATATAAAGTTTGCTTTTCCCCCAAAACTTTCAGTATAGCTGTTTTGATACACTACTCTTCAGATACTTTCAAACACACTTCATAAACATATTTCTAGCAGTGTTTCTACAAAAGTTTAACCAACACACCAGCCCTCACCACATTTCTTCAGCATTCAAAACAAAACCTACACACACAAAAAACCCCAACACCAGTCCCCTAAAATGTCATATCCAACCTTACAGTGTTCAGCAGGTCAAAACAGCAGTGCTGTGGTAACCAAACATGCCACTGGAAATCCAAGAGGAAATCCTGTAGTAAATTATCAGTTTTCCTGTACCCTCTTGAGAGCTGACCTGAGTTAAATAGACACCATTTGAATTTCCTGCACAAACAAGCTTAGTACCCTGGGCTTTCTGTTTGGTTTTCCCTCTTGCAAAGGAAGTTTCTCCTGTATCTATTCCAAAGCCACTTTGTGGGACCTGCTTTCAAGGAAAAGGAAAGATCTTGAGACAGTCTTCAAACATCTGGTTTGTGCAGGAGAAAATGCAACACAACCAGTTTTCCTTATTTTCCTCAGAGCATCAAGAAGAGTATTTCACAGCAATTCTTGGAAGTCTCCAAAAAGGCTTCCAGAGGACAGCTCTTGCTTACAGAAAAATTACAGAAGAAAAAGGAAAAATGGGGGAGAAGGGGTGGAAAGAGGGAGGAAAAGACCAGTGAGCCTGCAGCATAGGAACACAGAGTTCACTTATGTGAGCAGCAGATCTGACCATCAGTCAAAAAGTCTTAAAATTATTTCTCAAATAGAACAGCCACACACTGGCACAGTGATGTTTTCCCCATCACTATTAGCTTTGCATTAGTATGAACAGTGTTAGAATAAGTTCCATAGGCATAACTCTGCTCCTGGTGTAGGTGACAATCAAAACCAAACAGATTGCACTGGAAGCAGAATTAGAGCATTTCATTTACACATGTCCTTGAAAATATCAACATGGAAACAAAGATTACAACACATGAACTTGTTGAGAGTTTATGTTAATGCCATATAATGATTACTTTTTGCCATTTAATGGCTCCTGGAGCTGAACCAATTCAACTTTCCTCCATCGATACAAGCCAGTAATAATCTGCCATGAAAGGATAAACTCAACATTCTCAATGACCATTTTCCTTGCCAGTTTTTAGTAGCTTAACATGAAGTGTCTCTTTAAATTAAAATATTAGGGCTTCCTTCTTAGAAAAGTGTGCAAAATTTTTCAGGGTATGCAATTTTGTTTATGTGCAGTGATAATATTTTGGCCCTTAATATTTATGGTGTCTGATTTAATAGTTTTAGCAACAATGTTTGGACCTGGCTGGCTTCCAAAACTTTACTACTCCTCCTGTACAGGAATACAGTATTCTATCCAAGAACTATATCCCTGCTTCTATCCAAGTTCATGCCTGGAGCTGTTGGTCTCAAGCTGAAGTTAAACAACAGCAGGAATAGAAACCTTTTATCTCAGACTAAAACGTCCAAGCAAACCCAAACTCTTATTTAACTGGCTGACTATGAGTTAACTCCACTGACACCAACAGCAATGGGAAGGGGAAACTCAAATCACTCAATATTAATTTTAATAGGTTCTCAAGAAATATCAAATCCTGCCCCCATTACTGGTGACAAGCTTGGTATTTGTTTCTTCTAAGAAACATGTACAAATCACTGAAGTAAAAATACAGCCTTCAGTATGTCACAAAAAAGACATATGAACAGTGCTTAAAGTAAGGGTACAGTGCTATAGCAATCTAGAGCATATTCAGCATGGAAACTTTAAAAGACTACATTTTAAGATTTTTTTCATTTTAAAATACAGCAAAATCAAACATTAGAAAACAGGATTATATGACAGACACTTCCTCAGAAAATACCCTTGTTGCACCATTTATATCTATTATTTTTTCTAATGGAATTATAGGAGACTGAGGATTTAAATAGGATTTATGTCTAGTGGTTTGTTTACAGTTTATCATTGGTGTTGTTGACTCAGTACACAATTCTGAGTTATGGATGAAAAAAGAGTTGTCTCTTCTATATCTAAATTCTATCAACAATACTCCATACTACCAAGCTTGATCATTATTACAGGAAAGGCCTTTTCCAAAAGTAAACAAAGTGGACAAAACGTAATATTTTTCATCCTTGGAAGTTTATAATTCATACTAATACTCACAATTTTAGAAATTTTAATAATATTTTAATACTTTTATGATAACTTATTTCACTGAATAACTTGACCAGTAATTTAACCAGTAATTGGGTCAAACAACAATTTTGCTATAAAAAAATTAATCTTTATAATGGATATTGGTTCTACAGAGGCAAATCAGTTACTGATCCAACTTCTTAATGCATCCGTGGAACTTTGAATAGCTTGTCAACTGAACAGGAAGCTTAGAGCAAACTGTGTTGATAAAATAGAGCTATTTATCATCTTATCCACTCACTCCAAATCTTCTTTCAAAGTCTTTTCCAGATGATTGCTCTCATCACTGTGACAGATTTTGTCCTCTGCATCAACTTAAGCTCATCTTGCAGAAT